>JAKCPB010000256.1:0-128517 GCA_021442155.1 Cymbidium sinense | reverse complement strand
TGGTTTATTATTAAATTTGATCTTGTTAATGCCGTGAGGGATTTCTTTCTTTGGAACTCTAATCCTAAATACTTCACTTCTACAAATATTATTCTTATTCCCAAGAAAGATAATCCTGACTTCTAGAATGATTTTAGACCTATTAGTCTTTGTACTTTCTTTAATAAATTGATTTCTAAAATTCTGACTAGTAGGCTTGGTAAATTTCTTCCTAAGATTATTTCTCCTAATCAAACTAGCTTTGTGAATGGTAGGACTATCTCGTCTTGCTTGCAAAGAATTAATTCATGATTTAAATGTAAAACTATAGGTGGCAATTTACTTTTCAAGCTTGATATTACCAAAGCTTATGACAACATTTCTTGGATTTTGTTAACATCATTCTCTCTTTATTCAATTTCTCTACTAAATTTATCTCTTTGGTAAACAATATAATTTGTAATGTTTGGTTCTCTTTAGTTATAAATGGTGAAAACTTTAGCTTCTTTGAGTCTTCCCAAGGTATTGGACAAGGTGATCCTCTTTCTCCATCACTTTTATTATTGCTATTGAATATTTGTCTGTTGGCTTAATTTTTTTTTGGGAAGAATTCTAGCATATATTTCAAGAATCTTGGTGGTTTGGCTATATCCCACTTAAGTTTTGTTGATGACTTCATTATATTTTGTAATGGCTCGTTACAATATGTTAAAAAATTGATGGTGTTTTTAGATAAGTTTGAAATGGAAAGTGGCCACTTGATTAGTACTAAAAAGCTATTTATCTCTATGTTTCTATTTTGCTCATAGAATCAATAGAATAAAGGATATTACTGGATTTTCTCATCAATGTCTTCCTATCAAGTATTTAGGTTCTCCTTTATACTGTGGTCCTAAGAGGTCTCACCTTTTTGATGAGGTTACCCAGAACATTCAGAATAAGATTTCTACCCTTGAATTTCATTTTTTATCTTTTAGTGGTAGATTAATTATTATTAGAACTATTCTTTACTCTCTTCTTTTTTATTTGGTACTTAATATTGTTCCTACTTCTCTTATTATTATGCTGATTGAAAAACTTTTTAATAAATTTTTTTTGGGCTCAAGTCTTTTGGCCAAAAGACTTCATTGGCCCTCTTGGAATAACATGTGTGGTACTTTATTTGAAGGTGGTCTTGGCTGCAGGTCCTTGTTGGATTCCACTAATGGTTTTTCTTTTAAACTTTGGTGGAATTTTAGAAAGAGTGTTATTCTTTGGGCTAATTTTATGAATTTCAAATATTTCAAAGGTTAACATCCTTTAACTTGTAGCTATTATCATGGTGACTCTATTGGTTGGAAATGACTTTGTGCTATTTAATGGAAAGCTGTTTCTCTCATTTTCTGGGGTATTAATAGTGGCTCCTCTTTCTTTTGGCAAGATAATTGGATGGGGAATCCTCTATTGATTCTATGCTTAATACTCTACTACTTCTTCTTTGAGAGTTAAGCATTTTATTTTAAATGATGATTGGAATCATTCTCTTTTGTCTGACTTGATTCCTGATTTCATTTGTAATAATATCACCAAGATTCCTATTGATGGTATTATTTTTTATCAAGTTTTTATCGACATTTCTAGTAATGGTGATTTTTCCTTTAAAGATACTTGGCATATTAGAGAGATAATAAACCCTCTTCCTTTGTCTTTTAAGATTTGGAATAACATTATTCTACCTCTTATTCTATTATTATTGTTTGGAGGATTTTAAGGGTTTTATTGTTGTTGATTCTTTACTTTTGGAGAAAGGTTTTATCTTCCTTCTAAATGCTTGTTTGTTTTCATATTGAGAATGTTAGCCATGTTTTTGTTAATGGTGCTATTGCCTCTAAAGTTTAGAATTTGTATGAGGACTTATTCAACATTAGTTCTTTTAATGGTAATTTTACCTTAATCGACTCCTTATCTCTTACTTTCTTAATCTTGTCAAAGGGCATATCAAAATTGTTGTGTGTTACTTTGATTTGGTTCATTTGGCATAAATGATGCTAAACATCATAATGTGCCTATGAATCATAAGAGGATTATTGATAGGACTAAAGAAAAAAATTTCTTTACATAAGGTGCTTCTTAATGGTACTAATTTTAGAGGTTGCAAGTTTGTTGCTTCTAAATTGGGTATTAAGTTTCCTTATTGTGACATGCCTCCTTCTTATAAAATCATTTACTGGATTAAGCCTCTTAAAACTAACACTGATGGCTCTATGGAACTTAACAAATCTGGCTGTGGTGGTATTTTTTATAATAATCTTGGGAGTATTATCTTGGCTTTTACTTGACAAATCTAGGTGGTGGTATTTTTCATAATAATCTTGGGAGTATTATCTTGGCTTTCTCCACTCTCTCTACTACTTCTATTATTATGGCTGAACTAATGGTTGTTTATCAAGCTCTTAAGCTTTGTTTGGAAGAATTTTCTTTCCATTTGGTTTGGAATCGATCTTTGAGATGGTTGTTACTATGATCAACTCAAATCACATGGGTAATGCTCAATTTTTTCTAGAATATTAAAGCTATTATTTTAAATTGTCTTTTAAGATGACTCATATTTTGAGAGAAGGTAATGCTAGTGCTGATTTTTTTTTGCTCGCTTGGGGAGTAATCTTTTTTATTTTACTTTATTTTCCAATGATAATATTCCAAAGCAATAAAGAGGCCTTTCTAACTTAGATAAAGCTGGTTTGCCTTTTGTCAGATTTACTTAATTTCATTTTCTCCTTCTATGATGGTGGTTGCTATCCATTGTTCTTGGCTGACTTTGCTGCTTGGTCTGGTGCATTTCTATGAGGTTTGTTGGCAATGATTTGGATGTTCCTTTTTTTTTTTTGTGATTGTAACCCTTCTTCTAGAGGTTTGGCTACTCACAAAATTTGGTTGCCCCCCTTTTTCTATACTGAGCTTGAACCTTTCTTTCACTCTTCATCCCTTCCTTTTTTTCTTCCTTGATCTTTCTCTTGCTTTCCTTTCTACAGGTCTTTCTTCTTTTTTTTTTCAGGTGTCGGCTTTGCTCCTGCTCTCCCTCTCTGTTCTATTTTGGTCATTGGTTGTTTCTTTTTTTGCTTTTGTTTTGTTGCTCCTTTTCTTAGGTTTTATTTTCTTTCTTGCTTCTGGTTGTAATAGTTTGGGGAATTTTCTCTCTAGGTTGATTGTAGCTCTTGGAGCATTAGTTTTGAGGATTTTCCCCTCTTAAGGACTTTTGAACTCCTTTATGGCAATGAAATTTCTCCGTGGGTTTTATCAAAAAAAAAAAAAAAAAAAAAAAAAAAAACTAAACCCTAAACCTAAACTAAACCCAAATAAAACTAAAAAATAAAACCTAAACCTAAAATAAATAAAATCTAAAAAAATAAATAAAATAAAACTAAACCAAAATAAAATAAAATAAATAAATAAAATAAAACATAAACTAAAACTAAACTAAACCTAAAATAAAAAAAAATAAAAATAAAACTAAACTAAAATAAAAAAATAAAAACATAAACTAAACTAAAAAAATAAAAAACCTAAATAAAATAAAAAACTAAATAAAAACCAAAACCTAAAAAATAAAACTAAAAAAAATAAAAAATGAAACCTAAATACCAAACTAAAAAAAAACCTAAACCTAAAATAAAAATAAAATAAACCTAAACCTAAACTAAAATAAACTAAATGAACCCTAAACCTAAACCTAAACTAAATAAAATAAAATAAACTAAAAATAAACCTAAACTAAACTAAAAATAAAAAAAAAAATAAAACCTAAAACCTAAACCTAAAATAAAATAAAACCTAAACCTAATATAAAAATAAACTAAACTAAAAATAAACCTAAACCTAAACTAAACCTAAAATAAACTAAAATAAAACCTAATAAAATAAAACTAAATAAAAAATAAAATAAAAATAAAATATAAAATATATAAACCCTACTTGCCATTTTGCTTAATTTAATAAATAAATATAATAATAAATACCTAATGACCCTAGGCCACCCAGGCCTGTACCTCCACAAACCCTAGCCCTAAACTGCCCTACCACCCTAAACCTAGGCCCTAAACCCTGAGCCTACCCTAAACTAAACCCTAAACCCTCCTGGCTGAGACCCTGAGCCACTAAACTCAGGCTAAACCCAGGCCACTGAAAGATAAAAACTAAGGCCTTGGGCCCTAAACTCTAAACTTGACCTGCCTGAGCCTAAACCCTGAAACAAACCTAAAGGCATAAACCTAGGCACTAAACCATAAATCCTAGGCCACACAAACCACAACCTAAAGCCACAACCTAAATAAGATAAGATAAGATAAAATAAACCTAAACTAAACCTAAAATTAAACTAAAACCTAAAAAATAAAATATAAAATAAAACTAAACTAATATAAATAAATAAAACCTAAACTAAAATAAAATAAATAAATAACCTAAATAAAATAAAACTAAACTTAAAATAATAAAATAAAGATAAAATAATAAAAAACAAAAAACCCCAACATAAAAAAAATAAATAAACCTAAAAATAAATAAAAATAAAACTAAAATTAAAACTAAAATAAACTAGTTAAAAAAAGAAAACCAAAACA
The DNA here is from genome assembly GCA_021442155.1 of Cymbidium sinense. Classification (NCBI taxonomy): domain Eukaryota; kingdom Viridiplantae; phylum Streptophyta; class Magnoliopsida; order Asparagales; family Orchidaceae; genus Cymbidium; species Cymbidium sinense. The sequence goes on along the minus strand of JAKCPB010000256.1, from coordinate 123,940 downwards.
AAAATAACAACCTAAATAAACCTAAAAAAAAAATAAAATAAAAAAACCTAAACCTAATAATAAAAATAAAACCTAAACCTAAAAAAAAATAAAATTAATACTAAACTAAAGATAAACCTAAACTTAAACCTAAACTAAAAAATAAACTAAAATAAATAAAACCTAAACTAAAATAAATAAAAATATAAATAAAAAAAAAATAAAAATAAAATAAAATAAATAAATAAAATAAATAAAATAAACTAAATAAATAAACCTATCTTTGTTTTTTTTTTTTTTAAAAACCCCAAACCATAAACTAAAAATAAAACCAAAATAAACCTAAAATCAAACCTAAAACTAAACCTAAATAATAAAATAAAACCTAAACCTAAAATAAAAATAAAAAAAAAATAAAACTATCTAAATAAATAAACTAAAATAAAATAAAAATAAAACCTAAACTAAACTAAGTAAAATAAAATAAATCTAAATAAAATTAAAAAAAAAAAAAAAATAAAAAATAAACTAAATAAACCTAAACTATATGCTTAAGTAAAAATAAAATAAAATAAAATAAAAAAACTAACCTAAACCTTAAACTAACCCTGAAGCCTGAACCCACAAACTCTAAATCCTAAAAACCAAACCCTAAACTAAACAGCCTAAAACTTAAACCTAAACCCTAAACCTAAACCCTACCACTCCCAAAAAACCTAAACACTAAACTTAAACTAGCCTAAACCCTAAAAAACCTAAACCACAAACCCTAAACCTAAAATAACAAACCATAAACCTAAAACCACAAAACTAAATAAATAAATAAATAATAATAAAATAATAACCTTAAAACCTAATCCAAAAAAAAAATAAGAAAACTAAACTAAAATAAAATAAATAAAACTATAAACAAAATAAATAAATAAACCTAAAAATAAAAAAACCTAAAATAAAGAAAAAACTAAAATAAAAATAAAATAAATAAAATAAAAAATAAAATACTAAATGAAAATAAACCTAAAAAAAAACCTAAAAAAAATAAAAATATAAACCCTAAACTAAAAAAAAAACATAGACTAAAATAAAATAAAATAAACAAAATAAAATAAACCAGACCCAAACTAAAATAAACTAAACTAAAATAAATAAAACAAAACCTAAACCTAAAATAAACTAAACTAAAAAAATAAAAAAAAAATACTAAAAATAAACCTAAGCTAAACAAAATAAAACTAAAATAAACCTAAAATAACCTAAAAAAAATGTAAACCTAAAAAAATAAAATAAACTAATCTAATTATAAAAAAAATAAAACTTAAACCTAAAAAAATAAAATAAAAATAAACTAAGAAAAATAAACCTAAACCTAAAAAATAAACAAAATGAAAAAGAAACCTAAACTAAAATAAATAAACTTAATATAAATAAAACTAAACTAAATAAAAAATAAAATAAAATAAATATAAAATAAAAATAAAATAAACTAAAATAAATTAAATAAATAAAATAAACCTATCGGTTTACTTAATTTTTTTAAAAAACTAAACCTAAACTAAAAAAAATAAAACCTAAAATAAACCTAAAATAAAAACCTAAAAGAACCTAAAAATAAAATAAAACCTAAACTAAATCTAAAATAATACATAAAACCTAACTAGAAAATAAAATAAAATAAAATTAAACCTAAACCTAAACTAAAAAATATACTAAAATAAAACTAAACTAAAATAAATAAACTAAAAAAATAAAATAAAATAAATAAATAAAATAAAATAAACTAAAACTAAACTAAGTTTGTAATTTAAAGAAGTAAAAATAAAAACCCAAACCTAAATTAATAAACCCAGCCTAAACCTACTGTAAACTAAACCACAAACTAAACCCCAAAACCCTAAACCTAACCCTAAATGTAAACCCTAAACATAAATCTAAACCTAAACTAAATAAACTAAGGCCTAAAAAAAGACCTAAACCCCACCCTAAACTAAAACCTAGGCCCAAACTGACCACAAACCCTATAAACCCCAAACCCTAACCCTAAACCAGAAACCCCAAACCCTAAATAACTAAACCAAAAAAAATAAAAAAACTAAAAAAATAAAATAAAATCAACTACAATAAAAAAATAAATAAACCTAAAATAAAAAAAACCTAAAATAATAAACCTAAATAAAAATAAAATAAAAAAATAAAAAAATAAAATAAACCAAAATACCTAAAAATAAATAACTCTAAATAAAAAAAAACTAAAAAATAAATAAAAAATAAATAAATGTACTAAATAAAATAAAACTAAAAATAAATAAATAAACCTAAACCTAAATAAATAAAATAAAATAAACTAAAATAATAAAAATAAATAAAAATAAAACCTAAAAAAAAATAAATAAAATAAATAAACTATAAAATAAAACCTAAACTAAACCTAAACTAAAAAAAAAAATAAATAAAATAAAAATAAACTAAAATAAAATAAATCAAAACCTAAACAATAAAATAAAATAAACCTAAAATAAAAATAAATAAAATAAAAACTAAACCTAATAAAAAAAAAATAAACCTAAAAAAATAAAAGTAAATGATACTAAACCTAAAAGATAAACCTAAAAATAAAATAAAAAATAACTAAAACTAAAAAAAAAAAACTAAAATAAAATAAAAATAAAATAAAATAAATAAACTAAATAAAATAAACTAAACTAAAATAAATAAAACCAAATAAACCTAAACTAAATAAAATAAAATAAACTAAAAAATAAACTGCTAAACTAAAATAAAACCTAAAATAAAAAAAATAATAACAACCTAAAACTAAAAAAATAAAATAAAACCTAAACTAAATAAATAAACCTAAATAAATAAAACTAAATAAAAAATAAAATAAATAAACTAAAATAAATAAAAACTTAACTAACATTTTAAAAATAAAACCCAACCCTGAACTTTACCTAAAACCCTGTAAACCTACTGAGCCTACCTCTAATACCCTACCCAAACTCCTAAACCTATTAAAATCTAAACCTAAACCTAAAAATGAGCCAAACCCAGGCCACTGCCTGACCTGACTACTGAGCCACACCTCAACCTGAGCCCTTAAACCACCAGGCCCTGAGCCCTTAAACTCTACTAAACCCTACCAACCCTGAGCCACACCCTAAACCTGGCCTCTAAACCTAAATAACCACACTGCATTAACTCCATTACCACTCAAACCAAATCCCACCTAACTAAAGCATAAATCTAAACCTAAACCAAATCTAAACCACTACCACCCACCCCAACCTAAACCCAAAAATAAAGTAACTAAATAAATTAAAAAAATAAACCTAATAATCCTAAACCTAAATCTAAACCCTTGGCTGAAACTTTGATGGAAGGAACATCACCATCAACTAGATCTCGATGGAAGGAAAAGGAAAGGCAATGGTTATCATAGTGGTAGTGGGAATGGAGGTGCTGGTGGATATGGAGGTGTTGGTGAGATGTGGTTATAAAGGTAGGAGGAGCGAAGGTTACATGGTGGTGGTGGAAGGAGATCGGATATGATGGTGGATCTGAGGCTGGTGGTTACATGGGAACTAGAGCAAGAATGATCGATCGATCTGCGCTTAAACTATTTTTTATAGTAGAGACAGTTTTAGTTATCTAAGGTTTTTGATTTATTTTATGCATGCTCATTTTTAATTTATGCTATCACTTATGTCATAGAAAACTTGACGTGTTACTTGGTTGATGAAATCCAAAGAAGAAATGTTGAATCAGAATTTGTTCTCCTTAAAATAAAAAACCAAAACCCTAAACTAAACAACCCACCTAAACCTAAACCAAAAACAAACTAAAACCTAAACCCAAAACCCTAAAACCCAAACTCAAAACCTAAACCCTAATCCTAAAGCTAAACTAAAATAAAATAAAAGCCTAAAACAAAACTAAACTAAAAAAATAAAATAAAAAATAAAATAAAACTAAAATAAAATAAATAAAAACTAACTAAAAATAAAACCTAAAATAAAATAAAATAAAACCTAAAACAAAATAAAATAAATAAAAATAATAACTAAATAAAATAAAATAAAAATAAACCTAAATTAATAAAATAAAACCTAAACCCTAAACTAAAAAAACATAAACCTAAAATAAAAATAAACCTAAACTACTAAACTAAAATAAATAAATTAAACCTAAAATAAACTAAACCTAAACCTAAATCTAAAAGATAATAAATAAAATAAACTAAAATAAACCTAAACCTAAAATAAACTTTAAATAACCTAAAAATAAAACCTAAACCTCAACTTAAAAAAGAAAATAAAAATACTAAAAAAATAAAATATAAAACCTATAAAATAAAAATAAAAATAATCTAAACTAAAATAAACTAACCTAAAAAATAAACTAAATAAAACCTAAAATAAAATAAATAAACTTAAAATAAATAAGACTAAATAAAATAAAATTGAACCTAAAATAAATAAATAAATAATAAAATAAATAAAATAAAATAAACTAAATAAACTAAAACTATCAGTTTACTTAATTTAAAATAAATAAAATAAATAAAATAAATAAAATACAAACCTAAAATCTAAACCCTACAAAATAAAAACTAACCCTAAACCCAAAACTAAACTAAACAAACACAAACCCTAAACCCCAAACCCTAAATAACCTAAACCATAAACCTAAAACCCTAAACCTTAAAGCCTAAACACTACATAATCCTAAACCCTAAACCCTAAGCCCTTACCTAAATCCAAAACCCTAAACCTAAACCAAAACCCTAAACCTAAACTTAAATCCTAAACCTAAACTTAATCTAAAGAAAGAAAATAAATAAAAATAAACCAAAACCAAATAAACCTAAACTTCCTAAACCCTAATAATGGGAAGAACCCAGGTAGGAACATCGGTGTCCTAGGTAATTTGGCGTGAGGTGATGGTGGAGCGGTGGTTATCATAGTGTGGTGGGGATCTAGAGGTCGTGGATATGGAGGTGGTGGTCGAGTAGTGGTGGTTATGGAGGTGGGAGGAGGCGATGAGGTTACAAGGTGGTGGTCCGGAGGGGACAGATCAAGAATATGATGGATCCCACTACGAGGTGGTGGTGGTGATCTGGAAAAAACTAAAAGAATGGTCAATCGATCTTTATGGAACTATGTCTTTATTAAAGATAGTTCTAGTTATCTAGGGTTTTGATTTACTCTATGTGCTCATTTTTTATCTATGTCGCTTGTGTCTTAGAAAACTTGGTGCACTTGGTTGGTGAAATCAAAAGAATAAATGTTGAATATGAATTTGTTCTCTTAAAAAAACCTAAACCTAAACCTAAACTAAAACCTAAAAAACCTAAAAACCTAAACCCTAAACCATAAACCTAAACACTAAACCATAAACCCTAAACACAAAACCCTAAACCCTAAAACCTAAACCATAAACTGTTGACCTCACTTTTGGGTGAGCTCTCAACTTCCTTATCATAGATCTAGGACTCTGTGACACAAGAGTTCTCCTTGACACTTGTAGTGATTAGGTGAACACTTAACCTAACCCTATAGACTTAGAAGAGTTAGCCATAGGGTAGGTTGTGCCTTAGAGATTTAGGAGAACTTACTGCCTTATCTCCCAAACCAAATCCTTGCTTCATTCTTCCAAATCAAATCTTAAATTTAAATCTAAATTCCAAAATCAAATCAACTATCAAATGATTCAAACCCATGATCAAATTCAAACTCCAAATCCCTTCCTAAGCCCTTTGATTTTATCTTATGGACTTAGCCTTCACCAAATTCAAATCACAATTCAATTGATTTTCTCTTATCAAATTCAATCTCAAATCAAATTCTAAATCATAAATCAATTCCAAACTCCAAATGGTTGAAACCCAAATCAAATCAAATTCTTGATTTTAGCCCTTTTAGCCAAATTCTTGAACTTGACTAAATAATACCAAATCAATTCAAAACTTATGGATTTCCTCATGATTCAAACATTCCTACAATCATAGATCCAAATATAAATACAAACTATAATTATCAAACCAAATCCAAGATAACCAAATCAAACCCAAGTTAGCCCTTTTGACTTGAAATTGTCATATGAACCAAAATCCATATGGATCCAAATTACTTGCAATTGGATTTATATTTCTATATCAACCCATTTATCAATATAACTAAACTTGAATCAAGCCATGATCAAGCCAATTAACCCATTTAGGTCCACTTGACCCAAAGTGACCTAAAAGACCTTTTTTGAGCCAAGTTCTAATTCAACCCAAATTAGATTGAACTAAGCCCATCCAAACCTCACAACATGATCAACAATCATCTAGGTTAATCAATTGTCTTAAATTGGGTCAAACTAAGTCAACCTAGTTGACCAAGTCAACATTTAATGAAACCCAAATTAGACAAAATCCACCATAAGCCAAATTGATTGAAACCATTGATACGAACCCATTCTTAACCAATGATTGAACATGGCCAAACCCTCACTTGAGCCAAACCAAGCCCAATTGGCTATTTGACCCAGGTTGACCCAAATTGGCCTAAAAAGCCAAAATAGGGCAAATCACAATCCAACCCAAATTGATTGTAACCAATGGCTCAAGTTCATTCAAAATCACTTATTGAAACTTGAAAACCATGATTGAGCCCAATTTGACCAATTGGTCAACTTGACTAACAACTTAAATTGACCTAAAGGGTCAAATTAGCCAAATCAAATTAATTCCAAATTAAACCAAACCAAAGCCTACAATCATTTTCAATTAGCCAATTGAACTTGACTAAACCTTGGTTTAATTTGACCAATTGGTCAACCAACTAACCCAATTTGACCTAATAGGTTAAATCAAGCCAAATCAAATCAAATAAACTCCAAACCACTTGAAAATTTGGGCTAACCCACTTTTGATCATCCCAAATCCCAAACCAAACCCATAGCCAAATGACCATTTTGCCCTTGTTTAGGGCATCCCATGAGATAAGAAACATGCTCATTTGGTCATTTTCTAGCCACTTGGCACCCTCATAGGTCCACTTAGGCACCTAGGACCATGGTTGACGACCCAAAGGTGGTTGGCCATGATCCATGGCATGGTGAAATCACCTCCTCATCCCCATTGGAGCTTTCCAAATAGCCATAGGACTCACTACTCCCTTGATAGCACCTCACCCTCACCCAACCAAACTAAGCCACATCATGCACCCATGGACCTCCACCACCTCAATTTTGGCCAATTGATCAAGAAAATCCAAAGAAGCTATGGTCATTTGATCAGGAATGAGGGGTATTCCCCCTCATTCTCACTTGAACTTAGACACTCACACTTGATTCAACTTTAGCACCAAGGAGAGTTCCCAGAAATTTAAGCCTTCCCACCTCCCAAAATCCCCATTCTCAATTTTACAAAACCAAAATAAGGAGGCCACCTCATTCTCATTTGCTCAAACCTCCACCAAAGTGCAATTAACTTTGCACACACCTTCCATGGAGCCAAAGAGTGAACAAATTATTTCCCAAGCTTCGATAGTGGAGGTAGAGTTGATCAAGCAGCCTGCTAGTGGGTTGGTCTTAGAACAACCAAATCAAAGCTGGTGCGGCTCAATAGAGCTTCATTTCTACCAAATAAAGCTTTCTCATCATTGGAACTACCGGTCATAAGCTCTGATGAGGTATGCCATTGAAATAGATCCTTGAATGAAAATAGGTTGGTCTTTTGTGAAAGAAATTTTCATGTCATGCGATTTCCTCCATTAGATCTTCTTATTGTGCTTCTCCGAAGGTGTGGGATCATTTTCATCTCCATTGAGCTTGGGTGAGCTTGGATCAGTGATGTCGATGGTAGCCATTGTTTGATGCTTGGGAGATAGATCATGGAATGTCCATCCCCATGATTGGGATGAAGCGATTGATCTAATCACTTAGAACCTCACGATTAATCCTTTGAAACGAGTTTAATTGGTCATCGATCTTAGATCGAAGTCCACATATTACCACCATTTGAGTCATCACTTGGATGTGACAACTTAAATAGCAAATCCCATTGCACATGGCGTCATCGGCGTGCCATGTCGGTCGCCATGTTGCGATGGGATTAAGGCTCTATTACTAATTAACTAGTTTTAATCCGAAACTTCCTAAATTCATAACTAATTCTAGAAAATCCATAAAAATACAAACTTATGCTCAGTTTAAAGATAATTTAGAGTAAAATCTAGGAAAATTATTATTAATTGATTTTTAGCAGTGGATTTAGCTTAATTGGAAATGTAATTAGTCTAACTACTCTCTAATTAATCATCCAATTAATCTCAAACTTTATGCATGTTAAGGGGATGACTCCCTATTTTTGGGATTTTATTGGTTTCTTAATTAGGGAAACCAATGGGTTAAGGCTTAATAAGTTTCTTAATATAATTAGTGATAATTAAGCAAATGAATAGTAAATTAATCAATCAATTAAGCTTATTAACCTCTATTAATGATGATGAAGTCTAGAGAAATGGATTGGGACTCCCTCAATATTTTCTTTAAGTCTTCTCTAATCCCTCTTAAATTATTAATTAATTATTAATTAACAAGATTAATCAAAATCCAAATGATACGAACTTTAATCAACAAATTGTAAGGATTTAAGATTGAGACTTAGGCTCCCTTCTTTATCTCTTTCTCTAAGCCCATCTCATTTTGATTAGTTAAGGTTGATTAAGGTTTAATTAGTTAATTAATGAATTTAATTAATTTAATTGAATCTTTCTAAAATTTAATCTTGGGTAGCTCTTTGGGTGTTCAATAATCCAAAGGGAGAGGTAATGAAATTATGGTTAGCTCACATGTATGAGAAAACTATAAAAGTAGTTAAGTGAGATCCCTTAAGCTTAATTAACTATTAATCATGAGCCAATTGCATTAGGCCCCTTTCATTTCTTAGGAACTTGCAAATTTACTTTCATGTCAGAAATGGATTGACTCCCTTAATCTTTTCTTTAAGTCTTCTAATCCCTCTTAAATTATTAATTAATTAACACTTAATTAACAAGATTAATCAAAATCCAAATGATACCTAAACTTTAATCAACAAATTATAAGGATTTAGGATTGAGACTTAGGCTCCCTTCTTTGTCTCTTTCTCTAAGACCATCTCATTTGATTAGTTAAGGTTGATTAAGGTTTAATTAGTTAATTAATGAATTTATTAATTTAATTGAATCTATTTCTAAAATTTAATCGGGTAGCTCTTTGGGTGTTCAATAATCCAAAAGTAATGAAATTATGGTTAGCTCATGTATGAGAAAACTATAAAGTAGTTATGAGATCCTTGCTTAATTAACTATTAATCATAGCCAATTACATTATTTCATTTCTTAAGCATTGAAAATTTACTTTCCATGTGGTTGCATCATATTAGCTCATTATTAATTAGTTAATTAACTTAAGGTGATGTAGTAGGGTTAATTAATTGGCTAATTCATACCCAACCTAATTAAACCATAAATACTTCTTCATTAAATCAAATTAACACATGAGGAATGATTAATCAACAAATCTCTTTCATTTCTTAAATGAAATCAAACTAAAAATTAAGAAATCTCATTAAAGGACTTTAGTTTATTTTAGTTGGCTTTATTTAGTATGATTATCCTTAGAAATTAATTGGAATGAATGAGATAATGTACTTATGTTCCTTTATTTCTTTCCAATCATGTTAAATGTTACTTCCCATGTGTAATCAAGCATTCATTTTTTAAAAAAATTAACTAAATGAAAATTTCTTTATGTTAAATTTCATGTGTTGATTTAAATTAAAAATAGGTGTAATTATCACTATTAAATCAAAGTTATTTTCAAAAGCTCATAAATCAATTATAATAAATGATGTTAATTACAAATATCTATAGGTTTACATGTGTTGATAATATAAGATATGAAATATGAAGTTCTCTATCTTTATCTTGATTCACATAGAATTACAAATGTATAGTTCATTTGAAAAGTACACAACATTTGTAAATCAATTCTATGCATTTGCTAAGACTTAGGAAGAATTTCATACCATATATGTAAATCATATAATCAAATCAAATATGACTTCTTGCATGACTTCTTCTTCTTGTGGTTCCTTTCATACATTCACACAGTATCTAGAAAAGTGGTATATTAGTCGGACAATGTGAGGCTTTAAGTAGCCCTAAGTAGGCCTATACCTTATCCCCCAGAGAATAATGGTGTTCACTTAAAACTCTTATACATGTGTATGTGTGATGTGGTCAATGAATAAAATCATAAGTCATATAAATCAAATTCAATTTTTCCATGGGTTTTCCAATCCTTGTAGTTACTTATACATCTATATGTATTTAAGAAAAGTGGTATATTAGTCTAGATACATCATCTTAGGATTTAAGTAACAAGTAGGTCTATTCATATAGTGTAGAATAATGATGTACTCACTTAAAACTTTTATACATGTGAATGTGTATCTAGCTAATGGATGAAAAATCCTCCTTATTAAAAGGCATGCATTCATAATTCAATCAAATGAAATAATTAAATTTCAAACACACTTCTTTGCATTCATCATTCAAGTATTCTAAAATATAAATTGCAAGTATAGGTATGCTTAGGATTTAATCATATGCATGATATGCATGATGGAATGAATAAACATGTATTATGTGATAGTAATTCATTCTAATTAATCTTAAGATGCCTTTCTTATTGAATAAGGTTATTTAGAGTGAACAAACTTAGGACTAATTAAAATATATAATATGCTATTCACTAAAGGAAATTGATTAATTAACTTACTTTAGAAGTGACTTAAGGTAGGGATGAAATAGAGGTTCTCTCTTTCTTCTCTTTATAGTTGTTAAGTGTAGACCATATGAAACAAAAGAAAACACTAAGTAAAATCTTTAAATCAATCAAATCACTTAAAGAAAAATTAACCTCTTTATAAATTAAATCCCTCACACTTAGCAAATTACAACTCTAAAGCCTAGTTAGGACATACCACACAAGCTTTAATTCATGCACATTAGACTAAGTCACGATTTATAGCTTTATGTTAGGGAGCTGTATGGTTTGATGTATGCTTGTTTTGTGATGTATTATTATAGATTGGATGTTTGGGTATGTGTGATGGATGTTAGTGATATTAGCTAATCATGCTTTCTGGGGGTTGTGCTTAAGGGCTAAATAAAAATATAAATGTTTTTTTTGGTATGCGGGTTGCTTAGCCCCTAAACTAACCTAGTTAGGATAGGTGGGCTTAGTTACCCATGTGTGTGGGGTGCTAAGTCCAAATTATTCATATAATTGCTTGGGTTGTATGGTGAGTTTAGCTAACATTTATTTGCGGTGTAGCTAGATTTACTTTCCTTCTTTTAATGTAATTTTGCATTAGGATTAGGATGAGTATTATGGGACTAGGATGAGCATTGGTTATAAGGCCAAGTCTTATGTACCATGTGATGCCTTTGGAAGCATATCCAAATCAATCCAAAAGAAGGAAGAAATAGAGAAAATCAAATGAAGAAATGGAAGATGAAGAAATGAAGAAGGAAGAATGAAGAATGAAGACCCCCCATTCATCATTTGTAATTGTAATTATTCTCAGTAATCCGGGTTGTATAAGAGTAGAACTGACTACCCACATTTCTTTTGGGATGCGGTAAAACCGCATTGGCCTTTTATTCTTTTGCGATGGCTTTATTAAAATTATTTGATGTTTTTTTTAGCATGTGCATTAGGAAAATCATTCTTTTTCATAATTTGTTTATGATTGGTGATTGTTGTATGGCCTGGATGTGATTAGGCTCTTAGGATAAAAATAAATTTTCTATCCCATTAACTACTCATAACTAAATTTTCAGAACAACTGATAATCTTATATAAAAACCTAGGAATTAAATCAAAATAATAAAATATTTAGCAACCCCTTAGCTGGATGTTATATGTTTAATATCATGCATAATCATCTTGTTTCACTCTTGTTAAGAGAGGGCTTCCATCTTTGCCAGATAGAATGGGCTTAACCTTTGAGAGCCTATGATGGAAGAACACCTCTTTCCCTTTTGATTTGGCCCATAATCAACTTCTCATGCATTTAGGAAAATAAAATCCTAGCAGTGTCAAAATAAAGAGTCCTAAATTAAATAAAATTTGATAAGAATTTGCATTAGATTTAAGTCATTATTCATACCCCCATGCTCTAATCTCTTAGGGAGTGGGTTTAAGGACTTAGTCTCTTTTCTAAATAATGATAACCTAGCCATCTCGCAAAAAAATATGACTTGCCTACATGGATTTAAAGCATAGGAGGAGTTAGTTGGCTGCCACTCCGATAATAAGTCCAGTCGGTGATTTACTCTCTTATCTTGGTAAACCATATACCCACTTTTCCTTAGATTTAGGTCATGATTTGGCCCTCAAAGTTCTCTAGATTTAGGATCAGGTTGTTATTTCTCTTTCGGCTACAAGCATAAATCCTCACCTGTATTTCCACAATCTTATATTAAATTATAAGTCCTAAATTTCTAATAAAATTTCAAATCAAATAAATAAATCTCCTCAATTTCAAATATATAAACCCAACCATAGGATAGATTGGGGCTCACTAGGTTTCTTAGTATCATGAGTACTCCCCACTCATCTCCTTTGGTTTTTGATAACTCTTCCCTTTTGATCCATCCCACTTGATCTTATAAAATACAACTAATTTATTGATAGTCCTATCTTTGAATTCTTTGGAGACAATAATTGCCTACTTTAATGAGAGTATTCTTAAGGGATTCATTTTCTTAATGTAATTAACTATGGGGCTTGCTCATAGGAACTTAATGAACCTAGTTTAAATAAACCATGCTTTACTTTTCCAAGTAAAGTATGGAAAAATCTCTAGTATATTCAAGACCCATCATGCCTTAGTCCTTATTAAGTGATTAGGCCATGGTAGTGATTTCTATCTTTGAGATGGTGCTATTCTTGATGTCATGCAGATCACCTCAAGTACATCCTCAGTTTGGATGGTGTCCCCTCATATACACATAAATGAAACTAAAATAAACACCACAAAACCCTAAACACTAAACCTAAACCTAAACCCAAATCATAAACTAAACCCAAAACCCCAAAACATAAACTAACCTAACCTACAACTAAACCAAACCTAAACCCTAAAACCAAACTTTAAATTCTAAATAGTAAACCTAAACCCAGCAAACCAAACCCTAGGCTAAACCTAAACTATCCTGACCTAAACCCTAAACTGGGCTAAACTGACCTAAACCTAAGCCAAACCAAACCAGCCCAACCTAAACTAAACCTGCCCTAAACCCTAAACCTAACCCTGGCTAAACCCTGACTAACTGAGCCACAACTAAACTGATCTGAGCTGGGCCTGGGCTAGGCCCAAACCCCAGATGACTTAAACCTGACTGGGCCCTAAGCCCCAGGCCAGGCCTGAGCCAGACCTAATGGTTAAAGGCCCTGGGCCCAGGCTCTACTGATCTGACCTGGGCCTGAGCCCTGGGCCCAGGCTGGGCCAGCAGGCCTAGGCCTGATCTATAGCCAGGCCCTGGGCCTAAAAGGCCTGGGCCTAACTGGGCCTAATAGGCCCTGGGCCCTGGGAAACCTGAGCCTAGGCCTGATCCTGACTGGGCTGGGCCCTGGGCCAAAAGAGGCCTGGACTGGGCCCTAGGCCTAGGCCCTGGATCCTGGGCCTGAGCTAGGCCCTGAGCTGAGCATCCTGATCTTAGCTGGGCCCTGGGCCAAACTGGGCTTTCTGGGCCAAAGGCCTGGGCCCAGGCATGATCACAGGCCCTGGGCACTTATACTGGGCTGAGCCTGAGCCCTGGGCCCTAGGCCTGACCTGAGCCTAAAATAAACCCAAACCTGGCCTAAACTGAGCCAGGCTAAACCAAACTTAAATTAAACCCTAAACCCTGAACCATGGCCTAACCTGCCCTGGGCCCAATCTACCACCTCTAAACCTGCCCTAAACTAAACTAAACCTAAACCTAACTAAACTGAGCTAAACTAAACCTAAACTAAAATAACCTAAAACTAAACTAAACTAAACCTAAATAAACTAAACCCAAAACTAAAAACCACTTGCAAGCCCTCCAAGTTATAGCGTTTCCCTTTCCCCTCTAATTTTTTTTAGTTTTCTGCACTGCTATTTTGCATGATTCTCATTGGATTCTTTCTTGAATCGATGGTCCCTGGCCTATTTTGTGTTTTCATTAGAGTAATACTGCGGCTTAGCTTCTTCCGATGATTCATTGGGAATCGAAGGATCTATGGATCCTACTATGGCATCAACTATCTTGGCTTCAAGCTTTGAAATCATTCAAAACATTCCATTTGGATTTCTCTCCCCAATATGCAAATACATTTCATTAATCATCAATTCTTTTTTATTGTGGGTGCTTTATTTTGTCGGCCATTGTAAATTGACTAGACAACATCTATAAAATCTTATCCTTCAGTGGCTAGAATCCTTGTTGAATTGGACATTACCAAGAAACACCCCAAAGAAATATGGTTGGTATATGAAAATTATAGTTATATGCAAAGAATTGAATTTGAAAATTTCCCTATCATTTGTTCTCACTATAAAATACATGGGTATGATAATTTTGAATCATTCTTCATCCTCACCTAAAATCCTTAAGGAAACTTCTATTCCTAACCTAGGCGATCACTATTAAATATCAAAAAGCTACATAAAAAAAAAAGGAATTTTGAATGTTCTTAAGGATATTTTACCTCTTACTTCTTATATGCAATTGAAGGCTTCTAATGTGAGCAATAATAGTTTTCTAAACTTTTTTGATGATTCTATTTCCTCGATTCAATCCCTGCATCCTTGTCGACTTTGATTGATGAAAATGAAGCTTTGATTGAGAATATAAATGAGGATATTAATGTTATGCATCATTCAAATTCAATGGATAATATGGCTTTAATACCTCATGATAATCAGGTTGAAAAAATTGATTCTATTTTCCAGATTTAGGATGATTTAAATTCTCAAAAATATTTGGCTTTGTCTAATAATTTGGGTCATGAAAGGAAGGGCTTGGTGTTCACACTTGCCTTTTAATAAATCTATTTATGCTCTCTCTCTTGCTATTCCTGATGCTCATTTGGCTTTAATAAATTCTAATGTCTTGGAAGAAGGAGAACTCATTTCTAATCAGAAGATTTCTTTTAAATCTATGACTAATGTTGCTAAATCCTTCTTAGATGATGATTATATGGGAAAAGAAAATGGTTTCCAAACTTATCATTCTAAAAAGAGAAAAAATGTTAAAAAATTCCCTCCAAAATTGCCAAGAAGCACTAGATCGGCTATGGCCTCCCTCTCCTCTCTTAATTAACCTTTTCTTAACCCCTTTTTATTTCTTTATGTTTAATTTTATTGTTTGGAATGTTAGAAGGATTAGTATCCTCTCTATTCATAACCTTATTAGAAATCTTTGTCGTATACATAATATTTCTTTACTTATTTTTTCTAGAGCCTCTTATTCATGCTAACAAAATTAACCATGTTGCTAGAATGATCAGTTTCAATAAATTTTTCTCTAATGTCAGTAATAAGATTTAGTGTTTTGGAATAACTTTGTAGAGGTTTCTATTCTTGATGATTTTCAAAAAGTTGTCAATGCTCAAATCTCTTATGGTGATTATTGTGTTTTGGGCTTAGATCTAGAAATCTTCTTTGGGATAATTTGAGAATTTTTCTACCTCAATAAACCTTGGTTTGTTGGTGGTGATTTCAACACTATTTTATTCACTCATGTGGTGGTTGCTCTCTAATATTCATTCCATGGAAGAATTTTCTAATATGATCCTTGATTATAATTTGATTGATATTGGTTTTAAAGGTTCTAATTATACTTGGTAAAACTCTAGACATTGACAAAGGTTGGATCAGAATCTTTTTAATACTCATTAGATTACTCAATGGCATATTACTTTTGTCAATCATTTAAGCAAAACCTTGTCTGATCATGCTCCTCTTTTGGTTTCTAGTAAAGATAATTATAATAGATTAAAAAATTTCTCTCCTTTTAGATTTCAGAACATGTGGATTCAGCATATTAATTTTTTTAATGTTGTGGCTAACAATTGGAAAGCTCCTTTACATCTTGATAATTTGATTATGGGGATGAATAGACTTTAGTTTAAGCTTAAATGACTTAAGCAAAATCTGGGTTGGTGGAACAAGCATTGTTATAATAACCTTTTTGCTAATATCAAAGATATGGAAAAATTGGTTTGTGATCTTGAGGTCTCTATTATGTCTGATCCTTCTAAGATTAAGGACTTGACTAGGTGAAAGATAAACTTTAATTTTCAAAATATGGAGGAGACTTATTGGCTTCAAAAAGTTGTTAGTAAACATATTGCCGATTGTGATAGGAATACTAGGTATTTCCATGCTTTAGTTATTAAAAGGAGAGCTTTAAATAATATTAATAAAAATTAAAGATGGCAATGGAGAATGGATTATGGAGAATAATGATATTAAGGTTTGATTATAATTACTTTAGAAATATGCTTAATAAGAGTTGCTCTTATGAAGCTATTTCTAAATCATTCCTTCTATTATTAGCAATGATGACAATGATTTGCTTACTATTGTACTAATGAAGATGAAATTTTTAAAGTTCTTAATAGCATGAACATAGATTGTTCTTTGGTCTAGGGTTTCACTACAATTTTTTCAAAATTGTTGGTTTATTATTAAAAATGATTTGATTGATGTGGTTGATTATTTTTTGGTAATCCTTTTCATAGATATTTTTCTAGCACTTATATTATTCTCATACCCAAGAAAGATAATCAGACTATTGAGTGATCTTAGACCTATTAGTCTTTGCACCTTCTTCAATAAGCTGATTTCCAAAATTCTTGCCATCGCTTAGTCTTTTACTTCATAAGATTATCTCTCTCAACCAAACTAGTTTTGTTAGAGGTAGATCTATTTACAACATTTTACTTGCGAGGAATTAATTCATGACTTAGATGCTAAGACTAGAGGTTGAAATGTTCTTTCCAAATTAGATATTACCAAAGCTTTTGATAATATCTCTTGGGATTTCCTTTTCCATATTATGAATTTATTTGGGTTTTCTAATAAATTTACTTTTCTTATTAAAACTTGTATTAATAATGCCTAGTTTTCTATTTTCCTTAATGGGAAAGCTTTGGGCTTCTTAACTTCTTCCCATGGCTTAAGAAAAGGGGATCCTTTATCTCCTACTTTATTTATTATTGTTGTTGAGTACTTATCTAGGAGCATCAATGAGTTATTTTTAAACAATCCTAGTATGTACTACAAGAACTCTTGGTGGTCTTCTGTTTCCACTTAAGCTTTGTAGATGTTTTCATTACGTTTTGCAATGCTTCTATTCAACATATTAAGAACCTAAAGATTTTTTAAAATAAATTTGGTAGAGAAAGTGGTCTTTCTATCAATGATAACAAAAGCTATTTTATTATTTCTTCAAGTATCTCTAATAATAAAATCGATCAAATCCACCATATCACTAATTTTAAACATCAACACTTACCTCTTAAGTACTAGGGTGCTCCTTTATTTGAAGGTCCAAAATGATCCCATATTTTTTTGTGAGTTAATTCAAAAAATTTTAAATAAAATTTTTGTTTGGGAATTCCATTTACTTTCCTTTGGTGGCAGGCTCACTATTCTTAAAAGCACTCTCAATTCTATGCCTCTTTATTTGATTCAAACTATTATTCCCACTAATTCTACTCTTATCAGAATTGATCACTTACTTAATAAATTTTTTTGGGATCCAATAATTCTATTAAAATAATGCATTGGACATTCTGGCATAAATGCTGTGGTCCTTTGGGTGAAGGTGGTCTTGGTTGCAAACTTATTCATGAAGCTATGACTGCATTCTCTCATATGCTTTGGTGGAATTTTAAAAAGAATGATAGCCTTTGGGCTAATTTTATGATGGAAAAATATAGTTAAGGTAAACACCCTCTATATGCTTATAAAGTTGGTGACTCTCTAGTTTGGAAAAATCTTTGCTCCATTAAATGGGTTGTTGAATCATTAATATCTTGGGGTATTCATTCGGGCTCTTCTTTCTTTTGGCAAGACAATTGGATTGGCAATGGCTCTTTTGACTCCCTTTGATCTACACACTCTACTGCTGCTATCAAAGTTAACTCTTTTTGGCTTAATAACAATTGGAATGAAAACAAACTTGAGAACTACATTCCTATTTCTATTTTTTGACAAGTTTTGCAACATCACTATCTTTTCTAATAAACCTAATCAAATTCTTTTCAAGCTCTCTTACAATGGTGATTTTGTTCTTAAAGAGGTTTGGAAATTTATTAGAAATAAACAAAACACCTCTAATGTTTTCATTAAACTTTGGAACAATATCATTTCCATTTCTTATTTTGTTTTAGCTTGGAGGATTTTGAATGACTTCATTCCTGTAGATTCTTTGCTCTAGCTTAAAGGGTTTTATTTACCTTCTAAGTGCTATTGTTGCTATCATATTGAAAATGTTAATCATGTTTTTTTGTCAATGGTGCTATTACTTCAAACTTTGGATATGGTATGATGATTTATTTAACACTAACTATTTTCATGGCTCTCTTTCATTATATCAACTTCTTGAAGTTTGTTTCCATAAAACTGTGAAAGGTCATATGAAAGTTTTAATTTCTATTACCCTTATTTGGTTCATTTGGATGGATAGAAATGATGCTAAATATCAAGGCATTCCTATGAACCATAAAAGGATCCTTGCTAGAACTAAAGAAAAAATTCATGCTTTGTTTAATGCAAATTTAATTAGTAATCTTCAATTTAGAGGTGATACATTTGAACCTGAGAAATTGAGCATCACTTTGCAAGGTGACCCTTCCTACAAGAGTATTAGGATTATACATTGGATTAAGCCTAAATAAAATTTTATTAAGATCAATACTAATGGTTTTGTTTCCCCTAATAAATATGGTTGTGGTGGAATTCTTAGGGATTCTAAAGGTACTATCATTTGTGCTTTTGCCTACCCCTCAAAGCTTGTTCTGTTATTTATGCTGAGCTCATGGTGTTAATAAAGCTAATGATATTTGTTTAAGCGACATCTTTAATATGAGGATTGAAGTTGATGCTCTTCTTTTACTTGATATGCTCAATACTAATAAAATGGGGAATGTTGACTTATTTTATCTTCTTAATCACACT
This sequence comes from Cymbidium sinense, assembly GCA_021442155.1. NCBI lineage: Eukaryota > Viridiplantae > Streptophyta > Magnoliopsida > Asparagales > Orchidaceae > Cymbidium > Cymbidium sinense. The sequence goes on along the minus strand of JAKCPB010000256.1, from coordinate 104,706 downwards.
AATAGGGTTCTTTCTCAAGTTTGCTACAAAATTTCTCACATTCTTTGTGAAGGTAATGCTTATGCAGATTTCCTGGCTAATTTGGGAGCTGAATTAAATGAGCTCACTTTATTTGATAACCATAGCTTACTTAAGCATCACATGGTCGGTCAATCGGATAACACTAGCCTTACCTCAGTTTTAACTTTCGGTTATTTTGTTGATCATATTCTATGGTGGTTTTATTCATTCTATTTTTGGTTGGTTTTTTTTTGTGCTTCCCTTAGCGATTGGTTTTGCTATTTTTCTTTAGGGTCTAGTCAATCTCACTTTATATGAAAGCTGTTGTTGGTTTTAGTTTATTTCAAAACTTAAACCCCTTCCTCTTTACCCCATTGTATACTTGACTAACCCTTATTTGGGTCATAGTGGTGCTATTTTTAATTAGTTTTCCTATCCTCTAGGGTAGTGGTTTTCTTTTGTATCTTATGCTATGCTTCTTTGTCACACTAGTGATGTTTTGGGGTCTCTATTGAGTTATGGTTGTTGATTTTGGCCTACCCCTTATACTAATTGATGTTGGGTTTGCCTGTTTTTTTGTTACCTTATTTGAATTATTTTTGGCTGCTATGGTTGGTTCTGGATGTTGTAATTTGCTTCTTCCATCTACCTGACTATTTTGGGTGGTCATTTTTTCATGGCTACTATTGGTCTCTTAGTTTGGCTTAGTTTTGGGCTTTTGGTGGTTGTTGTTCTCCTTTCTGGTTTCTCTTGGGGCTTCTGGGGTTGGTTTTCCCCTACCTTGTGGATTAGAGGTAGCTTTTTTCTAGTTGTTTCCCTCCTATTTTCTCTTTTATGGTGATTATCTGCTCTTTAGGGTTTGGAAGGGGCTTTGTTTTCCTCTGGCCTTGTTCCTTTCCTCGTTGATTTGCTGCTTGTGGTTGGGTGGTTCTCTTTGGCATTTTATACTATGGTTTTTTGTCCAGCTAAGTGACTACCAATTTTGTTTCTTGGTTTTTTGGAGATCTCAGTGGGTTGTGGCTATACTGCTATTGTTCTTTCCATCTATTTTGTGCTTTGTATTGGGTTAACATCTTGTTTAGCTATTTGCTCCCTTTTGAATTGTAACTTTGCTTGTGTTTGGTTGTTGGGTTCGATATTGGTCTCTTGATTTTTTCTTAGGTTTGGTATTATTCAATTCTTTTTGGTTGTTTTCTTGGTTTGGGTTGGTGTTTTCTTTTTGTTGGTTGTTTTCTTTGTTGATTGGTATGAGGCGGTACTTTGTGGTTTTTTTTCTTCAGACACGGGTTTTTTGTTTACTAGAGGAGATGGTTATGGCTAGTTTTTGTCTATGCCTACTAGTTTCTTGGCGGTACTCTCCTACGGTAGTGGTTTTTCTTTGAGGTTTAGTTGTGGTTCTCTCAGGCTTGGTGTCTTGGCATTGGATGTTATCTTTCCTTGGATGCTTGTGCCTTGGCTTGGTGTCTTAGGATTTAGATTGGCTGTTAGTATTGAATCCCTCTGGTTTATTTTGCTCTCCTTGTTTCTTGATATTTGCATCTTTGTCGGTGGTGCTGGATTTGCTATTTTTCTTGCTGCCTTGGTGGTGGTTTTGATGGTAATTTTTGGATGCCCTCTTGGTCTCCCTATAGCTTTCCTCTTTGTGGTGTTGCTTATCTTCTACTATTTTTCTATTTGGGTGGAGGTTTTGCCCTTAGATTTGGATTACTATTGCTCTGGAGATAGTCGTGGGTTGTTGTTATGCCTTTGGGGCTGTTTTGTTGGCTTGTGTTGTTACCCCAATTCATTCTGACTGCTCCTTTTTTGTGTTTCTCTTCTTTTGGTCGTGGCTTTAGTGGAATTACTCCTTGGTTTTTTTAGCTTGGCCACTGATCTTACTGTAACTTCTGGGGTGCTAGCTTTATGTGATTGGTCTATTATGGGTTTTGGTTCTGGGTTGGTGGCTTTTTACTTTCTCTATTTGTTTGGTGCGGACTTGGGTCACTATATGCTATTTTCCTTGGATGGTTTGCTTATATCTATCTTTGGCTATGATGGCATTGATGTTTCTTCATATCTTCTCTCTGATTGGTAGCATTACATATGTCTATAACACTTCTCACGAAGTTTGGATGTTCATATGTATTGTTTCCACTTGAGATGATCTTAAGCCCAAGCCTTCTCTTTCTCAGCTCTCTCTAAATTGTTTACTTTATCCTTTTCCCTTGAGTTATGATTATTGCCTTTGTAGTGTTTTGCAAAATTCTTTTGCAGGTTGGAACTTTACTGATGGAATGAGCTATGCTCAGTCAACTCAACTGTTGTTGTTATGGATGTTGTTTATCTAGCTTTCTCAAAAGGATCAAGCTTTGACTAGTCCTTTTTACTTTCATGAGTTGTAATAGTCTTATTTTGTGTCTTTTCTCATATGCTTTTTTCTATTGTATTTGTTTTTTATTTTCTTTTGTTTTCTTTTCCTTTTCTATTGTACTTAGATGGGGTTTGGCTCTTTAGGTTTCTTGTAGCTCAGAGTAGTAGAACTTTGAGCTTTACCCTAAGGACATTGTATCTTTTCCTTTATGGTAATAAAATTCAAACTTTTCCCAACAAAAATAACCCCAAACCTAAACCTAACTAAAAAAACCAACTACCACACCCCCCAAAAAACCTCTCACCACACCTAAATACCACAAACCTAAATCTAAACTAAACTTAATAAAACCTAAAATAAAATAAATAAACCTAAACCTAAAATAAAATAATAAAACCTAAACTAAAACCCACTAAACTAAATCAAATAATAAAATAAACTAAATAAATAAATAAAACCTAAACTAAACTAAAATAAAATAAGTTAAATAAAATCTTAATAAAATAAACTAAACCTAAATAAATAAAATAAACTATAATAAATAAAAATAAAATAAAACTAATAAAATAAAATAAATCTAAAATAAATAAATAAAACCCTAAACTTACTTAAAATAAAATAAAATTAACAAATAATATAACTTATAAATAAAATAAACTAAACTTAAAATAAACTAAAAAAACTGAATAAAAAATAAAATAAATAAACTAAATAAACTAACCTAAACTAAATATAAAATAAACCTAAAATAAACTAAAACCTAAAAAATAAAAATAAAACCTAAATAAACCTAAAATAAAATAAAACTAAACCTAAAATAAAAAAATAAAACTAAACTAAAAAATAAACTAAATAAAATAAACTAAATAAAAATAAACTAAAATAAAATAAACTAAAAATAAATAAACTAAAACTAAATAAAATAAAATAAACCAAAATAAAATAATAAATAAAATAAAATAAAATAAACTAAGATAAATAATAAATAAACTAAATAAACTATGGCACTTTGCTTAATTTAAATAAAAATCTAAACCACTGACTCCTAAACCTAAACCTAACTGACCACTGAGCCTAAACTAAGACCACCATAAAAAACTGAGCCATAAACCCACAGGCCCAAACCCTAGGCCATAAATCTAAAACCTAACCTGACAAACCACTGAGCTAGGCAAACTACTAAGATACTAACCCTAGGCAGAGCCCTGAACCCTGAGGCACAGGCTGAACCCTAGTCCTGAGCCCTAGGCCAGATCCTGACCCAGGCCCTGAGCCCTAGGCCTAGCCACAACCCTGGCCACAAACCACAGGCCTGACCTGACCTACCTAAGCTAGGCTAAAGAAATAAATAAAAAAACCACAAAAGGAATTAAGATAAAGACTAAAATAAAATAGCTGACATGAACCAAAAGAAAGATAAAGGCTTAGAAAATAAAATAAACTAAAATAAAATAAAATAAACCTAAAATAAATAAAAATAAAATAAACTAAAATAAATAAAATAAACTAAATAAACTAAACCCATCGGTTTGCTTAATTTAAAATAAAATAAAAAATAAATAGTTAAAAAAACAAACCCTACTGAAAACTGAAATAAACACTAGCCACAAATCAGGTAATCAGAGCCTTGAGCCACTGAGCCCACTGAGCCACTAAACCTGAGTGAGCCACAAACACTGAGGCCTGATCCTGAAACCCTGAGCCCAGGTCCTACCACAAACTGAGCCCAATCCTGGGCCACAGATCTTAGGCCCTGGGCCACAGGACCTGGCATGGCCTTGACTGGGCTACCAAAAACTGGCTGACCCTAAACCAAAAGCCAAAGATCTTAGGCCACAGGCCAGAGCTAATACCAGGCCCTAAGACTCTAAACCCTAGGCCCAGAACTGAGCTGAGGCTGAAGGACCACTGGGCCCCAGCCATGACTCAGCCCTAGGCCTGGACTGGGCCCTGGACAGGCCCTGGGCTGAGCCAGGCCTTCTAGGCCACTGGGCCAGAGCCACTGACCACAGGCAACTAAACTGGGCCATGAGCTGAGCCAACCCTAAGGCCCTAGATACTGGGCACTCTACCATGGGCCCTAAAGGCCTAAGCCCAAGAGACTAAATAAACCTATAAGTAAAATAAAGATCCTGACCTAAAGATAAAAGGATTAAATAAAAACCTACCTAAACTGTGATAAAGATAGATAAATAATAAAATAAAAAAAAAATAAAAGAAAAAAAAAACTAAACTAACAAAATAAAATAAAAAAAATGAAAATAAATAAATAAAATAAAAACTAAACTAAATAAATTAATTAAACCTAAAATAAATAAAATAAAAAGATAAAATAAAATAAAAAATAAACTAAAACAAATAAAAATAAAACTTAAAGAAAATAAAATAAATAAAACAAAATAAAGTTAAACTAAAATAAACTAAGCTAAAAATAAACTAAACCTAAAAATAAAACCTAAAATAAACTAAACCTAAATAAATCCTAAAAAAATAAACTAAAAAATCAAAATAAATAAAAATAAACTAAACTAAAATAAAACCTAAACTAAACTAAAAAATTAAAATAAATAAACATAAAACCTAAAACCTAAACCTAAAAAATAAATTAAAACCTAAAAAACCAAATAAAAATAAAACATAACATAAAAAATAAAATAAAATAAAACTAAACTAAAAAAAAAAAGCATAAACCAAAACTCTAAATAAATTAAAATAAAAACCAATACTAAAATAAATAAACTAAAAAAAAAATAAAATAAAATATAAAATAAATAAATAGGCTAAATAAAATTAAAATGATTGCTTGATTTAAAGAAAAAACTAAAGATCCTAGGCCCTAGGCCATGGACCACACTGGACTGGGCAGGCCCTAGGCCTAGTGCTGGGCCACACCCAGACCCCAGGCCAGGCCACTACCACTTAGGCCATGGGCCTGAGTCAAACAGATAATGGATCTGGAAATGCCCTGGGCCTCCTGACTGACCCTGGCCCTGAGAAGCCATGAGCCACTAGTCCACAGGCCCACAAATGCTGGGCCCTGAGGCCTGGGCCTGGGCCTAGGCCACAGGCCACTCCACTAGGCATATCTGGGCCACTGAGCCACAACCACTGGGCCTGACACTCCTGAAAGGCCCTAGGCTGGATCCAACCCTAATGAGCCCTAAGGCCAAAACCATGAGCCACAGACCCTGACCACAGGCTACAGGCTCTAACCACAACAAAATGATCCTAATAGATAAAACCTAAAAATAATAAAATGAATCTAATATAAATAAAATAAAAAAATAAAATAAAATAAAACTAAAACTAAAACTAAACCTAAACAAAACTAAACTTAAACCTAAAATAAAAAATATAAAGATGAACTATAAAATAAAGTAAATAAAAAACCAAAACCAAACTAAAAATTAAAATAAACCTAAAAAATAAAACTAAATAAAATAAAAAATTGAACCTAAAATAAACATTAATTAAACCTAAAATAAAATAAAATAAATTGAATAAAAAAACTAAACCTAAAATTAATCCTAAAAAAAAATAAAAAAGAAAACCTAAACCATAAAAAAAAAACTAAACCAAGAAAATAAAATAAACAAAATAAAATAAACCAAAACTAAAATAAAACTAAACTATACAAAATAAATGCTAAACCTAAACCTAAATAAACTAAACTAAACCTAAACATAAACTAAATAAAATATAATAAACTAAAATAAACCTAACTAAGAAAAATAAATAAACCTAAAATAAAAACTTGAAACATAAACCTAAAAAATAAATTAAAAACCTAAACCTAAACATAAAATAAAAATAAAATAAATAAACCTAAACTATTAAACCTAAAATAAATAAATAAACTAAATAAAACAAATAAATAAAAATAAAATAAACTAAATGAATAAAAATACTAAATAAACTAAACTTATAAAAATAAATAAATAAATAAATTCTAAACCCTAATCTAAACTAAAAATAAAATCTAACTACATAAAAATAACTAAACTAAACCACAAATTAAGCCAAAATGAGCCTAAAATCTGACCTAAACCCACTACAACCTTAAACTAAATGGACCTCAAACCTAAACAGCCTAAATAAACCCACAAAACTTAAATCTGACCTAATCTAAAAGCTAAAAGATAAAATAAAAAACTAAACCACAACCTAAACTTAAAAAATAAAATAAACTAAATTAAATAAAATAAATAAACCTAAAAGCTAAAATTAAAAAAAATAAATAAATAAAAACCAAATATTAAACTGACAAGATAAAATAAAATTAAAAGATAAAAATATAAAACTGTAAAACCACTAAACTGATAATGATACATATAAAACCTAGGCTACCCAAAAACATCCATATAAGCCAAATAAAATGTGCATAAACACTAAGATAAAGCAAATCTAAACCTGGCACTAAGCCCTCCTAGATCATCCACCAGGCTACTAAAGATGACCCCTGGGCCTACTGGACCTGGGCCCTGGGCTCAGGCTGGGCTAGGCCCTGGGCTGGGCCCTGGGCTTTAATACCCTGGGCCCTGACCCTGAATGAAGGCCACTGATAAGCCACTGGTGATGACTGGGCTACAGAGCCCTGGGCCATGGATCTGGGTAAATGGCTGAATGGCCACATATCCTACTTTGGGCTTCTATGGGCCAGGGCCCAGGCCCTATCATAGATCCTGGGCTCTACCCTAGGCCAAAATAAGAAATCTAGAACCTGAGCTAGATCCTGAAACCACAAACTAAAATACCTAGGCCACTGACCTACCCTGAAACTGATTCTAGGCCACAAGGCCTAAAACCTTACCTGAATAAGCCACAAAACTTTAAAAACAACCTATAAATAAATAACTTAAAATAAAATAAATAAAAGAGACTTACACCTATAAAATAAAAATAAAATAAAGATAAAACCTAAACTAAACTAAAATAAGAAAAGGCTTAAACCTAAAAATAAATTAAAATAAGAAAATAAAAAAATAATTAAAGAAACTAAACTAAAATTAAAATGACTTAATAAAAAACCTAAATAAAATAAAATAAACTTAAAATAAGATAATAAAACTAAAATAAAATTTAAACCTAAAAAAAAATAAACCAAAAAAATAAATAAAAAGAAAATAAAACCAAACCCAAACATAAAAACTAAACTAAATAAAAATAAAATAAATCTAAACCCAAACTAAAATAAACTAAACTAAATAAAAAAACTAACTGACCTAAATAAACTAAAGACCTAAAACCAAAACTAAAATAAAATAAAATAAACTAAAATAAACTAAATAAACTAAAAAATAAAACTTAAAATAAACCTAAAATAAAACCTAAAAATAAATTAAAAAACAAAATAAAACCAAAACCAAAACCTAAAAAATAAAAAAATAAAATAAAAAAAAATAAAACTAAAATAAACATAAACCTAAAAAAATAAACTAAAATATAAACCTAAAAAATATAAACTAATAAATAAAAATAAAATAAACTAAATAAAATAAAATAAAGTTAACTAAAATAAAAGTATAATATAATAAATGCTAAATAATAAACCAACGGTTTGCTTAATTTAAAGATTAAAAAAATCCTTGAGATCCTACCAGGAACCTACTAATAACTGAAACAAATAAACCCTAACTAAAAGAAAATAAAAAAAATAAAAAACCCTGACCTAGGCAACAAATAAACCACAAACACTGAATACAAACCCTAAGGCCACAAATGACCCTAGCCACAAACTACCACTAAAATAAACATGAGCTGTACTAATAAAAAAAGATACTAAAGACAAAAACTTGGACTAATAAAATAAATAGACTAAAAATAAAAATAAAACTAAAATAAATAAAATAAAGAAATAAAATATTAAAGATAAATTAAAATGATAAAATGAAACAACCTCGGTTTGGTTAGTTTAAAAAAAAAGATAGGCAACTGACCATGACCCTACTGAGCCTACCAAGCCAAAAATCCAAACCCAAAAACCCAAAACCCTACCCTAGAAGCATAGCCAAAACCCTGGCCGTGAGCCCATGAGCCTACTAACTGAGCCTAAAGTAAATAAAACAAAGGAAAATAAACCTAAACTGAGCCATGGCATACCTCAATAAAATGAGCCCTAATAATAAACCTATAAAAATAATAAAACTACTAAAAGATAATAATATAAAATAAATTAAAACCTAAACTAAAGAAAAAAATTCAGATTAAACTTAAACTAAAATAAGATAAATAAAACCTAAACTAAACTAAAAAAAGAACAAAATAAAACTCAACTAAAATGAAAATAAAATAAACTAAATAAACCAAAATAAAACTAAAAAAACCTAAATAAATAAAATATAAAAAAAATAAAAACTAAATGAAATAAAAAATAAATTAAACTAAAATAAATTAAAATAAATAAACCCAAACCTGGGTTGTTTAATTTAAAAAAATTGAAAATTTAAAATAAAAAAACTGTAACTCTAAAACCCTATACCCAACCAAAACCTAAAACAAATGAGCCCTACCACAAATCCTACACTAAACTCTAAACCCTAGGCCTACCCTAAACCCTAAACCCAAACTAAACCCTAAAGCCCAAAAATCTAAATCTACCTAATAACTTAAAAAAATAAAAATAAAACTAAAACATAAATAAAATCAAAAAAATAAAATAAAAAATAAACATAAACTAAAACCTAAAATAAAAATAAAATAAAATAAAAAAAAATTAAACTAAAATAAAAATAAACTAAAAGAACCTAAATAAAATAAAAAACTAAATGTGAAATAAAATAAAAGAAATAAAATAAAATAAAATAAAACTAAATAAAACCTAAAACACAGAATAAACAAAATAAAATAAACTAAACCTAAACTATTAAATTAAACTAAAATAAATAAAAAATAAACTAAACTAAAAATAAATGAACCTAAACCCTCAACAAAATAAAATAAAATAAAATAAAAATAAACCTAAACCTAAACTAAAAGTCAAACTAAAATAAACCTAAAATAAAACCAAACTAAGCCTAAAAAAAATAAAATTAAAACTAAACTAAACTTGAAATAAAATGAAACTAAACCTAAAAATAAAATAAAATCAAACTAAACTAATAAATAAACTTAAACCTAAACCTAAACTTAAAATAAACTAAAGAAAAAATTTAACTAAAATAAATCTAAAATAAATATACTAAACTAAATAAAATAAAAAACAAACCAAAATATAAATAAAAAATAAAATGAACAAAATAAATAAAATAAACTTGGAATCTAAATTAACCTAAACTTGGTTAATTTAAAAAAAATAAACCCTAAACCCTACCACAAATACTGATAAATCCACAAAATAACAATAAACCACTAGCCTCTAGGCCCTGAGAAACTAAAGCTAACCTGACCTTAGGCTATCCCTAAATAAAATAAATAAATAAATCATGGAAAATGGCTAAACCCTAATCCACACAATAAAAAACCAACCAGTGGTAAGGCTAAAACCCTGAGCCCTGAGCCACAAACCTAAACCCTGAGCCTGAAAATGAGGACCCTAGGCCCCAGACCCTAAACTAAACTCTAAAACTCAAAACAAAAACTAAAACCTAGGCTAAAGACCTAAAAATAAGATAAAATAAATAAAACCTAAAAAAATAATGAAAATAAAATAAAATAAAACCTAAACTAAAGCAATACCTAAACCTAAACTAAAAATAAATAAAATAAAAAAAACAAAAACTAAACTAAAATAAAATAAATAAAACCTAAACTAAACTAAAAATAAAATAAACCTAAAAAATAAAAAATAAAACTAAACCTAAATAAAATAAAAAAAATAAAAAGCTAAAATAAATAATAAATAAACTAAATAAACTAAACCTACCAATTTTCTTAATTTAAAAAAAAAAAACCTAAACCCAAATCATAAACCTAAATCTAAACCTTAAACCCTAAACCTAACCTAAAGTAACTAAATAAATTAAATAAATAATCTTAAACCCTAAAACCTAATAAACCTAAATCTAATCCTAAACCTTAAGAATGGGCAAAACCTTGATGGCAAGAACATCACCATCAACTAGGCTCAGTCCAGATCCAGCAGTGGAGGCAAATGTAGAGGCAATAGTTATCGCAATGGTGGTGGGGGATCAGGAGGTGCTGGTGGATATGGAGGTGGTGGTTGGACCAGTGGTGGTTATGGAGGTAGGAGGAGCGATGGAAGTTACAACTGTGGTGGTGGCAGAGGGAGAGATCGGGGATATGATGGTGGATCTCGCTACTCAAAAGATTAGGGTGTTTCAGATGGGAACTGGAGAAACTAAAGAATAAAACCAAAATCCTAAAAATAAAACCAAAATATAAATAAAAAATAAAATCTAAACCCTAAACTAAAAAAAAAATCTAAACCTAAAATAAAAATAATTTAAACAAAATAAAATAAACCTAAACCTAAACTAAAATTTGCTAAACTAAAATAAATAAAACTTATACTGAAACCTAAAATAAACTAAAGCTAAACCCAAAACTAAATAAAATAAAATAAAATAAAAATAAACCTATACTTAAATTTAAGTAAAATAAAAAAATAAAATAAAATAAAAATATAAACTACAACCTTAACCTAAACCAAAATTAAAAAAGAAAATAAAATAAAAAATAAAAACTAAACTAAAATAAAATAAATAAGAACCTAAACTAAACTAAAAAATAAAAAAAACCTAAATAAATTAGAAACTAAACTTAAAGTAAAAATGAAATAAACCTAAAATAAAATAAAATAAAAACAAAATAAAAACCTAAACCAAAAAAGTAAAACCTAAAATAAATAAAAGAAAACCTAAACCATAAACTAAAAAACCTAAACCTAAAATAAATAAAATAAACCTAAACCTAAACTAAAATAAATTAAAATAAAAAAACATAAAATAAAAGATAAACAAAACTAAACTTAAACTAAAAATAAAATAAATAAACCAAAAAAATAAACTTAAAACAAAATATAAAACCTAAAAATAAACCTAAAATATAAACCTAAAACCTAAAAATAAAAAAATAAAATAAAAACTTAAATCTAAAAATAAAAATAAAAAATAAAACCTAAACCTAATAATAATAATAATAAAATTAAAGTAAAAAAATAAACATAAACTTAACTCTAGACATAAAAAAATAAACTAAAATCAAAAAAATAAAATAAATAAACCAAATTTAAAATAACTAGAAAATAAAATAAATATAAAGCAAAATCAAAATTAAAATCTAAAATAAAAAAAATAAACTAAATAAACCTAAATGGTTTACTTAATTTAAAATAAAAATAATAAAATAATAAAAAAAACCTAACCCTAAACTAACCCCAAATCCACAAATCCTAAACCCTAAAACTAAACCTAAAATCCATAACCTAAGCTATAACCCTAAACTTAAAATAAATAAAAAAAACCCTAACCTAGGCCCTGAGCCCAAGACAAACTAGGCCAAACTGCACCTAAACTCAACCAGCAAACCTAAAACCCTAAACCCTAACATTAGGCTCTTAAACCTAAAAAACCCTACCAATTGAGCCCAAACCCTAAATGGGTAAAACCAAACATGACAAAACTAAATAAACCTAAAGGTTAAAAAAAGGCAAATAATAAATAAATATAAACTAAACTAAAAAGCCTAAATGAGCTAAATAAAACCTAAAAAAGAAAAAAAATTAAAATTAATAAACAAAGATAAATAAAACATTAACTAAAAGACTAAATAAAATAAACTAATAATTAATAAATTAAAATAAATTAAATGAAAATAATAAAATAAACTATTAAACTAAATCTGTCGGGTTTGCTATTAAAAGCCATAAACTGCTAAACCCTACCATAAAAAATAACCCAAACCACTAACCCTAACTACCCTACCCTACTAACTCTGACCCCAACCCAAATAAAATTTTAAGAAAAACTCTAACCTGACCCTAACTACCCTAAATAAACCCTAAACCCTATGCCCTAGGCCACAAACTAAACCCTAAAAGCTATGAATGACCCTAACCTGACCTTAAACCCCAAAAAACCACTGCCCTAAACCCAACCCTTAAAACTACTAAACCTTAATAAACCCAGGCTCTAAACTAAAGGAAACCTAAACCTAAATTAAATAAATAAAAGAAAAATAAAGCCAAAACCAAAGATAAATACATAAATTTAAACAACCTAAAAAAATAAAAAACAACTAGATAAAATAAAAAAAAACTAAAATAAAAGCTAAATAAAATAAAACTAAACCTAAAATAAAAATAAAATAAACCTAAAATAATAAAACTAAAAAAACCTAAAATAAATAAAAAAAAAACTGATCTAAAAAACCTAAAATAAAATAAAATACACTACCTAAACTAAAGAAATAAACCTAAACCTACCTAAATAAACTAAACCTAAACTAAAGCCACTAAAATATAAAACAAACTAAAATGAACCTCAAACTAAAAATAAAACCAGAAATAAACCTAAAATAAAACACGAAACCTCCTCAAAATTAAATAAAACCTAAACTAAAAAAAAATGATAAAATGGAGCCTAAAAAATAAAATAAAATAAAACTAAACTAAAATAAACTAAACCTAAAAAATAAAAATAAAAAAAAAATACTAAAATAAATAAACTAAATTGAATAAAAATAAAAAATAAACTAAATAAATAAAAAAAATAAAATAAACTAAAAAAATGAAAATTAATAAATAAACTAAGTAAACCTAAACCTAACATAATTCAAATATATATATATATATACCTAAATCGTGAAATGCCCTACCTACCACTAAAACCCACAAACCACAAAACTAAACTAACCTAAACCCTAAAAGCATAAACCCAAAACCCAAACCAAACCCCAAACCCAAAAAAAATAGTAAACCCACCCTAAACTTAAAACTAAAGTAACTAAATAAATTAAAATTAAACCTCTAAAATAAACCTAAACCCAAGAATAGAACTTAACGAAATATCACCCAGCTTAGTTTAGATCAGTAAGCGAAGGAGATGTAGCCATTATCATAGTGGTGGTGGTGGGTCTGGATGTGGTGGTGGATATGGAGGTGGTGGTTAGAGTAGTGGAGGTTATGGAGGCAAGAGAAGCAATGAAGGTTACAGTCGTTGTGGTTTTGGAGGCAGATCAATATGATGGTGGATCTGCTACTCGATGAGGTGGTTAATGGGAACTAGAGAAATGAAGAATGAATTGATTCAATCTTTTGCTTATGGAACTTTATTTTTATAATAGTGATGGTTCTAGTTATCTATGATTTTTTATTTTCTCTACGAGTGCTCATTTTTTATCTATGTCTTCGATTATGTCTTTAAAAACTTGGTGTGTTACGTGATTGATGAATTCAAAAAGAAGAAATGTTGAATCTAAATTTGTTCTCTGTTAAAAAAAGACAAAAACCCAATACCCTAAACTAAAACCTAAAATGTAAACTCACTAAAACCCTAAACCATAAACCTTAAATAGACACTAAAACCTTACATTAAACCCTAAACCTAAACCCTATAACATGCCCTAAACCTAAACCTAAACCCTCACCTAAACCAAATAATCCTAAAAAAGCTAAACCACAAACCTAAACTAAAAAACCTAAAATTAAAATAAATAAAAAACCTAAACAAAATATAATAAAAATAAAATAAAAAAAAAGCTAAACCTAATCCTAAATTTAAAATAAAATAAATAAAAGCTAAAATAAAATAAAATAAAATAAAACTAAACTAAATTAAAAAAAAAAAACCTAAATAAAATAACTAAACCTAAAATTAAATTAAAATAAATCTAAATAAAATAAATAAACTAAATAAAACCTAAACCAAAACTAAAATAAAACCTAAAATATAAATAAATTCTAAACCCCTAAAAAAAAAAAACCTAAAAAAATAAAAAATAAATTAAACCTAAACTAAACTAAAATAAACTAAACTAAAATAAATAAAACCTAAACCTAAAACCTAAAAATAAACTAAACTTAAACCTAAACCTAAAATAAATTAAATAAATACTAAAATAAACCTAAAGCTAAATAAAGAACAAAACCTAAAAATAAACTTAAAATAAACAAAACCTAAACATGAAAAAATAAAAATAAAACAAACCTAAAAATTAAAATAAAACATAAAACCTAAAAATAAAATAAAATAAACTAACTAAAATAAACTACTAAATAATTTAAAATAATCTAAACTAAATAAATAAATAATAAAATAAACTAAAATATAAAATTAAAATAAGCTAAATTAAATAAATATAAAATTAACTAAATAAACATAAACCTACAGTTTACTTAATTTAAAATAATAAAAAAGGGAAAAAACCCCCAAACCCTAAAACTAACTAAACCCTAAACCCTAAACCTAAAACCCTAAACCCTAAAGCCTAAACCCTAAAACCACATGCCACAAATCCTAAACCTAAACCACTGGCCCTCCACAAAACTAACCACTAAATCATAACCCCAAACACAAACCTGACCCAAAATCCTCTAAACCACAAACCTTAACGCTAAACCCTAAACCTAAACCCTAAAACCTAAAACTAAAGCAATTTAAATAAAGCCTAATATAAGATAAAATAAAACCAAAAAAATAAAAAAAAATAAAATAAAATAAAAATAAAACTAAAATTAAAATAAACTAACCTAAAATAAACTAAAAAAAATAAATTAAAAATAAAAAACATAAATAAAATAAACCTAAATGTAAAATAAAATAAAATCAACCTAAATAAAATAAAACCTAAATAAAACCTAAACCTAAAAAAATAAAAAAATATGCTTAAAATAAATAAAAATTAAAACCTAAACTAAAATAAAACCTAAAATAAACAAAATAAAATAAACCTAAACATAAACTAGAATAAACTAAAATAAATAAAACACAAAACAAACCTAAAATAAACCTAAGAATAAAAAAACTTAAATAAAATAAAAACCCAATGTAAATAAAAGTAAAATAAACCTAACATAACCCTAAAATAAAATAAACTAAACACTAAATAAAATCTTAAACCTAAAAAAATAAATAAAATTAAAACATAAACCCTAAACTAAAAAAACCTAAACCTAAAATAAAAATGAAATAAACAAAAATAAAATAAATCTAAACCTAATCTAAAATAAACTAAACTAAAATAAATTAAACTTAAACCTAAACCTAATCTTAAAATAAACTAAAAATAAATTAAATCTAAACTAAAAAAAATAAAACCTAAGAGTAAACCTAAAATGAAAATCTAAAATCCAAACAAAATAAAATAAAATAAAAACCAAAACCGAAAAATAAAAAATAAAATTAAAACACCTTAAAATAAAAATAAAATAAAATAAAAATAAACCTAAACATAAACCTAAACTTAAAAAAAATAAAATCAAAACTAAACTAAAATAAATAAAGCAAAAATAAATAAACTAAACTACATAAAAATAAATAAAAAACATAAATAAAAATAAAAATAAAATTAAGTAAAATAAATAAAAATTAAAATTAATAAACCTAAACCTCTTTGCTTTGCAATTAAAAAAAAACCAAAATATGCATCCTAAATCCTAAACCCTAAAAAGACCCAAAAGCTAAACTACCACAAACCTAATCCTAACTAACCCTCCTAAAACCAAACCCTGAGACCCTAAACTTTAAAAATAAAAAAACCACAAAAAAAAAAAACCTAAATCTAAATTAAAAAAAACCTAAAAACAATTTATAGAAAAACTTAAACCTAAATAAAATAAAAAATAAAATCAAATAAAAACCTAAACTAAAACCTAAACCTAAAAATCAAAAAATAAACTAATAAAAATAAACTAAAATATAATAAATAAAAACCTAAACTAAACTTAAAAATAAAATAAAATTAAGAAAAAAAACTTAAATAAAATAAAAACTAAATGTAAAATAAAAAAAACCAAAAATAAAATAAAATAAAAGGCTAGAGCTAAAAATAAACAGATATAAAACATAAAAAATAAATAATAAATAAAAAAATAAACCCTACCTAAAAAAAAAAAACTTATAAAAAATAAAATAAATAAAATAAAAATAAACCTAAACTAAAATAAAACTAAAATAAAATAAATAAATAAAATAAATAAACTAGAGTAAAATTAAAACTAAACCTAAAATAAAATATAAAATGAACTAAATATAAACCCTCTTGGTTTTAATTTAAAATACCTAAACTAAATCATTCTAGGCTAAATACCCTAAATACACTAAACGTAAATAAATCCACTGACCCTAAACTCCCTACCACCTTACCCTCTAAATCCACACCCTAAACTAAACCTCCTTAAAACCAAACTACTCTTAAACCTAAATAGGCTGACACTCCTTAAAATTAACCACAAACCTCTATTGTGACTAACCTCCCTAAACCTTAACATACTACTAAATGATCAAACCCTGATGCTTTACCTAACCTAAACTGATCTCCTACCACTAACCTGACTAAACCCAGGCCACTAAACTGACTACTATCCTGAGCCAAATGACTGACCCTAAACCCTGGGCCCTATCTACCTTATCCTGGTTCTACCCATAAAAACCTGAAACCTAAACTTAATAAAACCTAAAAATAAAATAAAATAAATAAAATAAAATAAAACCTAAAAATTAAAACTAAAAAATAAAAATAAAATAAAATAAATAAACAAGAAAAAAACTAAAATAAAATTAATAAAAAATCTAAACTAATCTTAAAATAAAATAAACTGAATAAAACTTAAATAAAATAAAACTAAATAAAACCTAAACCTAAAATAAACCTAAAATAAAACCTAAAACAAATAAAAAAATAAAACCTAAACTAAACTAAAAAAAACCTAAACCTAAAATAAAAATAAAATAAAATAAAACTAAACCAAAACTAAAATAAATTGTACTAAAATAAATGACACTTAAAACTGAACTTAAAATAAACTAAACCTAAAGTTAAACCTAAAATAAAATAAAATAAAATAAACCCAAACCTAAATTAAAAAATAAAACAAAAAATAAACATAAAATACAATCCTAAAACTTAAACCTAAAAAAGTAAAATAAAATCCTAGGCCTAAACCTAAAAATAAAAAATAAAGCCTAAACCTAAAAAATAAAATAAAATAAAACTCAACTAAAAAAATAAACCTAAACCTAAACCTAAAAAATAAACTAAAATAAAAAGCCTAAACTAAAATAGAAAAACTAAACTAAATAAAAAAGATAAACATAGATAAAAATAAAAAATAAAGTAAATTAAAATGAATAAAAAATAAACTAAATATACTAAATAAACCTAAACCTATCGGTTTACTTGATTTTTTTATTTTAAAAACCTTAAATTTTGAACACTAATCCATAAATGCTAAATCGTAAACCTACAACTCTAAACCCTAAAAAACACTAAACCCTAGACCTTAAAAGCATAAACCCTAAAATGCTAAAACCTAAATCCTAAACCCTAAAGCCTAACCCTAAACCCTAAACCCCAAACCCTAAACCTAAACCTAAAGTAACTAAATAAATTAAAAAATAAACTTAAACTCTAAAACCTAATAAACCTAAGCCTAGCGTAAACCCAAGAATGGGTAATCTTGGGGCATCACCATCAACCATGCTCAGTCTAGATTATTGCAATGATGGTGTGGGATTATTGCTTTGGTGGTGGGGATCTATAGGTGATGGTGGATATGGAGGTGGTGGTCGGAGCTTTGGTGGTTATGGAGGTGAGTGGAGCGATAAAGGTTACAGTCGTGGTGGTGGAGGAGGGAGAGATCGGGGATATGATGGTGGAACCCACTACTTGAGAGGCTAGCGTGGTTCTGATGGGAACTAGAGAAACTGAAGAACAATTGATCCAATCTGCTACTTATGGAACTGTCTCTTTATAGTAGAAATAGTTCTAGTTATCTATGGCTTTTGATTTTCTCTATGCGTGCTCATTTTTTATCTATGTAAATGAGTCACTATAGCACCCAAGAGATGGGGGTGATATTAAAAATTTTAAAAGTTAAATCTTAAATTTTTAAGTTTTAGTGAAAAATTAATTTTTTATTTTATAATGACAAGACACAATTCTTAATGCAGGAAAATAAAAGTATAGTAAAGTAAAGAGAGATAATAGGCGCACAGTTTTTACATGGTTTGGCCAAACTCTAAAATCAGCCTACATCCATGAATAGCCACCCTTGGCTAGAAAACCACTAAATGCAAAAAAGCTTATAAATAGTACTCTCCTATAACAGGGAGAGTACAACCCCTATAATAATATGCACTCTCGTACAAAGGGACGAGTACAACTCAAATATAAATTTTACGGCACAAAAAGAAAAATACAAAATAATAATTTTTGATAAAATATATCTCTCACAAATATACCGAGCTATCCAATTCAGAAAGTTATCTCACAACTTATAAATGATCACTTTACAACTAACTAATTTGGCAAGATAGAATGCTCACTTAATTTTGATAAAAAATATTAAATAAATATATTAAAGTGATCTTACAAAGATGTTTATATTATTACAATTTGTAGATTAAAATAAAATGATTTCAAAATAAATTCACATTAGACTATTGTACAATAAATTAAATTTCAGCAATGAATAATTTTAAGTTTAAGAGAAACTATAACTAGTATGTTTATAATAGTTTAAGAAAGACTAAATTTCTACTAAACTTCCTTTTTATTAATTATTAAATAATGAAAACAACAAGCTTTACTAAATTTTAGTAAGATAAAATTTTTAAAATAAAGGATATTAATTGAAATAAAATGATAAGTGACAAATAAAATAATTTAATTTTTTATAAATTTTTCTTTTGTTAAAGAAACTTGATTTATAATAGGTCTAGCATATACTCTAAATTTCCAGCAATAATTAATTTTATTTTAACCAAAATGAAGCTTTGAATAAATGAAACTAATCATAAAATACTTAAATTAAATTAGTATATGATAGATTTAAGTAAACTAGTAAGCTTTTAATTAAAAAGAGAGATCTATCAAATATAAAAATAATTTTAGCATAATAAATTAATTTGAAATGCTTAAAATATAGATCTAAAATAAATCTAAGAATTAATGATCTTTCAAACAAAACTAATGAAGAAATATTTCAAGAAACCAAAAGAAAGCTGTAGGAAGATAAAAATTTCAATAAGTTGAAATAAGCCCTACAAACTATCACAAGAGTTTTTCACAAAGAAATGATTGAAGAAACTTTGATGTGAAAAACATAGACTTTGATGTCCAAAGACTAATCCACCAAAAAGTATAAATTGGAAAGAATAAATAGATGGTGAAAATAGTATGAACAACTAAAGAGGGATTAAGATCAAGAAAATAAACTCAAGTAATTTGATAAAGCTTGCTTAGTTGAAGATGTTGAAGCTTCCAAACCAAGGATTTGATCTTGCAATATTTTAGAGAACACTTAGAAGGAAAATCTAGGAAATTTTCTCTTAGATTTGGTGGAGGGATTTTGAATTTGAATGAGGAATGCTTTCATGCAGAGAATGAGGGCTATTTATAAGCAAGAAGGTCATTTTGAATTATTTCAAAAAATATATTATTCTAACATTTTATCATATAATAATTTAATATTCAATAAAAATATAATTTATATTAAAAAATATTAAATTCAAATAGCCAAAATTTGGCTATTCACAGGGAACAAAAAATAATCAAATATGGCTCTTAATATATTGAAAGCATATAGCATGCATTCATTATTAAAATCAGCTAATGTTTCAAAAGTCATAATAAATACAATTTTAATCAAACGTGGGTCATGTAACCTATCAAATTGAAGGAAAAAAATCTAAGGAATCCATTGGAGATGAAATCAAATATAATTGCCTTGATTATAAAATGACTGGCTAAAATACAAAATTCCACATATTTTTGTTAATTTTGAAATATGACATTTAAATATTGTGATATAATTTATATATAATCATACATATCTTAGTTATCATATAACATTAAAATCAAATTAAACTATTTAATTATATTAAGTATATAAACTAATTACACTTAATAGTCATAATTTATTAACATTTTTTATTTTGACAATTCAAATGCTATGTATGAAACTTATAATTCAATGTTAATTAGACATAGATTTATATAAATTAACCTCATTATCATTATTTAAAATAAATAAAATTAATATGTTAAGTTATGAGCAAATTAATTCATGCCAATGAACTCATATTAATTTCTAGGATAGTTATAAATGCGTATAACCAAAAATATTGTATCTTAAGTTTCACGTGATCCATTTTGATCTATCTTTCATTCTTCTATTTTTGCAATTTCCTCAAACATATTATGAGATTTATTGGATATGTAATTAGCAATTAATAGATCTGAAACACATAAAACATACATTAGAACATCCAAGCATTTGTTTGTTATCATCAAAATTGATCGGATTGAACATGGCTCATTAAGACAACAACCACTTGTGTCTTAGAAAATGTATTGTGTTACTTGGTTGAGAAAATCAAAAAGAAGAAATGTTGAATCTGAATTTGCTCTGTTAAAAAAAACCTTAAACCCTAAATTGTAAACTAAAACCTGAACCCTAAACCTAAAACCTGAACTCAATAATTTGCTAGAGCCTTTTTACTGTGCTGGCTGAAACTTTGTAGATCCTTTTGGATTTGACTTTTTGGTTTCTGGTGGTTGGTGGTTGCCTTTGTCCCCCTTTTGTGTGGTTGTTTTGTCTTCTAATGATTAGCACTGGTTGCTGCTTATGTTTCCTTAAGTTGACGGTTTCATTTCTAAGTTGTTTAGTCATTTGTGGTTGCAAACCTTGGTTTGGCTTAGTGACTGGTTGTTGTTAGGACTTTGGCTTGAGGGCTCCTATCTTGGTTTTGTTTGCTCTTTCTCTATTAATTGGCATTGGTCTGGTGCTTGCTGATGGTTGGTTCTAATTTTCCCTAGTTTGGAGTTTGGATGGGTATTTAGTTAATCACTGTTGTTGGTGTTCTAACTTTGTTCTAGCCTCTCTCCGGGT
This sequence comes from Cymbidium sinense, assembly GCA_021442155.1. Taxonomy (NCBI): domain Eukaryota; kingdom Viridiplantae; phylum Streptophyta; class Magnoliopsida; order Asparagales; family Orchidaceae; genus Cymbidium; species Cymbidium sinense. The sequence continues at coordinate 83,347 of JAKCPB010000256.1, read as the reverse complement.
TATTATGATTAGTCTGTTGTGGTTTTTTTTCATGGTTTGTCTGCTAGCTAGTTGTTACCCGATTGCTCTCTATTTAATGGTGTTGGATCTGGAACTTTATGGGTTGCTGGCCTTGGATGTTTGCTTGTATCAAGAATGCTAGCTATGATGGCTTTGATGTTACTCACCTCTTCTCTCTAGTTGGTAGCATTACATATGATTGTAACAGTTCTTTATGAAATTTGGATGCTCATATGTATTATTTCCCCTTGAGATGATCCTAACTGAGCTTCAGCCTTCTCTATCTCAACTCTCTCCTTTTCTTCTCTTTATCTTTATCCTTTTTAACTATGAATTTTTCCTTTGTAGTGTTTTGCAGATTTCTTTTATAGGTTGGAACTTTACAGAGGGAATGGTCGTTGCTTAGTCAACCCAAGTGTTATTGCAGTGGATCTTACTTATCTTGCTTTCTCAAAGGAATCATGAACAATTGCTGACTCATCCTTTTACTATTTTCAGGACTTATTTTAGTCTTCTATGTCTTTTTCTCTTATGCTTTTTAGGCGATATATTTGCTCTTTTGTTTTCTTTTCTTTTTCTAATATACTTAGATGGGGATTTAGCTCGATAGGCTTCTTGTAGCCCTGAGAGCATAAGAATTTTAGAACTTTACCTTTTTTAAGAAAATTGTAACTTTTCCTTTTATGGTAATAAAATTATAACTTTCCCCAAAAAAAAAACTCTAAACCCTAAACCCTAAACTAGCCTAAACCCTAAAACCCTAAAACCCTAAACCCTAAACCCTAAACCCAAAAACTAAACCTTAAACCCTAAACTTTAAACCTTAAACTCTAAACCATAAAACACTAAACCTTAAACCCAAAACTAACCCTAAACCCTAAAGCCTAAACACAAAAACCTAAACTCTAAACCCTAAACCCTAACCCTAAACCCTAAACCCTAAAAGCATAAAACCTAAAATCCTAAACCCTAAATTGTAAACCCTAAACCCTAAACCCTTAGTCTTAACCTGAAACCCCAATCCCTAAACCTAAACCTAAAGTAACTAAATAAATTAAAAAATAAACCTAAACCCAAAAACTTAATAAACTAAAACCTTAAGAAGGGGCAGAACCCTGACGGTAGGAACATCACCATCAACCAGGCTCTGTCAAGGTATGGCGATTGAGTCAAAGGTGGAGGTGGTAATTATCGTAGTGGTGGTGGGGAATCTAGAGGTGCTGGTGGATATGGAGGTGGTGTTTGGAGTAATGGTGGTTAGGGAAGCGGGAGGAGGGATGAAGGTTACATCCAGTGGTGACGGAGGCAGAGATCGGGGATATGATGGTGGATCCCTCTACTCGAGAGGCCAGGGTGGTTCTGATGGGAACTAAAGAAATTGAAGAATGTCAGAACCTATCTGCTGCTTATGGAACTATGTCTTTATAGTAGAGACAGTTCTAGTTATCTAGGGTTTTGAATTTTCTCTATGCGTGCTCACTTTTTATCTATGTCATCGCTTGTGTCTTAGAAAACTTGGTGTGTTACTTGGTTGATGAAATCGAAAAGAAGAAATGTTAAATCTAAATTTGTTCTTTGTTTAAAAAAAACCAAAAACCCTATACCCTAAACTAAAACCTGAACCCTAAACCATAAATCGTAAACCCTAAACACTAAACCCTAAACCCTAAACCCTAAAGCCTAAAGCCTAAAGTTTAAAGCCTAAACTTTAATCCCTAAACCCTAAAACCTACAACCCTAAGTCCTAAACCCTAAATCCTAAACCCCAAACCCTAAACCCTAAACCCTAAACCCTACTAAAAACCTAAAAACTTAAACCTAAACTAAATAAGACCTAAAAATAAAATGAATAAATAAACCTAAACCTAAATAAAATTAAAAAAAATAAAATAAAATAAAAACCTAAACTAGAACTTAATCCTAAACATAAAAAATAAAATAAATTAAATTAATAATAATAAACTAAAATAAATTAAATAATATCCTAAAGCAAACTAAATTATAAAATAAACCTACAAATAAAAAACCAAAATAAAATAAAAACTAAACATAAAATAAAAATAAAATAAACCTAAAATTAAATAAAATAAAAAACCTAAACCTAAAAAAAATAAACCTCAAAATAAAACATAAACTAAACATAAAAAACTTAAACTAAAAAAATAAAAAATAAAATAAATAAAAAAGCTAAACCTAAACCTAAACCTAAATAAATAAAATAAAATAAACTAAAAGTAAAACCTAAAATAAACCTAAAATAAAACCTAAAACCTAAACCTAAAATACTAAATAAAAAACCTAAACCTAAACCTATATAAAAAAAATAAAGCTAAGCCTAAAAAATAAAAAAAAATAAATCTCAACTAAAAAAAAACAAATCCTAAACCTAAACCTAAAAAATAAACTAAAATAAAACTTAAACTAGAATAAAGAAACTAAAATAAATAAACTAAAACATATAAATAAAACCCTAATATAATATAAAATAAAAAAAAATAAAAAATAAACTAAATAAACCTAAACTTAGCACTTATTTTAAAAAAAACTATAAACCCTAAATCCTAAACGCTAAAATACAAACCTCCCAACCCACCCTAAAAACTAAACCCTAAACCCTAACCCTAACCTCAAAACCTAAACCCTAAACCTAAAAAAAGCATAAACCTAAAACCTAAACCTAAACCTCAAACCAACCCTAAACTAAAAACCTTTATCCCAAAACCCTAAATCCCAAACCCTAAACCTAAACCTAATGTAACTAAGTAAATTAAAAAATAAATCTAACCCTATAACCTAATAATCCTAAACCTGAACCCTAAGAATGGTGTCACCTTCTAATGGAGGTTGGGATTATTTCTAGTTGGTACTGTTGAGCTTTGATTGCCCTCTAGTTTTGGTGGCTCTCCCCTTTTATTGGTCTCCTACTGTGTTGGTTTTAGGATGGCCTCGTGATTGGCAAGCTTTGGAGCTTGCTTTCAATTTTGGCTATATGGCATCATGATTGTTGGTTGAGCCTGGATGCTAGATTTGTTCCTTCCTAGGCTGACTTACTCTATCTTTTCCATCAGTTTTCTTTCCCCTTTTGTTGAAGTTTTTTGTGGTGTTTGCCTATTTGGATGGCCCATTGGCTTGTCATTTCTTTCTATTGTGGGGTGAACACGTATGTGGTTTTCTTCTTATCATTGCTATTTTTCGATTCTTCTTCTATCATTGGCGTGGCCTTGATGGTAGGCTGCAATCTGTGCTGTTGGTTGGTGGATCTACAAAATTTTTGGTTCTTTACCTTTGGTCTTTGTTTGTTTTGGGTGACTTTGATGGTGGCTATTTCTTGGCTATTGTACTGTTCGGTTGGATGTGTTACTCTGGTTTGGCTGGATGTTTTGCTTGTTAGTTTCCTATTTAATCTTGATGATAGATACTAGAACTTGGCTAACTTTTGGCTATTGGCTATTTTGTTTAATCGAGGTAAGTTGGCTATGATGACTGGGTTATTTTCCCTATTATTCTATTGGCTGGTAGAACTATATGTGATTGTAACCCTTCTTCTAAAGTTTAGATGCTCACATATCCTGTTGCACCTTGAGATGAATTTGACTAAGCCTGGGCCTTATCTAAGATTTTTATCATTTTGTTCCTTTTGTGTACTTAGCTTGACCTTATTTCTAGATGTTTATCTCTATCTTAAGTTCTTTGCAGGTTTGTGGCAGGTTTTGGGGTTGTAGGTGGTTTGTGCATCTCACAGAAGATTTTGGGATATAGGTGGCTTTGGCCACCCTTCTTGGAATTTTGTGCTATTTCTTTCTTAGTTTTTGTCTTTTCATTCTTTTGCTTTCATTCTCTTGTAATAGGTAGGGGATTTACCTCTTTAGGCTAATTATAGCTCTTTGAGCAGTAGTTTAGAGATTTATCCCCTTTAAGGACCTTTAATCTCTTTCTTTTTGGAAATAAAATTCTCCACTTCTGATTTCTTTTTTATAAAAAAAAACCCTAAGAATGGGCAAAACCTTGACAGTAGAAACATCACCGCCAACCAGACTCAGTCTAGATCTGGCGATGGAAATGATGGTGGAGGTGGCGGTTATCGCAGTGGTTGTTGGGGATCTGGAGGTGGTGGTCAGAGCAGTGGTGGTTATGGAGGTGGAAGGAGTGACGGACGATACAACCATGGTTGTGGTGGATGGAGAGATCGGGGATATGATGGTGGATCCCACTACTCGAGAGTCTGGGGTGGTTTTGATGGGAACAGGAGAAATTGAAAAATGGTCGATTTGATCTACTGCTTATAAAACTGTCTTTACAATAGAGACAGTTTTAGTTATCTAGGGTTTTTGATTTGCTCTAAGTGTGCTCATTTTCTATCTATGTCATCACTTGTGTCTAAGAAAACTTAGTTTGTTACTTGGTTGATGAATTCAAAAAGAAGAAATGTTGAATCTGAATTTGTTCTCAAAAATCCTAAACCCTAAACTCTCAAAACCCTAAACCCTAAACCCTAAACCCCAAACCCAAAACCCTAAAATGTTAAACCCTAAACCCTAAACCCTAAAAACCAAAAAACCTAAACCTAAACAAAATAAAATCTAAAAATAAAATAAATAAAAAAACTAAACAAAAATAAAATAAAATAAAAATATAAACTAAAACCTAAACCTAAACCTGAACCTAAACCTCAACATATAAAATAAAATAAAAAAAAATAAAAACTAAAACTAAAATAAATAAAACCTAAACTAAAAAAAAAAAACCTAAATAAAATAAAACTAAACCTATAATAAAATAAAATAAACTTAAAATTAAAGAAATAAAACTAAATATAAACCTAAACCTAAAAAATAAACCTAAAATAAACTTAAAATAAATGAAAACTAAAACCTAAATCCTAATAAAATCCTAAACTTAAATAAAATAAAATAAAAAAACCAAACTAAAATAAACCTAAACGTAAACCTAAAACCTAAAAAAATAAACTAAAATAAAAAACCTAAATAAAAAAATTAAACTAAACTAAATAAACCTAAATAAAATAAAATAAAATAAATAAATAAATAAAAATAAATAAAAAACCTAAACTTACCATTTTACTTTATTTAAAAAAATAATAAAAAAAATAATTAAAAAAACCATAACCCTAAACCCTAAATGCTAAACCCTAAACCCTAAAACCCTAAAATCCAAACCCTAAACTTTATTTTCTTAAAAAAAACCTGTAACCCTAAACCTTAAAGCTTAAACCCTAAACCTTAAACTAAAACCTAAACCCTAAACATAAAACCTAAACCCTAAACCCTAAACCCTAAAACCCAACAATAAACCTAAACCCTGACCTAAACCCAAAAACCCAAACCCAACCATAAAACCCAAAATAAAACCTAAACCTAAATAAGAAAATAAAATAAAATAAAATAAAATAGAAAATAAAAACTAAACTAAAATAAAATAAATAAAACCCTAAACTAAAAAAAATAAAATAAAATAAACCTAAAAATAAAAAACTTATATAAAATAAAAAGTAAACCTCAAATAAGAATAAAATAAACCTATGATAAAATAAAAGAAAACTAAATAAAACCAAAACCTAAGAATAAACCTAAAAATAAAAAAAAATAAATAAATAATAACACATAAAAAACTAAAAAACTTAAACCTAATAAATATAAAATAAACAAAATAAAATAAACCTAAACCTAGACTAAATAAATAATAAAATAAATAAAACCTAAACTTAAACCTAAAATAAACTAAACCTAAACCTAAACTTAAACTATATAAAATAAAATAAACTAAAAAAAAACATAAGCCTAAACTAAGAAATAAAACCTAGAAAAAAAACCTAAAATAATAACTAAAACCTAAACCTAGAAAATAAAAAAAATAAACCTAAACCAAAATAAAATAAAAAATAAAAAAATAAAGCTAAAACCTAAACCTAAACCTAAAAAATAAACTAAAATAAAAAAACTTAAACTAAAATAAATAAATGCAATATAAATAAACTGAACTAAACAAAGATAAAAATAATCCTAAATAAAAAAACTAAATTAAACTAAAATAAATAAGAATAAACTAAATGAACATAAACATACAAATTTACTAAATTTTTTTAAATAAAAAAACCCTAAACCATAAACTCTAAACCTTAAAACCTAAAATCCTAAACCCTAAATCCTAAACCCTACCCTCTCTCTCTGATCCTAAACCCTACTGCGTTGTTTCCCCTAAACCTCTAAACCCACTAAACCATAAACCAAAACCCTGAAACTCTGGGCCAAGGCCCTGGCCCTCCCACACTTGCCCTAAACCCTAAACCTAAAAATACCAGGCCTAAACCTTAAACTGACCTAAACCCCCCAGATCCTAAACTAAATCCTGACCCTAACTGACCTAACCCTAGGCCCACTCCACACCCTTAAACCTAAAACCTCCACCTTAACCCTATCTTGAGCCAAACCCTCCACTGACCCCACCACTCTCCACACCTCTATATAAACTCCTACCAACCCTAAACCCTCTAAACCAACACCTTAAACCCTCTCTAAACCTAACTCCCAAACCTTAATCCCAAAACCTGGCCCTAAAGTAAGTAAATAAATTAAAGAAACTAACCCTTAAACTAAACCTAAACCCTAAGAATGGGCAGAACCTTGATGGTAGGAACATCACCGTCAACCAGGATTAGTATAGATTTGGTAGTTGAGGTGAAGGCGTATGTGGCAGTTATCACAGTGGTGGTGGGGGATCTGGAGGGATATGGATATGGAGGTGGTGGTTGAGCAGTGGTGGCAATGGAGGCAGGAGGAGCGACGGAGATTACATTTATGGTGGTGGCAGAGGGAGAGATCGAGGATATAATGGTGGAACCCGCAAATCAAGAGAGGCGAGGTGGAACTATGTGCCAAGAATGAAGAAGAATTGATTTCTTATCCAACCTGTATCATATAATAGACGATTCTAGTTATCTAGGGTTTTGATTTGATATGTGCATGCTCATTTTTATCTATTTATAAACGTGTCAAAGAAAAGTTGGTGTGTTACTTAATTTATGAAATAAAAAAAGAAATGTTGAATCTGAATTTATTTTCTTTTTTTTCCTTAAAAAAAACCAAAAATCATAAACCCTAAATTAAAACCTGAACCCAAAAGCTAAAACCTAAACCCTAAACCCTAAACCCTAAACCCTTAAAACCCTAAACCATAAACCCGAAATGTTAAACCCTAAACCTTAAAATCCTAAACCCTAAACCCTAAATTATTAAAAACCTAAATCAAAACCAAATAAAAACTAGAAATAAAATAAACAAAAAAACCTAAACAAAAATAAAATATATAAAATAAAATAAAAACCTAAACTAAAACTTATACCTAAACCTAAAAACAAAATAAATAAATAAATAAACATAACTAAAATAAAATAAACAAAAACCTAAACTAAACAAAAAATAAAAAACCTAAATAAAATAAAAACTATACATAAAATAAAAATAAAATAAACCTAAAATAAAAATAAAATAAACATAAACCTAAACTAAATTAAACTAAACTAAAACAAATAAAACATAAACCTAAACCTAAACCTAAATTAAATAAAATAGAATAAACAAAAAGTAAACCAAAACTTAAAGTAAAAAAATAAAAACTAAAAATAAACCTAAAATAAAAACCAAAAATCTCAACTTAAAAAAATAAAATAGAAACCTAAACTTTAACTTTAAAATAATAATAAATCCTAAACCTAAAAAATAAAATAAAATAAAAATAAATTAGAAAATAAACTTAAACCTAAACCTAAACCTAAAAAATAAACTAAATAAAAAATCTAAACTAAAACATATAAACCTAAAATAAATAAACTAAACTAAATAAAAATAAAATATAACCTAAATATAAATAAAAAATAAAATAAACTAAAATGAAAAAAAAAAAATAAACTTGACAAAGTAAAGAAACCTAAACTTACCGATTTACTTAATTTAAAAAAATAAAAATAAATAAACAAATAAACCCTAAACCCTAAACCCTAAATTCACCCTGACCCACCTTAAACCTCAGTCCCTAAACCACAAACACCCTAAACAAAACCAAAACTCACCTAAACCCAAACCCTAAACCTAAAACTCCTAACCACAGCTAAACCCTGGCCTCAACCCTAAACCCTAAACCAAATAAAGCTTAAAGCTAAACCCTAACCTAAACCCTAAACAAACACTAAACCTAAACCTATACTGGCTAAACCACAACCCTAAACCCAACCCTAAACTAATAAAACCCTGGGCTTCCCTAAATACAAACCTTCTAAACTAATCCTAATCCCTACCTAAAAGAAAATGGCTGCTAGGCCTATCCTGGGGTGGAGGCTGGTGGGCAATTTTCGTAGTGGTGGTGGGAGATCTTGAGGTGCTAGTGGATATGATGGTGGTTGTAGGAGCAGTGGTGGTTATGGAGGCAGGAGGAGAGATAGAGGTTACAGCTGTGTTGGTCATGGAGGGATAGATCAAGGATATGATCATGGATCCCGCTGCTCTAGAGGTGTTGGTGGTTTTGATGGGAACTGGAGAAACGGAAGATCGGCCGATCCGATTTGCTGCTTATGGGAATGTGTCTTTATAGTAGAGATAGTTATAGTTATCTATGGGTTTTTGATTTTCTCTATGTGTACTCATTTTTTATCTTTACCGTCGCTTGTGTCTTAGAAAACTTGGTGTGCTACTTGGTTGGTTAAATCAAAAAGAAGAAATGTTGAATATGAATTTATTTTCTATTAAAAAAATAACCTCACAACCTAAACCCTAAACCCTAAATTTGATACAATAAACCCTAAACACTAAACCCTAAACCCTAAAAACTAAAGCCTAAAATTCTAAACCATAAACCCTCAACCTTAAACCCTAAACCTTAAAACATTAAACCCTATACCCTAAAACCTAAAACCCTAAACCCCAAACCCCAAACCCTAAACCTAAACCTAAACCCTAAAACTAAACTCACAAACCTAAACTAAACAAACTAAAGCAAACTATATACTAAACCAAAACCCTAAACATGCAACCCTAAATCCTAAACCCTAAAGCACTAAACCCTAAACCATAAACCTAAACCCTGACCTAAAAAAACCCTAAACTAAACCTACCTGACCTAAACTGAGCTAAACCCTGGGCCCTACTATAAACCACCCACATAAACTGAGCCCTAAATCACTAAACTAAACCTAAACCTAAAATAAAAAATAAAACCTAAACCTACAAAAAATAAAATAACCTAAACTTAAAATAAAATAAAACATAAACCTAAAAGATAAAATAAAAAATAAACTAAACCTAAACTTAAACCTAAACATTAAAAATAAAAAAATAATAAACTTGATCTAAAATAAATAAACCTAAATTAAATAAACTAAACTAGATAAAATAAAATGAACCTAAATAAAATAAATAAAATAAAATAAACTAAAATAAATAAAATAAACAAAATAAACAAATTAATCATTTCTTTTTTAAAAAATTTAAAATTAATAAAAACCACCCTAAACCCTAAACTAAACCACAAACCCTAAATCCTAAACCTAAACCCTAAACCCCAAGCCCTAAAACCCTAAAACCCTAAACTCTAAACCCATTGGTAAACCTAAAAGATTAAACCTAAACCCTAAACCTAAAACCAAACCTAAACTCTAAAACCTAAACCCTAAATCATAAGTTATGCTAAACCCCAAACCCTAAAACCTGAAAACCCTATTCCCTAAAGCATAAACACTAAACCCTAAACCCTAAACCCTAAACCCTAAACCCTATACCCTAAACCCTAACCCTATTGGAGGTGCTGGTGGATATGGACATGGTGGTTACAGAGGTGGGAGGAGAGATGGAGGTTACAACCGTGGTGGCGGTGGAGGGATAGATCAGGGATATGATGGCAGATCCTACTACTCGAGAGGCAAGGGTGGTTCTGATGGGAACTAGTGGCGAGAATGGCGATCCAATGTAAACATGGAACTATGTCTTTTCAGTATAGACAGTTCTAGTTATCTAAGCGTGCTCATTTTTTATCTATGCCCTCGCTTGTATCTTAGAAAACTTGGTATGCTACTGGATTGATGAAAATGAAAAGAAGAAATGTTGAATCTAAATTTGTTCTCTTTTAAAAAAAAATCTTAAACTTAAACCCTAAACTCACTAAACCCTCCTTAAAAACATTTAAAACCATAAACCCTAAACCTAAACCCTAATCCCTAAATCTAAACAAACTAACTACACTAAACCTAAACTAACCTAAACTAGACCCTAATCCTAAACTAACTTAAACTCTAAACCCATCTTAAACAAAACTAAACCCAAACTTAAAACCCTAACCATAACCAAATGACCCAAAAATACTAAACCCTAAACCCTAAAACCCTAAACTAAAACCTAAACTTGAACCTGCACCTGATCCTAAACTAATCCCCAAATCCTAAGAACCTAAACCTAGGCCCTAAACCACAAGGCCAAATTATCATCCATAAACTCCTTAAAAAACCTCTGACCCTAAAATCTTAAGCCTAAACCCTAAACTCTAAACTCCTGACCTGGGCCTCTGAGCTAGCCTAAGGCTACTGGGTCTACCATACACTAACCATCCTAAACCCTAAGGCCACTGACAAACTGAGCCATACCAATCCTAACTGACCCTCTACTCATCACCCTGGGCATTAAACCTGGGCCTACCTAAAGATGGCCTGGGCTTTACTAAACCTAAACCACTGTACTTCCATACCTCTATGACTAAACCTGGGCCCAGGCCTGACTGGGCCCTGACTAACTAATGACCTGAGCTCTAAACCTTTTGTGACAAACCTTACCCAAACCTAAACCCCACTACCTCCACAAACACCTGACCCTAACCTCCCTTTCCTCCACTAAACCTAACTCTAAATCCTAAATTCTAAACACTAAATCCACCACCTAAATAATGACCTGTTAACCTGGGCCTAATGCCAATGATCCACTCTAAAACCTAAACCTAAAACTTTAACCCTAAACCCTAAACACTAAAACCTTAAACCTTAAAATCTTAAATCCTAAAACCTCAACCCAAAACATTATACTCTAAAACATACACCCTAATCCCTAAACCCTAAACCTTAAACCTTAAACTTATATCTAAAGTAATAAAAAATAAAGCTAAACCCTGAAAGCTAATAAACCTAAACCTAAAACCTAAACCCTAAGTATGGGCAGAACCTTGACGGCATGAACATCACCATCAACCAGGTCAATCTAGATCTAGTCATGGAGGCTAAGATAAAGGCAACAGTTATCACAGTGGTGGTGGGAATCTGAAGGTTCTGGTGGATATGGAGGTGGCGGTTATGGAGGCAGGACGAGTAATGGAGGTTATAGTCGTGGTGGTGGCTGTAGGAGATATCAGGGATATGATGGCGGATCCCGCCACTAGATAGGCGGAGGTAGTTCTGATGGGAACTAGAGAATCTGAAGAACAGATGATCTGATCCACTACTTACGAAACTATGTCTTTATAGTGGGGATAGTTCTAGTTATCTAGGGTTTTTCATTTGCTCTATGCTTGCTCAATATTTATCTATATTAGCGCTTATCTTTTACAAAACTTAGTGTGCTACTTGCTTGATGAAATCAAAAATAAGTAATGTTGAATCTGAATTTATTCTCTGTTAAAAAAAACCATAAACCCTAAACCATAAACCCTAAACCTAAAACCTAAATCCTAAACCCAAAACCCTAAACCCTAAACTCTAAACACCATAAATTCGAAACCTTAAACCCTAAACCCTATCCTAAAAAAATCCTAAACCCTAAACCTGAAACCCTAAACCCTAAAACCCTAAACCTTAAACCATAAACCCTAAATCCTAAACATAACCCTAACCCTAAACCATTAACCCCAAACTAAACCAAAACCCAAAAACCAAAAAACCTAAAAACCTAAACCTAAAAAAAATAAAACCTAAAAATAAAATAAACCCTAAACCTAAAAAATAAAGTAAAGTAAAGTAAAATAAAATGATAACCTTAACTAAAACCTAAACCTAATTCTAAAAATAAAATAACATAAACTAATAAAATAAATTAAAAGAAAATAAATAAAAACTTAAGTTAAACTAAAAAATAAAATAAACCTAATAATAAAAAATCTAAATAAAATAAAAACTAAACATAAAATGAAAATAAAATAAACCTAAAATAAAATATAATAGAAACTAAATAAAAACCTAAACTTAAAATATTAATGTTAATCTAAAACATAAAAAATAAATAAAAAATAAAACTTAAACCCTAAATTAAAAAAAGACTTAAACCTAAAATAAAAATAAAATAAACCTAAACCTTAACTAAAATAAATAAAACATAAACCTAAACATAAAATAAACTAAACCTAAACCAAAACTAAATAAAATAAATTAAACTAAACTTAAATTTAAACCTAAACTAAAAAATAAAACCTAAACGTATAATAAAAATAAAAGAAACCTAAAATAAAATAAAATGAAAACTAAATATAAAACTAAATATTAAAAATAAACCTTAAAATAAAACCTAAAAATAAATAAAAAATAAACCCTAAATGAATAAAAAGCATAAACCTAAAATAAAAATAAAATAAACCTGAACCTAAACTAAAATAAACTAAACTAAAATAAATAAAACCTAAATCTAAAATAAACTAAACAACCTAAACCACTCAAAATAAAATAAACTAAAATAAACTTAAACCTCAAGTAAAAAAACTAGAAATAAACCTAAAATAAAATCAAAACCTCAACTTAAAAAATAAAATAAAACCTAAACCAAAACCTAAAATAAAAAATAAATCTAAACCTAAAAATAAAATAAAATATAACTAAACAATGAAATAAACTTAAACCTAAACCTAAAACTAAATAAAAAAATCTAAATTAAAATAAAAGACCTAAAATAAATAACTATACTAAATAAAATAAAATTTAACTAAATATAAATAAAATAAACTAAAATAAATAAAATAAACTAACTTAAAACTATACAATTATTTAAAATAAACCAAAACCAAAAATAAAACTTAAACACTAAACCACATACCCAAACCCTAAAAACATAACCCACTAAACCCAACCCACAAAACCACAAACCCAAGCCACACCCTAAACTGCTACAACCTAACTCTAAACCTAAATCTTAAACCCTAAACCTAAACCTAAAGAAACTAAATAAATATAAAAATAAACCTAAACCCAAACCTGTAAACCTAAAAACCTAATAATGGAAAGAACCTTGGCGGAACATGAGCATCAACTATGCTAAATCTAGATCTGGTGATGGAGGCGAAGGCGGAGGTGGCAATTGCGGTGGTGGGGATAGAGGTGTGGATATGGAGGTGGTGGCAGGAGCAGTGGTGGTTGTGGAGGTAGGAGGAGCGACAGAGGTTACAACAGTGCTGGTCACGGAGGGATAGATCAGGGATATGATGGTAGATCCCGGTACTCGAGAGGTTGTGGTGGTTCTGATTGGAACTAGGGAAATTGACGAGCGGCCCCTCTGATTTCCTGCTTAGGGAACTATGTCTTTACAATAGGGATAGTTCTAGTTATCTATGTGTTTTTGATTTGCACTATGCATGCTCTTCATTTATCTATCATCTTCTTAAAAGAATACTTGGTTGGTTAAATCGAAAAGAAGAAATGTTGAATATGAATTTGTTCTCTATTTAAAAAATTACCTTGAACCCTAAACCCTAAACTAAAACCTAAACCTCTAAAACTAAACCCAAACTCTCTCTAAAACCATAAACCCAAACCCTAAACCCTAAATAAACCTAAACCTAAACCCTAAAATTGTAAAACCATGAACCTAAATCTAAAATATAAACAAACCCTAAACCCTAAAACCTACATCCAAAACCCTAAAACCTAAACCACAACAAACCCTAAAATCCTACTTTAAATTCTAAATCATAAAAAACCTAAACATTCTAAACCATAAATCCTATCCTAAACCTAAACCCACACAATCCAGACTAAACTTAAACCTAAACCCTAAAACACTACCTAAACCCTAAACTAAACTAAACTCTAAACCTAAACCTAAACTGAAATCTAAACTATAATCCCTAAATGTAAACATACTTAGGCCCTTAAACCTAAACATAAACCTGACCTAAACCTGAGCTAAACTAAAAAAAATACCCTGTGCCAGGACCTGAAAATAAAACAAAAACCTAAACTAAAATAAAATAAAGCTGAGCACAAAATAAAATAAAACTAAACTAAAATAAACTCTAAACCTACCTAAAAATAAACTAAATTAAAACTTGATCTAAAATAAATAAACTAAACTAGATGGAAATGAACCTATAAAAAATAAAATAATAAAATAAACTATATAAACAAATTAAACCTAAACCTCCTCATTTACTTAATTTAAAAAAAAATTAAAAATTTAATAAAAAAACCTTATACCCTAAATCCGAAACCCTAAACCCTAAAAATCCTAAATCCTAAATCCTAAACCCTAAACCTAAACCTTAAACCTGAGCCTAACCCTAAAACCCAAGCCCCAAAAAAACCCTAAACCACCATAAAACTAAACATTAAAACCCTAAACCCACCCTAAACCCTAAAACCCTAAACCCTAAATCAGAACCTAAACTAACCTAAATAAGCTATCCTAAATCATAAACCCTAAACCTAAAACCCTAAACCACTAAAGCCCAAACACTAAACCCCACAGACCCAAAGCCACCCTAAACCCATCCTTAAACCTTAAACCCTAACCTTACTAGAGGTGCTGGTGGATATGGAGGTGGTAGTTACGGAGACGGGAGGAGCGATGGAGGTTACAACCATGGTGCTGGTGGAGGGATAGATTTGGGATATGATGGCAAATCCTACTACTCGAGAGGCAGGGGTGATTCTGATATGAACTAGAGAAACTAAAGAATGGATGATCGAATCTGCTACTTAGGGAACTATGTCTTTATAGTAGAGATGGTTCTAGTTATCTAGGATTTTTGGTTTCCTCTATGTGTGCACATTTTTTATCTATTTCATCGCTTTTAACTTTGAAAGCTTGGTTTGCTACATGGTTGATGAAATAAAAAAAAAGAAATGTTGAATCTGAATTTGTTCACTATTAAAAAATCCTATACCTAAATCATCTAAACCTAAACCCTAAACCTCCTAAATCCCCAAAAACCACATCCCAAAACCCTAATCCCTAAACCTACACAAAACTAACCTAAATCTAAAACCATAAACCCTAAACTAACCACCCCATATCTAAACCATAAATTTAACCCTTAACCTAAACTTCCAAACCCTAAACTCTAAATTAAACCCTAAACCCTAAAATCCTAAACCCTAAACCCTACAACCTTAACCCTAAACCCTAAACCCCAAACTTTAACCCTAAACCCTAAACCCTAAACCATAAAACCCTAAATCATAAACCTTAAACCCTAAACCCTATACCCTAAACCCTATAACCTAAAATCTTAAACACTAAACCCTACACTAAACCCTAAACCTACAACCCTAAACCATCACTAATAAACCTGCAACCCTAAACCCTAAACCCTAAATCTTAAAAAATTATAAATCTGAAATCATAAAAGATTGATTTTGGAATTATTTTGCTGATTTATTTTGCTAACCCCATCTTCCCAACCTGTCTAGAAAGAAACTACAATTTTTTGGTTATTTTTATTATCTCTTTACAAGATTGGTCTTACTTTATGGTTTCTTTCCAGCCTGCTTTTCCTAAGGATTTTGGTTTAGCTGCAAGCCTGCTCATCTTTACCTTGAAGGATTTCATTGTTGACTATCTTTTGAACCCATTTTGTTTCTTTTTTGCATCTCTGCTTTTCACTGGCTTATCATATGGTGGGTGCAATAATTATATTGTTGTTTTCATTGTTGGCTGTTAGATTTTTGGGTCCTAAGTCCAGCAGGCTGTCTTTGTGGTTGTTGGTTTGTTACTTTGCTTTTGAATGTCTTTGCTTATGCAAAACTTGTTGTTCACGATGTTTGAGATCTACTTTACCTTGTTCTTTTCTTCCTCTTGGTTCATTAGATTTGAGATCCGGGATTATGCCTTTGCCTAATTTGATTTTAACCTATGCATTGTTTACTCTGAATGGGTGGATTTATGGCTAACTTGCTAGCTATTACTATCTTGGTTGTAGGCTAAACTGGATTACTGAGTTTTCTACTCAGCAAGCTGATTCTGGGATTGTCTCTTTGTTTGTCTTTACTTGGAGTTGTTTGTGGTGGGGAGCAGCTTATTACCTGTGCCTTATGGTTCATCTAATCTGTTGTTGCATTCCCATCTCCACTCTGATAGACTTCTACAATTCCTGTGGTAATTTGCGCTTGGGATATGCTGTCTTGCCTTACACTTGCTGGTTACTAACTTCTATATCATGGAGGTTGTTAACTTCTGCATTGCTTTCTTTCATTGCACTTCTTTTTAGGATATATCCACAGCATTCTTGGTTTGTTTACGGATTGTTTGTTTAATATTTGTCCCATATGTTTGGGATGGGGTTAATTCCATGCTATTTTATTTGTCTTCTTTGGATTTCAGCAGTCTTCTATTGGTCTTTTATGCTTCTTACCTCTCACGGCATTTTTGCTATTTTTCTTTAGTGGGTCTTCATGCTGATCTAATTAAATCCTTGGACCTGATTAAAAATATGGTAGACCTAACAATGATGGTTCACTTTCATTTGTGTTGGGATTCTCATGACATGGTACCTAATATGATGACATTTACTGCGCATGGGATCCCCACCCATTACGCTCTTTCTTTGCTTTTTTTTTTTGTATAGGGCTTTGATTTGGCTTGCAGGTACTACGGCTCAAAACACTTTCAACAAATGGTTGTTATACAAGTTTGTTGGCTATGATGGCTGTGATGATTTCACACCTTTTTGGTTTGGTAGTAGCTCTTATGATGTAACCCTTCTGCTGAAGTATGGATGCTCATATTTGCATCGCCCCAACTTATTGTGGTGAGCCTTCTCTATCACACTTCCTTATTATCTTTTAGTTTATGCTTTAATTTTTCACTCTGTATTACCTTGCTCTAATTTTTTTTCTACAATTTTGGGTGCAATGCTCTTGTTCTCTTGCAGGTTTTCTCCATAGTGTCATGCATTCTCTCATCCTGAAGAGCTTTTGCCCAAATCTTTCATTCACTTATCTTGTTAATCAATTTGCATCTTTTGCTTTCCTTATTCTTTTATTTTGCTTTTGGTTGTATTTAGATAGGGGATTTACTCTCTAGGCTGAATGTAGCTCTTCGAGCAGTAGTTGTGGAGTTTATCCCCTTTAAGGACCTTGTAACCCTTTTTTTGTCGCAATAAAATTCTCCCTATATGGGGTTTCCAAAAAAAAAATCTTAAATCATAAACACTAAACCCTAAACCCTAAACCCTAATCCTAAATCCCTAAACCATAAACCCTAAACCCTAAACCATAAACTAACCCTAAACACTAAACCTTAAATAAACCTAAACCCTAAACCCTAAACCCTAAACATTAAACTAACCCTAAACCTTAAACACTAAACCATAAACCCTAAACCCTACAACCCTAAACCCTAAACACTAAACCCCTAAAAATAAAACCCTAACCCTGGTGAAACTAAAACATAAACTCTAAACCTAAACAAAACTTTAAACCTTAAATCTAAAATAACTAAACTAAAACCCTAAAACCCTAAAGCCTAAACTAAACCCTAAGACCTAAATCACAATTCTAAAACCTAAATCCTAAACCCTAAACCAAACTAATGAGCCAACCCCAAACCCAGCTGAACACTAAGAAACCCAAACCTAATCACTAAAACCTTAAACCTAACCTTAAACCTAAATCCTAAACCCTAAGCCTTAAAACCTAATCACTAAACCTAAACCACAGACCTTAAACTTTAACCTAAAGTAACAAAAATAAAACTAAATCTAAAGCAAATAAACTTAAACCTAAACCTTGATGGCAAACATCACGCCATCCGGGCTAGATCTAGATCGGAGTGGAGGCTAGGCTGGATGATTATCGCATGGTGGTGGGGATGGAGGTTGGAGGATATAGAGGTGGCGGTTATGGAGGCGGGATGAGCAATGGAGGTTATAGCCCTGGTGGTGCGGAGGGTATATGATGGGATCCTCTGAGAGAGGTGGGGTAGTTGATGGGGCTGAGAATCTAAAAGGCGATCAATCTACTACTTATAGAACCGTGTCTTTATAGTGGGGATGATGCTAGTTATCTAGGCTTTTTTATTTGCTCTATGCATGCTCATTTTTTATCTATATCGTCGCTTGTGTCTTACAAAACTTGGTGTGTTACTTGCTTGATGAAATCAAAAAGAAGAAATGTTTAATCTCATTTTGTTCCCTATTAAAAAGCCATAAACTAAACCCTAAACCTATACAAAATAATTAAACCTAAACCTTAAACCTAAACCCTAAACCCTGACCCTACCTATACCCCAAACCCTAAATCCAAATCTTAAATCCTAAACCTAAAACCCTAAAACCCACACCCAAACCACACCCTAAACCCTAAACCTAAACCCTAAACTAACCTACACTAAACCCTAAATCCTAAAACTAAGACCTAAACCTAAACAAATAAAAAAATATAATAAACCCTAAACAATAAACCTAAATAAAATAAAAAAAATAAATAAATGAAAACAACAACAACCTAAACCTAAAAATAAAATAAATAAAACTTAAACTAAACTAAAAAAATAAAATAAAGCTAAGATTAAAACTAAATAAAATAAAAAAAAATAAACATAAATGAAAATAAAATAAACTAAAGTAAAATAAAATAAACTAAACAAAACCTAAAACTAAAACTAAATGTTAATCTAAAACCTAAATAAAATAAAAAAAAACCTAAACCCAAATTTAAAAAAGACTTAAACCTATAATAAAATTAAATAAACCTAAACCTAAACTAAAATAAATGAAACAAAGACTAAACCTAAACCTAAACCTAAACTAAATAAAATAAAAATAAACAAACTAAACCTAAACAAAAATAATAATAAATGAAACCTAAATCTAAAAATAAAAAATAAAACCTAAACTTAAAATATAAAATAAAAAGAAAACTAAACTAAAATAAATAAACCTAATATAAACAAACTAAACTAAATAAAAATAAAATGAACCTAATTAAATTAAAAATAAAATAAACTAAAATAAATAAAAATAAACTTAATAAACCTAAAACTTGTACTTGATTTAAGAAAAAAAGAAAAAAAAAAAACTAAACCCTAGGCAGTAAATCCTAAAACCCTAAAACCTAAACCTCAGTCAACCCTAAACCCTAAACTCTAAACCTAAATTGTGACCCTAAATGACCCTAAACCCTGGCCTAACTAGAAGGCCCTAAACTAACACTAAAAATCCAAACCCTACCTAAACCCTAAACTCCCATGGGCCTGGGCCCTAGGCCAGGCTAACTGAGCCATGGCCATGATCAGAGCTGCTGGGCAATCCTAAATAAGGCCTGAGCCCTGGCCAAACTACTGACCTGACATGACAGGCCACTGACCTGGAGTCTGAGCCCTACTAAACTGGGCCCTGGGCCTAACTCTTTGGGCCACCAGGCCTGGGCTAAACTGGGCTATGAGCCAGGCCCCACCAACCCTGGATTCTTAAATGACTAGCCCTAAAACACACCCTGACTCCCTAAACCCTAAATCTTAAACCCAAGTACTGACCCAGGGCTGGTGACCCACCATTACTAAGCCTAAACTTTAAATCTCCACCACAACCCACCCTCCCCAAAACCTCCCAAACCTAAACCCACCCTCCCAAACCCTAAACCCTAAATCGCTAAACTCTAACCCAAAACCTAAACCTAAAGTAACTAAATGAATAAAAGATAAACCTAAACCCTAAAGCTAATAAAATTAAACCTAAAATGAAACCATAAGAATGGACCTTAGGAACATCACCATTAAAGCTCAGTTAGATCTAAGGAGAAATATCATAGTGGTGGTGGGGGATCTGGAGGTGCTGGTGGATATGGTGGTGGCATTTATGGAGGAGGGACAAGTGATGAAGGTTACAACCATGGTGGTGGTGGTGGTGGAGGGAGAGATCAAGGATATGATGGCGGATCCCGCTACTCAAGAGGCCAGGGTGGTTCTGATGGAACTAGAGCAAAGCGACCATCCAATCTCATGGGTGTGTCTTTACAATAGAGACAATTCTAGTTAGCTAAGGTTTTATTTGCCCTCTAGTTATTTGTGTTGTGTAAACTTGCATCTTAGGAAACTTGTGTTCTACGGTTGATGAATTAAAGAAGAAATGTTGTACCTAAATTTGTTCACTGTTAAAAAAAACCATTAACCTAAACCCTAAACACTAAACTAAAACATAAACCCTAAGCTTGAAACCTAAAACCTAAATCCTAAACCCTAAACCCTAAAAACCCTAAACCATAAACCATAAACCCTAAACCCTAAACCCTAAACCCTGAATCCTAAAAGCTACAACCATATACCTTAAATCATAAACATCAAACCTTAAACCCTAAACCATAAACACTAAACTAACCCTAAACCCTAAACCCAAAAAACCAAAAAACCTAAACCAAAACTAAATAAAACCCAAAAACCCTAACCCCAAGCATAAAATATAAAATAAAATAAAATAAAAACCTAAACTAAAAAATTAAACCTAAACCTAAAATAAAATAAAATAAACTAATAAAAATATAAAATATATAATAAATAAAACTTAAACTATCTAAAATATAAAATAAAACTAGGAATAAAAACCAAAATAAAATAAAACTAAAGGTATAATAAAAAAAAATAAACCTAAAATAAAAATAAAATAAAACTAAATATAAACTAAACGTAAAAGAACAAATAAAATACAAATAATTAAAAATAAAATGTAAACCCTAATATAAAAAAAAAACCTAAACCTAAAATAAAATAAAATAAACCTAAACCTAAAATAAAAATAAACTATACTAAAATAAAGAAAACTTGAAATAAATAACATAAACCTAAACATGTGCCTAAACTAAAATAAACTTAAAATAAACATAAAATAAACTTAAAACCTAAACCTAAAACATAAAATAAAATCTAAACTTAAACCTAAAAGAAAAAATAAAACCTAAACCTAGAAAATTAAATAAAAATAAAGCTAAACATAAATAAACCTAATATAAATAATGAGACTTAATAAAAATAAAAAAACTAAATAAAAAATTAAAAAATACTAAGATAAATAAAATAAACTAAATAAACTTTGCCATGATTTAAGAAATCAGTATAAAACCCCACCCTCAACCTTGTGGTCACCCTAAACTGGGACTCACTAGGCCCTGAGCCTAGCCACAGGCCCTACCCACAACCTGGGCCCCACCCCTGGCTTTAGGCCCTAACTGACCTGACTGACCTAACCAGGCCATGATCTCTAAACCCTAGGCATTAAACCCTAGGCCACAAACCCCCAAACTGCCCTACCACAGTCTGAGCTAAACTACTGCTGGGGCCAACTGGGCCACTGAGCCCTCAGGCCAATTCTGATCAGGGCCAGCCCAGGCCCTAAATCTGAACCTTAGGCTCTAAGATCTAAGGCCACCAGGCCCTGAGCACTAAAGCCTGAGCCCTAAACACTGTGCCTAGCCACTGATCCTAAATCCTGGGCTCAAACCACAGACCTAAACTAACTGAGCCCCAAACTATAGTTAAATCTTTAAGATGTTACTAAAAAATAAAACCCTAAACCATTAACATGAACCACTAAACCATAAGCCCTAATCCCTAAACCCTAACCTTAAACGCTAAACATAAACCTAAAGTAACTAAATAAATAAATAAAATGAAAACTAAATAAAATCTTAAACCTAAAAAGTAAATGTTAATCTAAAACCTAAAAATAAATAAAAATAAACAAAACTAAACTTCAAAAAAGACTTAAACCTAAAATAAAATAAAATAAACCTAAACCTAAACTAAAATAAATAAAACCTAAACCTAAACCTAAAATAAACTAAACCTAAACCTAAACAAAAATTAAAACCTAAAATAAAAACCTAAAACCTAAACCTAAGAAAATAAAATAAAAGTTGAAACCTAAATCTAAAAATAAAAAATAAAGCCTAAACCTAAAAAATAAAATAAAAATAAAAATAAACAAAAATAAATGAACCTAATATAAATAAACTAAATAAAATAAAATAAAATAAAATTTAAATTAATAAAAAAATAAAATAAACTAAAATAAATCAAAATAAACTAAATAAACCTAAACCTACGAACTTAATTTAATAAATAATTTAAAAACTAAACCACTCCCTAAACCATTAAAACCAAGCTGATCCCTAAATATACCATAAATGCTAAACCCTATGTAAACCCTAAACCTACCCTAAACTCTTAACCCACTTGCCACACTAAACCTAAATCTTAAACCCTAAAACCATAAATTTTAAAACTACCCTAAAACTTTTCTCCCTGACCTCTGGTTAAACCCTACACTAGGCCTAAATGATGTTACCCTGATCTCTAAACCCTAAATGCTAAATCCAAAACTAATACTAAATTCTCTCCAAACCTAAAATGATAAAGAGGCCATAACTGTCTCTCTGGGCCCTCCTAACCCTAAACCCACCTGCCCTGGGCCCTAGCCACAGGCCAAATCCAAACTCCTATACTCTTCTGGCCTAAATAACCACCTATCTAACTAGGCCCTAAACTAAACCCTAAACCTAAACCACAAACCTAACACCCCAAACCCTAAAACCTAAATCTTAAACCCACAAACCCTACTAACTAAATCTAAGCTAACCTAAATCATATCCTTAACACAAAATCTTAAACCTTAAACCCTAAATAATAAACCACAATCCTAAACCCTAAACCCTAAAATCATAAACCCTCAAACCCAAAACCCAAAACCCAAAACCCAAAACCCTAATCACTAAACCCTAACCCTAAACTCTAAACCTAAACCTATAGTAGCTAAATAAATAAAAAAATAAACCTAAACCCTAAAAGCTAATAAACATAAACCTAAACGTAAACCTAAACCCTAAGAATGGGTAGAACCTTGATGGTAGGAACATCACCGTCAACTAGCCTCAGGTTAAATCTGGTAGTGGAGGCAAAAGCGGAGGCCTGGGTTTTCCTTGTGATGGTGGGGATCAATATATCGAGGTTTATGGAGGTGGAGCAGTGATGGAGGTTACAACCAAGGTGGTGGCGGAGGAAGAGATAAAGGATATGATGGCAGATCCCGCTACTCAAGAGGCAGGGGTAGTTCTAATGGGAACTAGAGAAACTAAATATCGGCCGATTCGATCTGCTGCTTATGGAACTGTCTTTACATTAGAGATGATTTTATTTATCTAGGGTTTTTAATTTGCTCTATGCATGCCAATTTTTTATCTGTGTCGTCGCTTGCATCTTAGAATACTTGTGCAACCTGATTGATAAAATTGAAAAGAAGAAATGTTGAATTTGAAATTATTCTCTGTTAAAAAACCCATTAAGCCTAAACCCTAAACCTTAAACCCTAAACTAAAACAAAAACACAAAGCCTAAAACCTAAACCCTAAACCCTAAACACTAAACCCTAAACTTTAAAAACCTTAAACCCTGAACCATAAATCCTAAGCCCTATACAAAAAAAATAACAATAAAACACCTAAACCCTAAACCCTAAATCTTAAAACCCACCACCTTAAACCCTAAACCCTAAATCATAAACCCCAAACTAACCCTAAACCCTAAAAACCTAAAAACATAAACCTAAACTAAATAAAACTTAAGAATAAAATAAACCCTAACCCTAAACTTAAATAAATTAAAAAAATTTAAAAATTAAAAAAATTAAAAAAAACCTAAACTAAATCCTAAACCTTAACCTAAATAAAATAAAATAAAATAATAAAATAAACTAAAATAAAATAAATAAAACCTAAACTAAACTACAAAATAAAAAATAAACTGGAATAAAAACTTAAATAAAATAAAACTAAACATATAATAAACATAAAGAAACCTAAATTAAAATAAAAAATAAAACTAATTAATAAATTAAACATAAAACATAAAACTTAAAAAACAAATAAAAAATAAAACCTAAACCCTACACAAACAAAAAATCTAAACCTAAACCTAAACAAAAATTAACTAAACTAAAATAAATAAAACCTAAATATCAACCTAAAATAAACTAAACCTAAACCTAAACCTAAACTAAATGAAATAAATTAAACTAAAAATAAACAAAACCTAAACCTAAACCTAAACTAAAAAATAAAACCTAAAATAAAAACCTAAACCAAAACCTAAAAAAATAAAATAAAAACTAAAACCTAAAACTAAAAATAAAAAAGATAATTGAAATCTAAAAAATAAAATAAAAATAAAACTAAACTAAAATAAATAAACCTAAAATAAATAAACTAAACTATGTATGAAATAAAATAATAAATAAAAAATAAAATAAAAATAATCTAAAAATAAATAAAATAAACTAAATAAATCTAATTAACTGATTTAAGAAAATCAATATAAAACCCTGAGCCCTAAACCTCAAAAGGACCATGAGCCTGACCTACAAACCTGAGCCCACTAAAGGAAAACCAGGCAGGCCCTACCCTGAGCTTTAAAGGCCTAGCCATAGCCCTAAAAATCTGGTGAGCCACTGATTACTCCTGAAGCTTAGGCCACTACCCCTAGGCATCCCTGACCAAGATCCACAACCTGAGCCAAACCCTGACCCAGATCTACCTTAACCCAAAAGGCCACTGAGCCTAAACCTACTACCAGACCCTGAGCCCTACCCTAAACCCTGGGCACTAACCCTACCACTGAGTCCTAAAAAACCCCTGACCTCCTAATGACTCTACCAACCCCATAACTAAACCTTAAACCCTAAACCACAAACCTAACCTCTCTAAATGCTAAAACCCAAAATCCCAAATAATAAACCCTAAACCCTAATCCCTAAACCCTAGCCCCAAACCCTAAACCCTAAACATAAAGCTAAAGTAAATAAAAAATAAAAAAATAAATGTAAATCGTAAAAGTTAATAAACATAAACCGAAACCTAAACCCTAAGAATGGTAGAACCTTGACGGCAAGAACATCACCGTCAACCAGGCTTAGTCTAAATCTAGCATTGGAGGCAAAGGAAGAGGTGATAGTTATCGTATTGGTGGTTAGGGATCTAGAGGGGCTGGTGGATCTGAGGTTCTTTGTTATAGAGGCGAAGGAGGCGACAAGGTTACAACCATGGTGGTGTCAGAGGGAGAGATCAGTGATATGATGGCGGATTCCCCTGCTCAAGAGATAGAGGTGGTTCTAATGGAAACTAGAAAAACTAAAGAATGCCCAATCTTATTTCTTTGCTTATGGGCTGTGTCTTTTTTCTTATTTTGTTATGTGTGCTCATTTTTATTTATGTCATCATGTCTTAAGAAAAGTTGGTGTGCTTTTGGTTGATGAAATTGAATGAAATAATATGAATTTGAAAACCACAAACCCAAATCCTAAACCCCAAAAAAAAACCCTAAACCCTAAACTAAAAAATAACCTAAACCAAAATAAACTAAACTAAAACATAAATCCTAAACCTAAAACCTAAACCCTAAACCCAAAATTCTAAACCATAAAATAAAAAAAAACCCTAAACCCTAAACCTTAAACCCTAAAGCCAAAAACCTACAAACCTAAACCCTAAATCATAAACCCCAAATATTAAACCCTAAACCCTAAACCCTAAACCCTAAACCCTAAAATAAAACAAGCTAAACCTAAAAATAAAATAAATAAAAACCTAAACCTAAATAAAATAAAAAAATAAAATAAATAAACCAAACTAAATAAACCTAAACCTAAACCTAAACTAAAACCTAAACTTAAACCTTAATAAATAATAAAAATAAATACTAAACTAAAATAAAATAAAATAAAAAATAAAACCAAACTAAAAATAAACTTAAAATAAAATCCAAAAATAAAACTAAACCTAAAATAAAATTAGATAAACTTAAAATTAAAATAAAAAAAATAAACCTAAATCTAAAAAAAATAAAATCTAAAAAAAATAAAAAAATAAACTAAAATAAAATAAACCTAAACCTAAACCTAAACTTAAAAATAAACTAAAATAAAAACCTAAAAAAATAAATAACCTAAAAAATAAATAAATTAAACTAAATAAATATAAAATAAACTAAATAAAAAAATTAAAAAAATATAAACTAAAAATAAATAAAAATAAAATAATAAACTAAAATAAACCAAACCTCCTACTTACTTAATTAAAAAAAATAAAAAAAAAAAGAAAAAATAAACCTAAACCCTAAAGCTAAACCCTAAACCCTAAAACAATAAACCTAAAAAAAACAATAAAACCTAAAACCTTAAACAAGAAACCTAAACCTAAAACCCTAAACACTAAATAATAAACCCTAAACCCTAAAACACTAAACCATAACCCTAAACACTAAAACCCTAAATCTAAACTAAACTAAACCCTAACAACCTTAAACCCTAAACCTAAAACCCCAAACCTAAACCCTAAATAACCCTAAACCCTTACTAAACCAAACCCTAAACCCTAAATCTTAAACCTTAAACTAAAAAAACTTAACTAAACTAAAATGTAAAATTAAAATATTAAAAAAACCTAAACCTAAATAAAAAATAAAATAAAATAAACCTAAACTTAGTTTTAAACCTAAAAATAAACTAAACTAAAAAAATAAAATAAACCTAAAATAAAAAAATAAAATAAAAAAACTCTAAAATAAAAAATAAAATAAACCTAAATAAAATAATAAAAAATAAAACTAAATAAAAACTAAACCTAAAATAAATAAAAATAAACCAAACCATAAACTAAAACCTAAACCTAAAATAAAATTAAATAAACAAAATAAATAAATAAACTAAAATAAACTAAACTAAAATAAATAAACTTAAACAAACCTAAACCAAACTAAATAAATAATATAAACTAAAAAATAAATTAAATAAACCTAAACCTAAACTAATAAATAAAACTTAAAAAAATAAACCTAAATTAAAATAAAACCTAAACCCAAAAAAAAATAAAATAAAATAAACCTAAACCTAAAATAAAAAATAAACCTAAAAAAAAAAAAATAAAAAATAAAAATAAACTAAAATAAAATAACTAAACTAAATAAAAATAAAAACTAAATAAAATATAAAACTAAAATAAACAAACTAAATAAAAATAAACCAAAAACCTAAACCCTAAAAAAATAAATAAATAAAAAAACCTAAAACCAAAATAAACTCTAAACCCTAAAAAAATAAACTAAAATAAACTAAACCTAATAAAAAAAAAATTTAAAACAAATAAAACTAAAACTAAACTAAAACTTAAAAAACTAAACTAAAATAAACTAAAACTAAATAACTCTAAAAAACTAACTAAATTTAAACATAAACCTAAATAAATAAACTAAACTCTAAATAAACTCTAAACCTTAAATAAAACCCTAAACCTAAAACCTAAAATACCCTAAATAAACTAAAATAAAACTTAAACCCTAAATAAACCCTAAAATTTAAACCCTAAAACCTAAACTAAAACCTTAAACTAAAACCTTAAACTAAAACCCTAAACCCTAAACACTAAACCCTAATCCTAAACCCTAAAAACAAACCTAAAGCCCTAAACCTAAACCTAAATTAACTAAAAAAATAAAGCTAAACCATCTACTAAAATAAACTTAAACCTAAACCTAAGATAACCTAATAAACATCACCATAAACACCTAGATCTTAGGCAAATAAAAAAAATATCCAAATATAAGGTGGAGATTAAAACATAGGTTAACTCTAAAAACAATTTGATGGTGGATCCACCCTAAAGAGGTTTAAACTAAATCAAGAACTCATCCACCTAAAAGTTATGGAACTATGTCTTTAAAACGTTCTAAATCTAATTTGCTCTACATGCTCATGATCTAAATCTCTGTGTTTACAAACTTGGTGCTACTAAAAATTAAAATGATGAAATGTAATCAATTTGTTCTAAGAAAAACCATAAACCTAAACTCTAAACCCTAAACCCTAAACCATAAACTAAAACATAAACCCTAAACCTAAAAACAAAACTTTAAACTCTAAACTGTAAACCATAAACACCCTAATCCCTAAACCCTAAACCCTAAACCCTATAAAATAATAAAGAAAAACCCTAAACTGTAAACCCTAAATCGTAAACCCTAAATCCTAAAACCTACAACCCTAAACCCTAAACCCTAAACCCTAAACCCCAAACTCTAAACCCAAACCCTAAACTCTAAACTAACCCTAAAGCTTAAACCCTAAACCCAACCTAAAACCTAAACCTCTAAATAAAACCTAAAAATAAAATAAACCCTAAACCTTAAACCTAAATAAAAATAAAGTAAAATAAAATAAAAATCATAACTAAAACCTAAAGTTAAACCTAAAAATAAAATAAAATAAGCTAAAATAAAATAAATATAAACCTAAACTAAACCAAAAAAAATAAAATAAACTTAAGAATAAAAAAAACCTAAAAAAAAATAAAAAAAAACTAAATATAAAATAAAATAAAATAAACCTAAAATAAATAAAATAAAAAACTAAATAAAACTTAAACTAACATATAAACATTAATCTAAAAATAAATAAATAATAAATAAAATAAAACCAAACCCCAAACTATAAAAAACTTAAACCTAAACCTAAACTAAAATAAACTAAACTAAAACAAAACCTAAACTTAAACTTAAAATAAACTAAACATAAAACCTAAATAAAATAAATTAAACTAAAAAAAATAAACTAAACCTAAACCAAAATAAAAAAATAAACCTAAAAAAATAAACCTAAAATAAAACCTAAACCAACCTAAAAAAAAATAAATAAAAAATTAAACCTAAATCTAAAATAAAAAATAAAATTTAAACCCAAAAAAATAAAATTAAACTAAAACTAAACTAAAATAAATAAACTTAATATAAATAAACTAAACAAAATAAAATAAAAATAAACCTAAATAAATATAAAAAATAAAACAAACTAAAATAAATAAAAATTAAACTAAATAAATTAAATAAACTTAAACCTATCGACTTACTAATTTAAGAAATAAATAAATAAATAAAACCCTAAACTAAACTAAAATAAACTAAAAAATAAACCTAAATCCTAAAAAAAAAACAAATTAAACCCTAAAATAAACTAAAAAAATACTAAATAAACTAAACCCAAAATAAAATAAACCTAAAAATAAACTAATAAATAAATAAATAAACAAAATAAATAAAATAAATTAAAATAAAAAATAATAATAAATAACCTAAACTAAAATAAACTAACTAAAATTAAACTAATAAACTAAATAAAAAAATAACTAAATAAAACCTAAACTAAACTATAAACCTAAACTTAAACCTAAACCTAAACCTAAACTTAACTAAACTAAACCCAATAACCTTAACCCTAATAAATTAAAATTAAACCTAAACCTAAACTAAAAATTAAATAAACCTTAAAATAAAACCTAAAACTAAACCCTAAACCTAAACCTAAACCCAATTAACCCTAAACTAAATAAACCTAAAACCTAAAACTTAAACCTAAACTAAATAAACCCTAAACTAACTAAATAAACTAATAAAATAAAATAAAATAAACCTTAACTAAACATAAACCTAAACCTAAAATAAATAAAATAAACAAATAAAATTAACTAAAATAAATAAATAAAACCTAAATTCCAAAAAATAAAATAAACCTAAAATAAAACCTAAATAAAATAAAACTAAAATAAAATAAAAATAAAATAAACCTAAAATAAAATAAAATAAAATATAAAAAACCTAAACCTAAAAAAAAAAGTAAACATTAATCTAAACCTAAAATAATAAAAAATAAAACCTAAACCCTAAACCAAAAACCTAAAACTAAAATAAAAATAAAATAAACCAAACCTAAACTAAAATAAACTAACTAAAATAAATAAAAAAACCTAACCTAATAAAATAAACTAAACCTAAACCTAACTAAACTAAATAAAAATTAAACTAAAATAAACTAAACCTAAACCTAAAAAATAAAACATAAAAATAAAAACCAAAAATAAACCTAAAACCTAAACCTAAAAAAATAAAATAAAATAAACCTAAATCTAAAAAATAAAATTATAAAACCTAAAAGATAAAATAAAATTAAAACAAATAAAATAAATAAACCTAATATAAATAAACTAAACTAAATAAAAAATTAAAAATAAACCTAAATAAATATAATAAATAAACTAAATAAACCTAAACCTAAACCTAAATAATAAATAAAACTAAACCCTAAAACTAAAAAAACCTAAACCTAAACCTAAACCTAAACTAAACTAAAACCTAAACCTAAATAAACCTAAACCTAAACCTAAATAAAATAAACCTAAACCTAAATAAAACCTAAACCCTAAAATAAATAAAATAAACCTAAACTAAAATATAAACTAAACTAACCTAAACCTAAAAAAACCTAAAACCTAAACCTAAACTAAAAAACCTAAAATAATAAAACCTAAACCCTAAACCTAAATATAATAAAAAAAAAATAAATTAAATAAAACCTAAACTAAAAAACCTAAATAAAACCTATAAATAAATAAAATAAATTAATAAAAATAAACTAAAAATAAAATAAATAAAATCTAAACTAAATTAAATAATAAAATAAACCTAAGAATAAAAAACTTAAAGAAAATAAAGCTAAACATATAATAAAAAATAAACTTAAAATAAAATAAAATAAAAACTAAATAAAACACTAAATAAAAAAAAACCTTCAAAATAAACCTAAAAAAATAAAAAATAAAATGTAAACCCTAAATTAAAAAAAAACCTAAACCTACAATAAAAATAAAATAAACCTTAAATTAACTAAAATAAATAAAACCTAAACCAAAACCCTAAAATAAACTAAACCTAAACCTACACCTAAACTAAATAAATAAATTAAACTAAAAATCAACTAAACTACATAAACCTAAACTAAAATAAATAAAAAAATAAACCTAAAATAAAAAACCTAAACTAAACCTAAAAAATAAAAAAAAATAAACCCAAACCCAAAAAAATAAAAAAATAAAAAATATAAACCTAAAATAAAATAAAATAAACTAAACTTAAATAAAGAAACCTAATATAAATAAAAATAAATAAAAATAAAATAAACCTAAATAAAAAATAAAAAATAAAATAAACAAATAAATAAAAAAAATAAACTAAATAAACTAAATAAACCCAAATCTAAATAATAAAAAAAATCCTAAAATTAAATAAAATAAAACCCTAAATAAATAAAACCTAAACCTAAATCCTAAAATAAATAAACCTAAACTAAACCTAAAATAAAAACCTAAACTAAAACCTAAACCTAAACTAAATAATAAATTAAACCTAAAAAATATAAACTAAACAAACTAACCTAAACTAAAAACTAACCTAAAAATAAAACCTAAACCCTAAACCTACCTAAAATAAACCTAAACTAAATGCTAAAACCTAAAATAAATAAAATAAATAAATAATAAACCTAAACTAAACCTAAATATAAAATAAACTAAACTAAAATAAAACCTAAACCCTAAATCTAAAATAAATAACCTAAACTAAAATAAACTATATAAAAAACCTAAAAATACATAAATAAAACTAAAATATAAAACCTAAATAATAAATAAATAAATAAAATAAACTAAATAAATTAAACCTAAACTAACTCTAATTTAAACCCTAAAATAAATCTAAAACCTAAATCTAAACTATAAACCCTAAACTAAAACCCTAAACCTTAAATCCTAAACCTAAACTAAAACCCTAAACCTAAACTCTAAAACCTAAACCTACAAACCCTAACCTCAACCTAAACCTACAACCCTAAACACTAAACTTAAACTAAAAAAAATTATAAACTTTAAACCTAAACCTAAATTTTAAACTATCTAACCTAAACTAACTATAAACCTAAACTTAATCTTAAAAATTAAACTAAACTAAATGCTAAAAAATTTAAACTAAACTATAAAGTTTAAAACCTAAATAAAACTAAAGTTTACAAACCTAAACTTAAACTCCTAAACTTAAATAATAAACCTAAACTAAATCTAAACCTAAACCTAAACCTTAAACCCTAAACCTAAACTAAACTCAAACCTTAAAGTTAAAACCTAAACACTAAACCCTAAACCCTAAACTAACATAACCCTCAACTAACCCTAAACCTTAAACTTAAATCTAAACATTAAACCTTAAACTCAATAAACCCTAAACCCTAATTCTAAATGCTAAACCTAAAACCCCTAAATCCTAAAACTAAAATTCCTAAATCATAAACTCAAAAACCCTAAACCCTAATCCCTAAACCCTAATCGTAAAACATAAACCCTAAACATAAACTTAAAGTAACTAAATAAATAAATAATAAACCTAAACCCTAAAATATAATAAACATAAATGAAAACCTAAACCCTAAGAATGGGTAGAACCTTGATGGTAGGAACATCACCATCAGCTAGATCCGGTGGTTAAGGTGAGGCAGAATCATAGTGGTGGTGGGAGATCTGAGGTGCCGGGTGGATATGGAGGCAAAAAAAGAGCAGAGGTTACAGCCATGGTGATAGGGAGGGAGAGATGACATGATGGTGAATCTACCGAGAGGGGGGTGGTTCTTATGGGAACTAAAAACTAAAGAAACCAATCGACCCGCTATGGAATTGTGTCTTTATAAGAGAGACCTAGTTATCTAGAGTTTTATTTGCTCTATGTGTGCTAATTTTTATCTATGTCATCGCTTATGTCTTAGAAAACATGGTGTGCTAATTGGTTTATAAAATTGAAAATAAGAACTATTGAATCTAAATTTATTTTATTTAAAAAAAACCCTAAACCCTAAACCCTGAACCCTAAACCCTAAACCCTAAACCTAAAACCCTAAATAAAAAAATAAAAAAACTCGTAAACCCTAAACTTTAAACCCTAAATCCAAAAACCTACAACCCCAAACCTGAAACACTAAACTCAAAACCCTAAACCCTAAATGCTAAACCCAAAACCCTAAAAACCTAAACCTAAACTAAATAAAACCTATATATATATATAAACCTAAACTTAAGAAAAATAAAAATAATAAAATAAAATAAAAATAAGAACTAAAATCTAAACCTAAAGCTAAACCTAAACTAAAATGTAAAAATAAAAAAAAGGAAAAATAAAAACTAAACTAAATAAAAATTAATAAAAAGTTAAACTAAACTAAAAATAAAATAAACCTAAAAATAAAAAATAAAATAAAATAAATACTAAACCTAAAATAAAAATAAAATATACCTAAAAAATAAAATAAAAAACCTAAACCTAAACTAAAAAAAATAAAAAAAAATCTATAAAATAAAATAAAAAATAAAACTAAAATAAAATAAACCTAAACCTAAATAAACTAAAAAATAAAAATCCTAAAAAAAAATAAATAAACCTAAATTAAATAAACTAAACTAAATAAAAATCAAAAATAAACCTAAATAAAAAAATAAAAAAAATAAAATAAATAAATAAACTAAGTAAACCTAAATAAACCCTAAACTTATAAACCTAAAAAAACCTAAACTCTAAACCTAAACCTAAACCTTAAAACCTTAAACTAAACTAAAACCCTAAACTCTAAACCCTAAACCCTAATTTAAACTAAAACCCTAAACTAATAAACCTAAACCCTAAAACCTAAATTCTAAACCTAATTTAAACCCTAAACTTAACCTAACCTAAACTCTAAACCTTAAACCAAACCCTAAACCTTGAAGCCTAAACCCTAAACCATAAACCCTAAACCCAAAGCCCTCAACCCTAATCATAAACCTTAAACCCTAATTCTTAATCATTCTGGTTAGGATTTCTCTCCCCAATATGCGAATCCATTTCGTTAACCATCAATTCCTTTTTATTATGGGTCCTTTATTTGGTCAATTTTTTCAAATTGATTAGCATTGACTATGAAATCTCATCCTTCAATGGCTAAAATTCTTGTTGAATTGGACATTACCAAGAAACACCCCAAAGAAATGTAGTTGGAATCTAAAAATTACGGTTACATGCAAAGAATTGAATTTGAAAATTTCCATGTCTTTTGTTCTCACTATAAAATCATTTGCATGATAATCAATGTTTCATTTCCTTCATCCTCACCTTAAAAGAAAAACTATTAAAAAGAAACTTTTGTTCCTAACCTATCAATTCACTATTAAATATAAAAAAATACTTTGAAAAAGGATTCTTTCAATGTTTCAAATAATGGCTAATTTTCTTTCACTTCTTCTGAAATAAAATTGAAGCTTTCAATGAACAATGCTTTTATCTAATAATTTATAAACTTTTGTGTTCCCACTTGCCTTCTTAATAAACCGCCTCCTCCCTTATTATTCCCTGCACTCATTTATCTTTAATAAATTCTAGTGTCTTGGAAGAAAGAGAATTCACTTCTTATCAAGAGATTTCTCCTAAATCTATGATTAATGTTGCAAAATCTTATTCGGATGAAAATTTAAAGAGAATAAAAATGTTTTCCAAACTCTTCTCAATTAACTTTAATCCTTTTCTTTATGTTTAATTTTTAATTTCCAATGTTAGAGGGATTGATACCTCTATTCATAATATAAATATTTTATCATATCCATAATATTTGCTTACTTATTCTCTTGAGCCACTTATTCATGCTAATAAAATTAACCATGTTGCTAAAATGATCAGTTTTAATAAACTTTTATGTAATGTTAGTAATAAGAATTGGTGTTTTTAGAATAACTTTATAAACATTTATATTCTTGATGATTTTTATCAAGTTGTCAATGCTCAAATCTCTTATGGTTATTGTGTTTTGGGCTCTTCATTATGCATCTTGTAAATGGTAGAAATCTTCTTTGGGATAACTTGACTAATTTTTCCACCTCATTTCTAAACCTTGGTTTGTTGGTGGTGATTTCAACACTATTTTGTTCTCTTGAATGAAGTGGTGGTTGCTCTCCCAATATCCATGGAAGAATTTTCGAAGATGATCCTTGATTGCAATTTTAATAATATTGGTTTTAAGGGTTCTAATTATACTTGGCAAAACTCTAGACTTTGGTGGCAAAGGTTGGACTAGATTCTTTTTAATACTCATTGGATTACTCAGTGGCTTATTACTTTTATAGATCATTTAAGCAGAATATTGTCTGATCATGCTCCTCTTTTGGTTTCTATTAAAAGTAATTCTAATAGATTAAAGAATTTTTCTCCATTTACATTTTAGAACATGTGGATTCAGCATATTAATGTTGACCTCACTTTTAAAGTAAGTTCTCAACCTCCTCTTAGACCTAGAATCTTCTAAACACTAAGACTTCATAAGACACTTCTAGTGATTAGTGAACACTTAACCCAAACCTAGAGACTTAGAAAGGTTAATCATAGGATTAGGCTGGGATTAAGGAGACTCACCTACTCTATAGCCTAAATTCGACCAATGTTCACCTTCTCAAACCAAACCTCAAATTCAATTCGAATATAAAAAAAAATTCAAATCCAAATCAAATGATTGAAGCCCATGATTGAATCCAAAATTGCAATGTAAGAGAGAGAGAGAGAGAGAGAGAGAGAGAGAGAGAGAGAGAGAGAGAGATTAAACCAGTTCTAAACATCAGACAAAATTTATTCAGAATTAAAATAAAAAAAAACAAAAAATAAATGTTATATATATAATATATTAACCATTAAATAAAAATAATTAATTTATCAAATTATGAATCCATAATATCAACAATTATTAATCATAATTAAAATTATCTTATTTTATACACAACTTATAAATTTTCATTCAATTATTTACTAAAGTTATTAAAATTATGTAAAACTTTAAAATCATTTTTTAAAAAATCATGTTTCACCAAATTTTAAAAAAATGTGAAAAGATAAAACTATTAAATGACCTTCCTTGCTAATTTATGTGATCATGATAACACATAAAAAATTCAAAAAAGAAATAAAAAAAGGGGAATGTGGGAGAAGTTGAGCATGTAGGACAAAGTTGGCATCTCTCTCTCTCTCTCTCTCTCTCTCAACCAAAAATGACACACTAAAAAAAATGAGGCCCCATCTTTTTTTCTCATCTCCTTCAAGAGTCAAGCCCTCTCATTCCTACTTCACTTAAGAGCAGCTCTCCCATCCCAACCCCAAAAAAAAAAAATAAAAATCTCTCTGAGCCTCTCCTCCTCTGGACAAGCAAAGACAAAGTGAACTCTCCTCACATCCATCTCTTCCTCTCAACCAAGTGAAACCTAGCCGACCTAAGCAACATCCACGCCTCCTTCTTCCTCCAATAGGTGACCTCTCTTCCCTCACTTTCTCCAAAATTGAGACACATAATAGTATGTAGCAAGTATCTAATCGAGACTTCCTTGATCTCAACTAGCCCCCACAAATCTGGCTACCTGCAAAAAGAACATGAGACATCCCATGAATTTTCTATTGATCGATTGAACCATGCCACTCACATGGCCTCACCACAAGTGAACTCTCCCTCTATGCCTCCATCCTCTTTCATAAAGACCACTACTTTCCAGCCCCAAGCATCGGTCCCGTTCTTCATTTCTTCTCCCATTGCATCGCTGGTCACAAAAGAGCCCCTTTGAAGGTCTCTGGTGGATGGTTCTCTGATTTGAAGAAGAAACATCCCTACCTAAAATTGTCAAGGCCATTGATTTGGTCCTCCACGAGCCCAGTTGAGGTCTCAATGGAGGAGATCACCAAAAAGAAGATCCAAGATCATAGATGACATGATTGTCATGTAGAAGGCCCCTAGTGTCAACCTGCTCCATAGATTGGTATTCCTTTGAGGGAAATGAGCAGTGAACATGGAATACCAAGTATGCAAGTAGTATGTCGGGATTTAATTTCCCCAAAGCCATCCTCAATGATCTATAAAAATTCCAAATCAAAGGCACTGGT
The DNA here is from genome assembly GCA_021442155.1 of Cymbidium sinense. Lineage (NCBI taxonomy): Eukaryota > Viridiplantae > Streptophyta > Magnoliopsida > Asparagales > Orchidaceae > Cymbidium > Cymbidium sinense. Next base: position 46,316 of record JAKCPB010000256.1, on the reverse strand, counting down.
AGCACCTGAGGGTTCTTTAATGATCCATAGTGGTATGCCTTTCTAGGCTTTTGAACCTATTTTATCAATTCCTAAGACATCATATATATATATATATATATATATATATATAAGGAATATTATTATTCTTCAAGAAACAAAGGAATACATTAGCTCCTAAGAGTGAACCGATGCACAACCATCAACCTTTGATCTAATAATTAATCCAAAGCGTAAGAAGGGAAGCAAAACTTGATTTTATTCTTTGAAAGATGTTTGAGCATTGATGGATTTAGAGCTGGTAGAGTGGCATCTAGGGTGGAGGTGACAAGTCATGATCATTTTGGTCAACCTATCAAAATTATCGCTTATGGATGGCTCATATATTACAAGATGAGTTTGATCATCATAAATGGGACTATATATGTGGATAAGATTATTCGAACATTTAGAAAAGTCAAGAATCTAGATTTGCCTCATCCAAGAGGGATGCCTAAAGCCAAGTGTCTATGAGAAAGTGAGGAGGAAGGAAACCATAGGAGAAAATAAAAGAATGATAGTCAAGTATTGATGCAACCCAATAAAGCACCTCAATAGGCTTTATTTCTTCCAAATGAAGCCACCTCTAATCTAATCCATCTGACATTAGCTCTGAGGTATAATTCTAAAAAAGGATCTCATGTTTGATGTGTTGAATGTAAGCATCATTAGGATCCAACCTTTAGAGCCCATGCACTTTACTTTTAATCCTTTCAATGAGAGTTTAAAAAAAAAGTAAGACTATTCATTTTATGTGTTTGAAGTGAATAGTTTTGATTAGTCAATAGTGATTTGATTCCTATCAAGCCATGATTAACTCATGTGCCATTTGATCTTTGATCGAATGATCATGATTAATCCAATATTTTATTTATTATTAAATTTAATCGATCTAAAAATGGAGTTAATCAATCTTTAAAAAAAAGAAAGAAATAATATGTGATCAAACAAATTCCAAAAAAAATGTACAAATTAAATTATCATAAAATTTAAGTAAAACTTTGTATAAAAAATTAACTAAACCAATAACATTATAAATATTATAATCAAATATAAAAGTTGTTTGAACATATTTATTAATGTCAATTATAAAATCAATTCAATCCCTAATTATTATATATTGATCATAAAAGTCAAAAAGAAAATTTAGTTATGAGACATATCCTTAATTATAATTAATTTAACTATTAATTGCAATTGACTAAGCTTTATTTGATTAGTTATTCATATAAAATATTAGAGGAAAATGATTAGGACTTCTTTCCTAATTATTTCCTATAATTTATTTCATTAAAAGATTGGATTTATGGAATATGATTAGTACCTCTTTCCCAACCCATTCCTTAAATCCATTTCATTTGGAGGATAATTAATCAATTTGGAAAATTAAATAAGAGAAATTGATTAATTAATTAATTATTTCATTAATCAAATCAAAATTATAATCATGTCTAATCTTCATTAATTAATTCATGGATAGATTTTTAGGTGTTTAATAGCCTAAAGAGAGTTAATGAAATTATGATTTACCCATATGTGTTGGAAAATCATAAAAGTAATTAATTAAGTTTTTCATCTAATTAGTCAATAATTATGAGCTAATTGCAGGCCCTTTCATTTCTTAGATCAAGTTATTTTACATGCATATCATGTTGGCTCATAATAATTTAATTAATTACTTTAAGGTAACATAGGTAAGAGTTAATTAGTGGATTTAATGCATATTACAACCTAATTAATCCATTAAATCAACTTAATTACATTTTATTAAACCAAATCAATTCACAAACATGGGAATGGGTTAAGATCAACAAACTTTCCTTCATTTCATTAAATTAAATCGAAACATAAAAGTTAAAAGCGACATAAGAAACTTTGATTTTCTTGAAATGTTTTTTATTTGATATGATTGTCCTTAGAATTAATTTAATTGAATGAAATCATGTGTTTATGTTTAGTTATTCCTCTCCATTCATATTAAATGTTGTATGTCATTTGATTCATGCATTCATCTTTTGCAAAATTAACTAAATCAAATGGTTCCCTTTATGTCAAGCTTGCATGTGTTGATTTTATTTAATATAAGTGTGGCTATTATCACTATTAAATCAAAGTTATTTTCAAAGTTTATAAGTCAACTACAACATTTGGAGTGATAATATTTATAAATATTTATAAGCTTGCATGTGTCTATGGCTTAGAACATGTGATATGGAGTTCTCTTTCTTTAGTCTATATGAATTTACATAAAGTTTGAATGTTAACAAGTGTATAGTCCATTTGAAAAGGACACAACATTTGTTTGAATTCATTCCAATGTATTTCTATGTTAGAATTTAGATAGAACTTTAGCTCAAATGTATAAATAATTCAATTGAAAGAAATATAATTTTTGCATGATTTTCCATTCTTGTAGTCACTTGTACATTCATGTGTATTCAAGAATAGTGGATATATCTAGTCTTGACATTCCGGGGATGCAAGGCTTTAAGTAGCCCCAAGGAGGTCTTTACCTCACCCCGGTATAACAATGGTGAAGTATCTCGCTAAAACTTTTATACACTTGTATGTGCATTTAGCTAATGAATGAAAATCTCTTTTCAACTTTAGCTCACATGTATAAATAATTCAATTGAAATAAATACAACTTTTGCATGATTTTAATTCTTGTAGTCACTTGTACATTCATGTGTATTCAAGAATAGTGGGTATATCTAGTTTGGACATTCCGTGGATGGCTTTTAAGTAGCCCCAATGAGGTCTTTACCTCACGCTAGTTTAACAATGGTGAAGTATCCACTTAAAACTTTTATACACTTGTATGCGCATTTAGCTAATGAATGAACATCTCCTTCTCAAGTTTATCTCACATGTATAAATAATTCAACTGAGAGAAATACAAATTTTGCATGATTTTCCATTCTTATAGTCACTTATACATTCATGTGTATTCAAGAATAGTGGGTATATCTAGTATGAACATTCTGGGGATGCAAGGATTTAAGTAGCCCCAATGAGGTATTTGCCTCACTCCCCTAGTTTAATAATGGAAAAGTATCCAATTGAAATCTCATTTTTCAACTTTAGTTCACATGTATAAATAATTCAATTGAAATAAATACAACTTGTGCATGACTTTCCATTCTTGTAGTCATTTGTACATTCAGTGGTATTCAAGAATAGTGGGTATATCTAATCAGGATATTTCAGGGATGCAAGGCTTTAAGTTGCCCCAAGGAGGTCTTTATCTCATTCCCCTAGTTTAACAATGGAAAAGTATCTGCTTAAAACTTTGAAACACTTGTAATTATTATTTTGTAATTTTTGGTTGTATAAGGGTAGAGCTTGGCTACCAATCTTTTTTTTTTCGGGGTGTATGGCCATACCCGACTACATCGGCCTTTTATTCTTTCATGATAGTTATAAAAATTAGTTGATGAGTTGTCAAGGATGTGTACTAGAAATGCCATGCTTTCCTTAGTTTCTTAAATGATTGATGTTTGAATGTGTGGTCTGGATGCAATTAAGCTCTTAGGAAAAAATAAATATTTTACCCAACTATAACTCATAAATAAAGTTTTAAATAATTCATAACCTCACATAAATCCTAGGAATTAAATCAAAATAATTAAAAGATTTAGCAATCCCTTAGCTGAATGTTGTATGTCTCACATCATGCGTGCATATTGCTTCACTCTTACTAAGAGAGGGTTTACATCCTTGCACGACAAGGGATGGCTTGACCTTTGAGGGCCTCTTCTGTGGTGCAAAACACCTCTTTCCCGCTGATTTAGCTAATAATCTAACTTCATCATGCACATAGGCATACAAAATTCCAAAACCTTTGTCAAAATAAAGTGTCCAAAATCAAATAAAATTTAAAAAGATTTGCATTTGTCGATTAAGTCATTACTCATACCACTCATGCTCTAGTGTCTTAGGGAGTGGGTTTAAGGACTTTTTTCTCTTTCTAAATTAATAATAGCCCAACTATCTTGCAAATGCATAAGACTTGCCTACATGGTTTCAAAATCATAGGAGGAGTTAGTCATACCTGTGCGCTATAAGCCCAGAAATGGGTTTTATTCTCTCTTATGGAGGTGAACCTTATGCCCATTTTCTTAGACTTAGGTCATGCTTTGGCTTATGCCAAAGTTCACAGATAGAGTTAAATGCTATTTCCTTAAGCTATTAGCATAAATTCTCACCTCTTAGGCATTTTCACAATTATATTCTTTGGATTATAAGTCTAGCTTTATAATAAAATGTTTTCAATAAAATTAATCTCTTCAACTTTAAACATATAAAGCAACCATATGATAGATTAGAATGCTCATTAGTCTTTTAAATATGAGCATTTCTACTCATTCCCTTTGGCTTCATAATAAGTTCTCCTTGAACAATCCTATTTAATTTTCTAGTACAATCTTTGATAATTAATCCTTGAAATCTTTGGAGACCTTAATTTTACTTTAATCAGTATTCTTAAGGAATTCCCATTCCATAGGATGTAATTAACTATGAGCAATCATAAGGAATTTAATGAACACTTAAAATAAACCACTTTACTTTCCATGTAAAGTGGGGAAAGATCTCTAGTATATTTGAAGACCCATGCCTTAAGTCCTTATTGGTGATTGGGTCCATTATGAGTGATGATTTCTACCTTTGAGATAGTGCATCATTCTTTTAATGTATGAATCACTTCAATATGTACCCCTAAGATCTACATGGTGTCCCACATCTCAAAAAATAAACACCATACTTAATTATTTTTTGTGTTATGGCTAATAATTGGAAAGCTCCTTACATCGATAATTGATTAGGGGATGAATAGACTCTAGTTTAAATTGAAATGACATAAACAAAATCTGGTTTGGTGGAACAAGCATTATTTTTAAAATATTTTTGCTAATATGAAGGATATGGAAATTTTGGTTTGTGATCTTGAAGTTTTTTATTGTGATGAAACCTTCCAAGATTTTGGACTTAAAGAGGCAAGGATAAACTTATTAATTTTCAAAATATGAAGAAACTTATTGGTGTCAAAAAGCTTAGTAAACATATTGAGATGGTGAGAAAAGAATACTAGGTATTTACATGCTTTAGTTAATAAAGAGAGCTTTTAAATACTATTTAGAAAATTAAAATGTCAATGGATAATGGATTCAAGAATAAAGATATTAAGGATTTTATTAATTATTTTAGAAATATGCTCAAAAGAGTTTCTCTTATGATGCTATTTCTTAATCACATGATTCCTTCTATTACCAATGATGACAATGCTTTGCTTACTATTTTTTCTAATGAAGATGAAAATTTTAGAGTTCTTAATAGCATGAACATAGATTATATATTGTTGGGAGGGTTTCACTACTCAATTTTTTCAAAATTGTTGCTTTATTACTAAAATGATTTAATTGATGTTGTGGTTGATTTCTTTATGGTAATCCTTTCCTAGATATTTTCTAGCACTTTAATTATTATCATTACTTAAGAAAGATAATGGACTATTGAGAGTTTAGACCTATTAGTCTTTGCACCATCTTTAATAAGCTAATTTCCAAAATTATTGCCAACAGGCTTAGTCCTCTTCTTCATAAGATTATCTTTCTCAATGAAACTAGTTTTGTTAGAGGTAAATATATTTTTTATAATATTTTACTTGCCTAATAATTAGATATTACCAAAGCTTTTGATAATATCTCTTGGGATTTCCTTTTTGATATTTTGAATTTATTTAGGTTTTCTAATATAAATATTTTTCTTATTAAAAATTGTATTAATAATGCTTGGTTTTATATTTTTTTAATGTGGAAGCTTTGGGTTTCTTTCCTTCCTCCCATGGCTTAAGATAAGGGGGTCCTTTATCTTCTACTTTATTTATCATTGTTGTTGAATACTTATCTAGAAGCATCATTGATTTATTCTAAAATAATCCTAGTATCTATTGTTTAACTCTTGGTGATTTTCATATTTCCCATTTAAGCTTTGTGGATGATTCAATGCTTCTATTCATCATATCAAGAATCTTAAAATCTTTTAAATATATTTGGTAGAAAGTGGTCTTACTATCAATGATAACAAAGCTAATTTATTACTTCTTCCAGTATCTCCAATAATAAAATCAATCAAATCCTGCATATCACTAATTTTAAACATCAACATTTACCTCCTAAGTACTTTGGTGCTCCTCTTTTCGAAGGTCCAAAATGATGCCATCCTTTTTGATGAGTTAATTAAAAAAATTTTAAATAAAATTTCTATTTGGGAATCTCATTTACTCTCGTTTGGTGGTAGACTCACTATTCTTAAAAGCACTCTCAATTCAACGCTTCTATATTTGATTCAAAATATTATTCCTACTAATTCTACTCTTATCAAAATTGATCACTTTCTTAATAAATTTTTTTGGGGATCTAATAATTCTATTAAAAAAATGCATTGGACATCCTCCATAAATGTTGTGGTCATTTGGGTAAAGGTGGCCTTGGTTGCAAACCTATTCGTGATGCTATTATTGCCTTCTCTCATAAGCTCTTGAGAAATTTTAGAAAGAATGATAGCCTTTTGGCTAACTTTAAGATGGAAAAATATTGCAAATGTAAACACCCTCTTATCTGTGCTTATAAATTTGGTGACTCTCTGATTTGGAAATGGCTTTGCTCCATTAAATGGGTTGCTGAATCCTTAATATCTTGGGGTGTTCATTCGGGTTCATCCTTCTTTTGGCAAGAAAATTGGATTGGTAATGGATCTATTTACTCCCTTTTATCTACACACTCTGCTGCTACTATCAAAGTTATCTCTTTTTGGCTTAATAGCAATTAGAATGAAAACAAACTTAAAAATTATATCTCTATTTCTCTTTTTGATAACTTTAGAAATGCCCTTATTTTTTTTAATGAACTTGATCAAAAAATTTTTTAAGCTCCCTTACAATGGTGAATTTGTTCTTAAAGAGGTTTGGAATTTTATTAGAGATAAGAAAAACTCCTCTAATGTTTTTGTTAAACTTTGGAACAATATTCATTCCCATTTCTTATTTGATTTTAGCTTGGAGGATTCTGAATAACTTTATTCTTGGAGATTTCTTGCTCTAAAATAAAGGGTTTTATTTACCTCTAAGTGCTATTGTTGCTTTCATGTTGAAAATGTTAATCATGTTTTTCTCAGTGGTGCCATTGCTTCCAAATTATGGACATGGTATGATGATTTATTTAACACTAACTATTTATATGGTTTCCTTTCTTTATATCAACTTCTTGAAGCTTGTTTCCAAAAAAAATTGAAAGGTCATATCAAAATCTTAATTCTATTACTTTTATTTTGGTTCATTTGGATGGATAGAAATGATGCTAAATATCATGGTATTCTATGAATCATAAAAGGATCTTGGCTAGAACTAAAGAAATAATTCATGCTTTGTTTAATGCTAATTTAATTAGTAACATCCATTTTAGAGGTTACAAATTTGTGGCTAAAAAATTAGGTCTCATTCTACCTAATGTTTCTTTCAATAAGGCTATTAGGATTATCCATTGGATCAAACCTAATGAGAACTTTATTAAAATCAATACTGATGGTTTAGTTTCACCTAATAAATATGGTTGTGGTGGTATTATTAGAGATTCCAAAGATACCATCATTTGTGCTTTTGCTTATCCCTCAAAGCATGTTATGTTATTTATGCTCATCTTATGGTTGTTAATAAAACTATTGATATTTTTTGAACAAAGGCCTATTTAATATTTGGATTGAAGTTGACACTCTTCTTTTACTTGATATGCTCACTTCTAATAAAATTGTAAATACTAACTAATTTTATCTCCTTAATCACACTAAAACCCTCCTCTCTTAAGTTTGCTACAAAATTTCTCATATTCTTCATGAAGGTAATGCTTGCGGATTTCTAGCCAATTTGGGTGCTGAATTAAATGAGCTCACTATATTAGATAATCAAAACTTACCTAAGCTCCTGATAGGCTTGTTAATCTAGATTACTCTGGACCTTACTTAGACTTTAACTTGTGGCTTTTTGTTGGTCTCTTTGGCTATGGTGTTTTCTTTGAGCCTTTTATTGATTCTTTTTGTGCTTTCCCATATTGAAATTGCTCCTTGCTATTCTTCTTTAGGGTCTTGGTTAACCACATTTTTTATGAGTGCTACCTTATTTGGTGGATGCTATAATTTATTTCTACCCTCTGCCTGGTTGTCTTGGGTGGTGTTTGTTTGAAGGCTATTTTTAGTCTTTTCATTTCTATCTTAGTGTTGGGCTTTTTGGCAGTTGCTGCTTTCTTTTTTTGTTTTGGCTCAGTAGCTACTAATTGTTGGCTGTTCCTTTCACTTGTGGCTTGAAGCTTGATGTTTTGTGGTTGTTTACCTTCTTATTTTCTCTTTGGTGGTGGCTATTTGTTCTCTGGGGTCTAGAAGGGACCTTATTTTGCTCGTGGGGTTCCTTTCCCTGGTTTCTTCTTGGTGGGTTGGTGGTCCTCCCAGGCCTTTCCTTAGTTGTTTGCTGGTGGTGATTACCACAATTATTTTTTGGTTATTTTTGGTGGCCTCCAATTGGGTTGTGGCTATGACTGCCATATATCTTTCCCTCTGAATGAGGTTTGCCTCATATCTGGGCTGGTTGCTTCCTTATCTAAGTTGGATATTTTACTATTGTGGTGGTTGGTTGGGTGGCCTTGTTGGCTGGCTGAGTTGATTGGCTATGTTAGTTTCCTTGGTTGGCTAACTGGGTGGCTGTGTTGGCTAGTTTTACCTCCTCTGTTGGTGGCAGATCTTGGGGGTTGTTGCTGGTTTATCTTTGGTTTGGATTTGGCCTGGTCGAGGCTATTTATTGTCTATTATTTTTTCTATTTTATTGATTAGGGCTTCGTGATCAATTTTGTTGGTTTTGGTTTGGTTCTTTTGGTTATGTTTTCACCCTCCCATTGTAATGGTATTCTTCTATTGGCTATTTGCTTATCTTTGCTTTTTTCTTCTATTTGGGTGGCGACTTAGGCTGTGGGTCTATTTTCTCTTGCCATAAATGTTATTTCTTGGTGTAGGGCTATTATTTATTTGCTTTTTTGTTTTGTTTGAGCTCTTGTAGTTTTTTTTGTCTTGGTTTTGGTTTGATGTCATTTCGTTGGTTGAAGGCTATTGTGTTGTTTTGCCTTAGGTGTTGGTGACTTGGTTTGGTGTCTTAGATTTTATTTTGGCAATGGGTATTACCTCTTTTGGGTATATTTTGCTCTCCTTGTTTCTTAATACTGGCCTCTTAGTTTGTAGTGGTGGTTTTGCTATTACACTTGCTATTCTTCATGGTAGCCTTGTGGATGCTCCTTTAGTCTTTTTCTTATCTTTGGTGGAGGTACACCCTTTTATCTTTGTTTGTCTACTTAGGGTTATCCTCTCCTGATTGGATTGGTGGTCTATTGGTGTTAGTGTCCCTATATTTGGGTATTGGTTTGTTGCTTTGGGGACAATCTTGATGGTTCTTGGCTTTGGGCCTATCTTTCTGGACTTGTTATCCCTAATGGTGCTTGCTTTTGGTATTTCTCCTCCCTTTGGTGTTGGGTTTGGTTTTCCTATCCCTAATGGATGGCTATTGGTCCGCTTACCAGCTTGGTTATTTTGGTGGCTTTTGTGTTTGGATGTTCTATTTTGTCGTTGGAAGACTTTGCATTGTTGGATGATGATCTCGGATGACCGCCTATATGAGGTATGCTAGCTATGATGGCCTTGATGTTTCCCTCTTTTTTGTTTTGGTAGCACTATATGTAATTGTAACCCTTCTTCAAGTTTGGATGCTTACATATAGTTGTTCTCCTTGAGATGATCGACTGAGCTTTTCTTTACTTTGCTCTTTCTCTTATGCCTACTTAATTGTACTCATCCTTTCCTTAGAATGTTGTAGATGTCTTTTATAGGTTGGCGCCTAGTGGATTTTCCTATTATCAAAGAAATCAACGATTTTGTTATTGCTCATATGGATCTTCGTTGTTGATTTGGTTTTTCTTTTGCTTCTCTTTATTTAATATTATAATAGTTTGGGATTCATCTCTTTAGGTTTTATTATAGTTTTGAGCATTAGTTTAGAGATTTATCCCCTTTAAGGACTTTGTACTCCTTATTTGGTGGCAATAAAATTCCCCTAATTTTCCCAAAAAAACCTAAACCCTAACCCTAAACCCTAAACCCTAAACTAAAACCTAAACACCAAACCTAAAACAAAACCCTAAACCTTAAACCTTAAAAACCCTAAATCCTAAACACTAAACCCTAAACCTAAACCCTAAAACCCTAAACCATAAACCCTAAAATAAAATAAATTAAATTAAAAACCTAAACCCTACACCTAAAACCTAAACCCTAAACTCAAACCCTAAACCCTAAAACCCTAAAGCTCCCAAAACCCTAAACCCTAAAACCCTAAACCCTAAGACCTAAATCCTAAACCTAAACCCTAAACCCTAAACCCAAAACCCTAAATCCTAAACCTAGAACTCTAAACCCTAAACCCTAAACTCTAAACCCTAAACCCTAAACCCTAAACTCAAAAAACCTAAAACCTAAACCTAAACTAAATAAAACCTAAAAATAAAATAAATAAATAAACCTAAACAAAAATAAAATAAAAAATCAATTAAAATAAAAATGTAAACTAAAACCTAAATCTAAACCTAAACCTAAAAATAAAATAAAATAAAATATAAAATAAAATCTAAACTAAAATAAAATAAACAAAAACCTAAACTAAACTAAAAAATAAAATAAACCTAAAAATAAAAAACTAAATAAAATAAAAACTAAACCTAAAATAAAAATAAAATAAACCTAAAATAAAAAATAAAACTTAAACCTAAAAAATTAAATTAAATTAAATTAAATTATAACTAAACTTAAAAATAAACCTAAACCTAAACCTAAACCTAAACGTAAACCTAAAAATAAACTAAAATAAAAAACCTAAACTAAAATAAATAATCTTAAAATAAATAAACTAAACTAAATAAAAAAATAAAATAAAATAAACTCAAATAAATTAAAAATAAACTAAATAAACCTAAACCTACCAATATTTAATTTTAAAAAAATCCTAAATCCTAAACCCTAAACCTTAAACCCTACAAACCCTAAACCCTAAATTCTAAACTCTAAACTCTAAAACCTAAACCTACAACCCTAAACCCTAAACCTACAACCTATAATCCTAAACCCTACACCCTAAACCCTAAACCCTAAAACCCTAAACCATAAACCCTAAACCCTAACTAACCTTAAACCCTAAACCCTAAACCTAAACTAACCCTAAAAACCCTAAACCCTAAAGCCTAAACACTAAACCCTAAATGCTAAACCCTAAACCCTAAACCCTAAAACCCTAAACCCTAAAACCCTAAACCCTAAACCTTAAACCCTAAACCCTAAACCATAAACCGTAATCCTAAACCCAAATCCCTAAACCCTAAACCCTAAACCTAATCCTAAAGTAACTAAATAAATAAAAAGTAAATCTAAACCTTAAAAATGAGTAGAACCTTGATAGCAGGAACATCACCATCAAGGAAGGTGGAGGCAGGATCACAATGGTGGTGGGGATCCGTGGTGTTGGTGGATGTGTATGGTCAAAGAGGTGGTTATGGAGGTGAGAGGAGCGATGGAGGTTATAGTCGTGGTGGTGGCAGAGGGAGAGGTTGTAGATTTGATGGGGGACCCGTTACTTGAGAGGCCGGGGTGGTTCTAATGGGAATTAGAGAAACTGAAGAACGGCCGATCTGATCTACTGCTTATGGAAATGTGTCTTTACAGTAGAAATGGGTCTAGTTATCGAGGGTTTTTGATTTGCTCTATGCATGCTCATTTTATATTTATGTTGTCACTTATTTCATAAAAAACTTGGTGTGTTACTTGGTTGATGAAACCTAAAAGAAGAAATGTTGAATTTGAATTTGTTCTCTGTTAAAAAAAACCTTAAAGCTTAAACCCTAATCCCTAAACCCTAAACCTAAAACCTAAACCTAAATAAATTAAATAAAATAAAAATAAAATAAAAACCTAAACTAAATCCAAAACCCAAAACCTAAACCCTAAAACCTAAACCCTAAAAACCCTAAACCCTAAACCCTAAATGCTAAATCCTAAACCTAAAACCTAAACCCTAAACTCCAAAACCCTAAACCCTAAACTAAAAACCTAAACTAAAACTAAACCTAACTAATAAACTAATAAATAAATAAAACCTAAACTAACTAACCCTAAACCTAAACCCTCCCTATACTCCTAATAATAAACCTAAACCTAAGTTTAAATTTAAAATAAATACTAAACCTAAACCTAAACTAAAACCTAAACACTAAATTTAAACCTAAACCCTAAACCTAAACCCTAAACTACAACCCTAATCCTTAAACCTAAAACCCTAAAACCCTAAACCCTAAACCCTAAACTAAACTACAAAACTATAATCCTAAACCTAAAACCTAAATCTTAAACCTAAACTAACCTAACAAAACCCTAAACCCAAAACTAACTCTAAAAACACTAAACCCTAAAAAGCCTAAACCCTAAACCCTAAAAACCCTAAACCCTAAAGCCTAAACACTAAACCTTAAACCCTAAATGCTAAACCCTAAACCCTCACCCTAAACCCTAAACCTTAATCCCTAGCCCTAAACCCTAAACCCTAAATCCAAAGCCCAAAACCTAAACCTAAAGTAATTAAAAAAATAAAATAAAAATAAACCTAAACCCTAAGAATGGGAAGAACCTTGATGGCAAGAACATCACTATCAATCGTGCTCGCCTAGATCCGGCGTGGAGGCTAAGGTGGGTGGCGCTATGATAGGTGGTGGGGATCCCGCCAGGGAGGTGGTTCTGATGGGCACTAGAAACCAAGAATAGCCAATCCACCCATCGCTATGGAATTGTGTCTTTATAGAGACAATTTAGTTATCTAGGGTTTTTGATTTTCTATGCATTCTCATTTTAATCTATGTTGTCACTTATGTATTAGAAAACTTGGTGTGTTATTTGGTTGATGAAATTGAAAAGAAGAGATGTTGAATCTGAATTTTTTTTTTTGTTAAGAAAAAAACCTTAAACTCCAAACCTTAAACTCTAAACCCTAAACCCTAAACCCTAAATAAAAACTTAAACCCTAAACCCTAAACCCTAAAAGCCCTAAACCCTAAACAATAAACCCTAAGCTATAAACCCTAAATTATAAAACCCTAAACCATAAACCTTAAAATCTAAACCATAAAATCTAAACCTAAATAAATAAAATAAAAACCTAAACTAAAACCTAACCCCTAAACCCTAAACTAACCCACCGAAAACCCAAAACACTAAACCCTAAACCTTAAAAATCATAAACCCTAAAAACCCTAAACCCTAAACCTAAAACCCTAAAACCCTAAATCCTAATCCCTAAACCCTAAAACCCTAAACCGTAAACCTTAAACCCTAAATCCTAAAACCTACAACCCTAAACCTTAAACCTTAAAATCCAAACCCTAAACTAACCCTAAACCCTAATTACCTAAAAACCTTAACCTAAACTGAATAAAACATATCTAAAAACCTAAACATAAACTAAATAAAGCCTAAAAATAAAATAAATAAATAAAAATGTAAATCTAAATAAAATAATAAAATAAAAAAAAATTATACTAAAACCTAAACCTAAACCTAAACCTAAATCTTAAAATAAAATAAAATAAAATAATAAATAAAAATTTAACCTAAATAAAATAAATAAAAACCTAAACTAAACTAAAAAATTTAAATAAACCAAAAAATAAAACACCTAAATAAAATAAAAACTAAACCTAAAATAAAAATAAAATAAACTTGAAAAAATAAAATAAATACCTAAACCTAAACCTAAATCTAAAAATAAAAAACAAAACCTAAACTAAAAAAAGAAATTAAAAATAAAACTAAAGTAAAAAATAAACCTGAACCTAAACCTAAACTTAAAAAATAAACTAAAATAAAAAACCTAATCTAAAATATATAAACCTAAAATGAAGAAAACTAAACTAGATAAAAAATAAAAATATACCTAAATAAAAATAAAAAATAAAACAAATTTAAATAAATAAAAAATAAACTAAATTAACTTAAACCTACCAGTTTACTTAATTTTAAAAAAAAACCCTTAACCCTAAACCCTAAATCTTAAACACTAAACCCTAAACCCTAATCCCTAAACCTACAACCCTAAACCCTAAACCTTCAACCTATAACCTACAACCCTAAACCCTAAATCGTAAAACCCTAAACCCTAAACCACACAAAACCATAAACCCTATACCTTAAACCCTAAATAATAAACTCTAAACTAACCCTAAGCCATAAACCCTAAACCCTAAGCTAACTCTAAAAACTCTAAGCCCTAAACCCCAAAAACCTTAACCCTAAAGCCTAAACACTAAACCATAAACTCTAAATGCTAAACCATAAATCCTAACCCTAAACCCTAAACCCTTAACCCTAATCCCAAGCCCTAAACTAACAGTATACCCTAAACCCTAAACCTAATCCTAAAGTAACTAAATAAATAAGTAAAATAAACCTAAGCCTTATGAATGGGCAGAACCTTAATGGTAGGAATATCACTGTCAATCAGACTCAGTCTAGATCTGGCAATGGAGGCGAAGGTGGAGGTAGTGCTTATCATAGTGGTGGTGCATGAACTGGAGGTGCAGATGGATATGGATGTGGTGGTTGGAGCAGTGGTGATTATGGAGGTGGGAGGAGCGATAGAGGTTACAATCATGGTGGTGGCAGAGGGGGAGTTCACGGATTTGATGGTGGATCCTGCAACTGAGAGGCGGGGGTAGTTCTAATGGGAACTAGAGAAACTAAAGAACAGCCAATTCGATGTGTTGTTTATGGAATTATGTCTTTACAGTAGAGACGATTCTAGTAATCTAGGATTTTTAATTTGATCTATGCATGATGAATTTTTATCTATATTATCACTTGCATCATAGACAACTTGGTGTGTTACTTGGTTAATGAAATCAAAAATAAGAAATGTTGAATCTGAATTTTTTTTTGTTAAGAAAAAACCATAAACCCTAAACCTTAAACCTTAAAACCTAAACCCTAAACCATAAACCTTAAAAACCCTAAACCCTAAACACAAAACCCTAAACCCTAAACCCTAAACTATAAAACCCTAAACCATAAACCGTAAACTCCAAACCATAAAACCTAAACCTAAATAAATAAAATAAAAACCTAAACTAAAACCTAAACCCTAAACCTAAACTATCTTAAAACCCAAAACAAAAATCCCCCAACAACCCTGCCACCCTAAACCCTAAACCCTAAACCCTAAACCATAAAAACCCTAAATCATAAACCCAAAATACTAAATCATAAAACCCTAAATCCTAAACCTTAAGCTCTAAAAGCCTAAATCGAAAACCCTAAACCCTGAATCCTTAAACTTACAACCCTAAACCCAAAACCCTAAACCCTAAACCTAAAATTAACCCCTAAAACCTAAACACTAAACCCAAAAAACTTAAAAATCTAAAATAAATAAAACATAAAAAAATTAAATAAAAAAACTTCAACTTAAATTAAATAAGAAAATAAAATAAGATAAAAACCTATATTAAAACCTAAACCTAAACCTAAACATAAAAATAAAATAAAATAAAATAACAAATAAAACTAAACCAATATAAAATAAATAAAGACTTAAACTATACTAAAAAATCTAAAATAAACCTAAAAATAAAAAACCTAAATAAAATAAAAACTTAACCTAAAATAAAAATAATTTAAACCTAAAAAAATAAAATAAAACCTAAAGCTAAAATATAAAATAAAAATAAAACTAATTTGAAAATTAAACCTAAACCTAAACCTAAAAAATAAACTAAAATAAAAACCTATACTAAAATAAATAAACCTAAAATAAATAAATTAAACTTAATAAAATAAGAATAAAAATTTACTTTAATAAATAAGTAAAATAAACTAAAATAAATAAAAATATATACTAAATAAACCAAAACCTACTGGTTTACTTAATTTCTTTTAAAAAAACCTTAAACCCTAAACCTTAAAAACCTTAAACCCTAAATCCGAAACCCTAAACTCTAAACCCTAAAGTTGCACAATCAAAGTACATCTCCCAGCAATGAATGCTAGTATTCCCTAAGTTCATAATTTGTTCATTAGGGAGATCATCACTAAGCGCAGAGTCAACAGGAAGTGGGTGTGTCAATAAAAAATTTGCTAGCACTTATCCTTTCACCCCACAAAAGGGTATGAAGGTAATGTCAAAGTGAGAGGATTATGGACCGTCATGCCAACCCTCTAGATAGCATTAGCCGTGTCATGAGATAGTGTAGTGGATTGATCCTAGAGATTAAAATCACTTTATGAGGAAGCATGTAGTGCTATAGCTTTTGGGATGGAAAGATTAAAGCTAGGAAATGCTTCTTAATGGGTGAATAATTAGCCTCAACAGGGATTAGATGATGGCTGAGGTAGTAGAGTGCATTTTCCTTCCTTTTGTTGTAGGCTTGGGCCAACAAAACACCAAAGGAGTCATCTAACGCAGTAGTGTAAAGTATGAATGACTTGCCTAGGATAGGGGCTACTAGAACCAGTGACATCCTCAAGTAATGTTTGATGTCTTCGAAGGCATGCTCACACTTATCATCTCACTTCAATTTTGCATCCTTTTTGACAAGTGCTGAGAATGGTTGACATCTTCCCAATAGGTTGGATATAAAGCATATTTGATATGCCAACTAATATTAGAATGATCTAAATTGAGTTAAACTTTTAGGGGGTGGATTTCTAATATTTCTTAGATTTTCTCTAAATCAATTTTGATTCCGTGATGTCAGACAACAAACCTAAGGAGTTTCCCTGATGCTACTCCGAATGCACACTTCAGGGGGTTCATTTTAAGGTTAAATTATCTTAATTATTAAAAAATAATGCTCAAGTCAAAGAGATGGTCTCCCTTTTCTCTACTTTTAACCATGAGATCATCAACATAGCACTCAACTTGATGACGAATGAGTTCATCAAAGATTCGAGTCAATGCCTGCTAGGATGTAGCACCAAAATTTTTAAGGCTAAAAGGCATGATCTTATAGTAATAGATTCTGATCAGGGTTCTAAAAGTAGTGTTTCTTTTATATTTAGAAGTCATCTTTATTTCGTTATATCTAGATGAGCCATCCATGAAAGAGAAGACTACATGAGATGCAGCAATGTCCACCATCAGCTCTGGGATTGGTAGTGGAAATTCTTCTTTTAGACATGCCTTATTTAAATCCCTAAAAGTCATGCATATGTGAATTTGGCAATTTCTTTTCTTAACTAGGATGACACTGCCTAATCAAGTAGTGTACCTTTTTCCTATAGGAATCTAGCATCAATTAGTTTCTTGACTTCAGAAATGACCTATTATTCTATGTCTAATCGCATGTGTCAAGGAGCTTGCTTGATAGGATTAGTAGTAGCCTCTATTCCTTATTTATGGACCGCTAAATCAAGAGCCAATCCAGACATCTCTTCATAACTCAATGCAAAGTAGTCCTTAAACTCAGTCATAAGCCTAACTAAGTTATTGGTTTCAATTTCATTCAACAAAGAACTGTATGTCGGTGGATCTTCTTCATTTCCTAAGTTGATTTTCTTGAGCTTGTTGATGGTTAACTTGATCACTTCTTTGAACTCGGTGGTGCATCTTTAACTTCAAAATTATCTGGATCATCTAAAGTTTCTAAGCATAGCTCCTCATAAGTTAATGTGATTTGAAAACCTATCAAATATTCCAAATGATTGATGATTGCTCTCATCATCATTGACTGACCACTCAAATCCTAGTCCCGGTCTTGATTAAGAGCTTTTGCATTTTCTTCCAAATTCTTTTAGTCAACCTATGCTTTGACCAAGTTGGATTAACCATTTCTTGCAAAATTATGAATACAAAAACCAATCAAAAGGTAATTCTATTAAATCTTTATATGAATCATCCTCAAGTTCTACATAAACTTTGACTTGAGGATGATGCTCCCAAAAGGATCCTCTCAGTCTTCACACCGTGGATGACTTAGGGCTTCCTAACTACTAAACCCTTAGCTTTTAAGAGTAAAGGAGCTAAGGTTCCCAACCTAACTATTTCACATATAGACTTGGATACACTTATCTTCCCCAATCTTCATCACGCTCAAGTGTCACCTCCAAGGAATCTACCAGGAGAAGAGGTGGTGTGTTAACCATATAAGACTCATCCCATGAACTAGATTCTAAGTCTATATGGATAGTAGTGTACCTGGACATGGGACATATTCTAAGTGGCCAATAAAGGTTTTCCACCCTAGACCTCCTAACTAGACTCTTCCTCTCCTGCCAGTCATCCCACCCATATGTTCAAATGGAGTAATTGTGGAATCTAATGTCATGCTCCACTTCCTCCTCCAAGTCTATTTTGCTCTTTTATTTTCTTTTCATTTTCTTTTTCTTTTCTTTTACTTTTTTCTTTCTTTTTATTTTTATTTTTTCTTTTGTTATTTTTAAACTAAACTATGGCCAAGTTCATGAGAATGGACTTGCTAATTTTGAGGAGGTAGTGATCCTCATCACCTCATGAACTCTAAATGGCTTGAGATCTCCTTTGACACGGTAGATGATCCCACCTCTCACAAACTTCATACACTGATGTAGAGAGGATGGAAATATATTGTTCTCATGCATCCATGGTCTCCCAAGCAAAGCATTGAAAGATGTATTCGAAGTCTATAATGTGAAACTTGGCTTCAATCTTCCAATCATCATCTAAACTCCAGGAAAGCCTATGGCGCTTAACCTCACTTTTGGAGTCTTAGACTTAGGAGTCTTCTAGATACTAAGAGTTCCAATCATAAGACACTTCTAATTAGGTAAACACTAAACCCAAAGACTTAGAAGGGTTAACCAGATTAGTTATGCTTAGGGATTAAGATAATCCACTTACACTACAACCCAAATCCAATCCATGTTCACCTTCTCAAACCAAACCTCAAGTTCAATTCAAACAATAAATTCAAATCCAAATCAGAACCCAAATTCCAAAACCAAATGATTGAAGCCCATGATCAAATCCAAACTTGAAACCCTTCCTAAGCCATATGACCTATCCCATGGAGTTAGCCAAATCTTAATCCAAATCAATCCAAAATCAATTGATTTTCTCATAATAAATTTATATCTTCAATCATCTTCCTAAATATAAATAAAATCTACATTCAAATGATCAAAACTAAATCATACTAAATCAAATTAAATCAAAACCCTTCTTAAGCCATATGACCTATCCCATAGACTTAACCAAATCAAGTCAAACTCAATTGATTTTCTCACAAATCAATCATATTTTCAATCATCTTCATAAATTTAAATGAAATATACATTTAAATCATCAAAACTAAATCAAACCAAATCAAAATCCAAACCTAAGCCACATGACCCAACCCATGGACTTATAAATTCATTCATTCCAAAACCCAAATTCAATTGATGTTCTCATGAATCAATCATACCTTCAATCATATTCACAAATATAAATGAAATATACAATCATCATGCCAAACCAAAATCAACCAAAGTCAAACCCAACTTAACCCTTAACTTGAAATGTTCAAATGAACCAAAACCCATTTGAACCCAAGCCGTTTAATTGAAAATTATTTTATTACTTTAATTACTTGAGCAATTAATCCCAAATTTTGTGGGTTAATTTAATGGGATGACCACTACCCCCATAATTTTCTTGGGATTTATTTAATTAGGAAAATTTAATTAAACCTTAACTTTTTTTTTAAGTTAATTAATGATTAATTAATCCCATGAATAGTAATAAATTGGTTAATTAAGTTTGTTAATCAATGTTCACAATAAGAACTAAGCAATAGGGTTGGGACCCCTTTCCCTAAGTTCATTTCACTTTTTTAAAATGAAATTAATTATGATTTAACTAACTAAATAATTAAATCATTTAATTATATTGTAATCATAATCAATTCGGACCTTAATTAATTAAATCATGGGGTAGATCTCTAGTTGTTAAATAACCTAAAAATGTTTAATGAAATTATGGTTAGTCCACATGTGTGGGAAAACCATAAGAGTAATTTTATGTCCCTTAATCTAATTAACTATTAATCATTAGCCAATTGCATTAGGCCTTTTTATTTCCTAGGATCATTGCAAGTTTATTTTCCATGCATATTGTGTTGGAACATAATTATTTAGTTAATTACTTTAAGGTGACATACATAAGGGTAATTAATTCATCTAATTAAGGGTTAAACTTAATTAACACATAAAATCAAATTAATTATATTTTCTTAAATTAAATCAAATCACTAATGGGGGAATTGGTTTAAAACAACAAGTGATGGTTTTTCTTCTCCTCTTTAAATCAAATCAAATCCAAAAAATTAATTAACAAAGAAGCTTTGGTTTACTTTAAATAATCTTATTTGATTTGATTGTCCTTAAGAACTAGTTTGAATGAATCACATGCTTATATTTGATTGCCCTCTTTCCAATCATGCTAAATTTGGTATATCATTTGAATTCATGCATCCATCTTTCAAAATCAAGTAAAATAAAATGGATTTCCTTTATGTAAACTTGCATGTGTTGATTTAATTTAATATGTTCTTGGCTATTATCACTATTAAATCCAAATGTTTTTTTCAAAAGCTTATAAATGAATAATAATATGTGTTGTGATGCTAGTTATAAATACATAAGGAATGCATGTGCTTATAGCTTAAGTGTATGAATGTTAAGTTCTCTTTTCTCTATTCATGTCTTTATTTATATTTGATTGAATCATAATGGGTATATAGGTTGTACATCTCAACAACGTGAGGCTTTAGCTAGCCCCAAGGAGGTCATTTGATTACCTCACTTCTGTGGTTTAATAATAACATGTATCCATTTAATTTCATTCTTATGTATTTCAATAATAGAATTTGGATAGAGCTTTATTTCATATATATGAATGATTATATAAATGATTTAATCAAAGAAAATATACAATCTTTGCATGATTTTATTTCCCTCATTTATGTATTCATTCATGTGTGTCCAACAAAAGCAAGTATATACACATCTTGGGAATAGTTTTTAGTTAGCCCCAAGGAGGTCATTTGATTAGCTCACTTCGGTTTAATAATGATACTTGCCTATATCTTTGTACATGTATATGTATATGTGATTAATGAATGAAAAATCCCATTTTACATTAAAATTGCATGCATTCATAATTGACTAAGTGGTTGAATTCATTAGCCATATGATTTGGGGCTTACTTCCTATGTTCATGTATACAAATTCACATGTGTTTGAATGCAAATGGGTATATAGTCTAGACATCCCGAGAATATGAGGTTTTAGCTAGCTCCAAGGAGGTGATTTCATTACCTCACTTCCCTGATTTAACAATGGCACATGCCTATTTAATTTCATTCTTATGTCCTTTTTCTATAAGAATTTGGATAAAGTTTTAAATTAATATGTTTAAATAATTTAATCAAATAAAATATAAATATAACATACACATACATCATTTTAAGTAAAATATGTTGCATGTATAGATTAAATCATATGCATGTTATATGTGTTGAAAAGGAATGCTTTAATATATGTCATGTGGTAGTAATTCAATTAAATTAATCTTAAGATGCCTTTCATTTTGAATAGGATTATTTAAAGTGAAACTAAACTTAGGATTAATTAAATCATTTTATAATCCATTCATTGAAAAGAACTAAATCAAATTAATATACTTTAGAAAGTGACTTAAGGTAGGGATGAAAGAGGGCAATCCTTTTTTCCTCTCTTTATAAACACTTGCTAAGTGTAATCAAATGAAAGAAAAGAAAACATAAATTAAAATTCTCAAATCAATTAAACTACTTCAAGTGAAATCAACCTTTCAAGTTAAATTGAATCTTATACACTTAGAAAACACAACACTAATGCCTAACAAGACTTTTCACACAAGCCTTTAACACATATAATTAAGTCACCACTTCTAGCTCTAAGTTAGATGGTGTATGATGTGATGTATATTTTATTTTATGATATATTACTTTAGATTGGATGCTAGTGTGTATGCTTCATAGACTGGATTATAGGCCAATATTAGCCTAATCATATTTTCTATAGGGGATTATGCTTAACGGATGCTTAAAAATAAATGTGAATGCTTGTTTTACAGGTTTCTTAAATCCTTAAGCATAATCCAAGTTAGACAAGGGCTTAGTTATCATGTGTAGGTGCTAAGTCCAAATTATAAATATAAGCTTTGGATTATATGTATATTTAGCTAACCTCTATTTTGGTGTATAGTTAGATTTACTTTTCCCATAAAATGTAATTTTGGAAAAGGAATTAGAATAATGCTATGGGGATTAGATGATGGGCGTAAGGCTTTGTTATGGGGTGCCTGTGATGCCTTTAAAGCAAGCACCATCCAAATCAAAGAAGGAACCAAATCAAAATGGAGATATGAAGAAAGAAGACCCCATAGCATTTAATACAATTATAATTCTTCTTTATATTCTAGGTTGTATAAAGGTAGAGCTCGCATCATCTTTTCTTCTGTTTGGTCAATGACCGATTTTATTCTCTTATGATTGTTTATATAATTGTTTGATGTTATGTTTACATTCGCATTAGGACAACATGCTTTTCATAATTTCTTAAATAATTGATGCTTTAATGTGTGGCTTGATTCAGCTCTTAGGATAAAAAATAACTTTTCTACCCAACTAATCACTCATAACTAAATTTTAAACAACTCATCACCTCATCATAAAACCTAATACATAAATAAGATAATTAAATGATTTAATAGGCCCTTAGCTATATGGTTGTATGTTTCACGTCATGCATGCATATTATTTCTCCCTTGAACATGAAGGATCTCATCCTTGCACAATAAAGGAATGCTTGACCTATGAGGCCATCCTTTATTGTGGAGAACAACTTCTTCTAGCTGATTTGAGCTATAATCTATTTCATCATGCATTTAGGCATAAGAAATCCAAAAGCCTCTATCAAAATGATGCTCTAAAATGAAATAAAATTTGAAATGATTTTGCATCTATAGATTAAGTCCAAGAAAAAAAAAAGTATATATTCTGGACATCCTGGGAATATGAGGCTTTAGTTAGCCCCAAAGCGGTCAATTGATTGCCTCACTTCATTAGTTTAATAATGACACATACATGCTTATATCTTTGTACATGTATATGTATATGTGATTAGTGAATGAAAATCCCATTTTACATTAAAATTTAATGCATTCATAATTGACTAAGTGGTTGAATTAATTAGCCATCTGATCTATAGCTTACATGTTATGTTTTATGTATACAAATTTATATATGTTTGAATGTAAATGGGTACATAGTCTAGACATCCCAAGAATACGAGATTTTAGCTAGCTCCAAGGAGGTCATTTAATTACCTCACTTTTTTAACAATGACACATGCCTATTTAATTTCATTTTTATGTCCTTTTGTATTAAGTTTTAAATTAATATGTTTAAACAATTCAATCAAATAAAATATAAATATACACATATAGTCATCATTTAAATAATTTAAATGCCAAAATATGTTGCATGTATAGACACTTTAAATCATAAGCATGTTACATGTGATGGAAATGAATGATTTAATATTTGTCATGTGGTAGTAATTCAATTAAATTAATCTTAAGATGCCTTTCATTTTTAATAGGATTATTTAAAGTGAACCTAAACTTAGGATTAATTAAATCATTTAATAAGCCATTCACTAAAGAGAACTAAAACAAAATAATATACTTTAGAAAGTTACTTAAGGTAGGAATGAAAGAGGGCAATCCTTTCTTCCTCTCTTTATAACACTTAGTTCCTAAGTGTAATCAAATGAAATAAAAGAAAACAAATTTCTCAAGTCAATTAAACTACTTCAAGTGAAATCAACCTTTCATGTTAAATTGAAACCTTCTACACTTAGAAAATATAGCACTAGTGCCTAACAAGATTTTTACCACACAAGCCTTAATACACACATTAGAATTAAGTCACCACTTCTAGCTCTAAGTTAGATGGTGTATAATGTGATGTATATTTTATTTTATGATGTATTATTTTAGATTGGATGTTAGGGTGTATGCTTTATAGATTGAATGATAGGCCAATATTAGCCTAATCATGTTCTATACAGGGGATTATGCTTAAGAGATGCTTAATAATAAATATGAATGCTATTTTCATAGGTTGCTTAAATCCTTAAGCATAATTCAAGTTAGGACAAGTGGGCTTAGTTACTCATGTTTAGGGTGCTAAGTCAAAACTATAAATACAACTGCTTAGGATAATATGTTTATTTAGCTAACCCCTATTTTGCAGGTGTAGTTAGATTTTCATTTTCCACATAAATGTAATTTTTGTAATATAAATTAGGATTAGTCTTATGGGGGATTAGGATGACTATTAGCTAGAAGGCTTTTTCCTACGGTGCCCTCTAATGCCTTTGAAGCAAGCACCATCCAAATCAAAGAAAGAACTAAATTAGAAATAGAGATATGAAGAAATAAGGCCCCCATAGAATTTAATACAATTATAATTATTCTTTCATATTCTAGGTTATATAAGAGTAGAGCTTGGCTACCCATCTTTTCTTTCTTCGAAGTTATATGGGTACACACACCTTATATTCTTTTATGATAGTTGTAGTGAAAAATATTCTTCTTTATACATTTCTTCCTTCATCCCCTTCCCTTTCAAAAGGAAGGATAAATGAAAACAAATATATTTATAATATATATATATATATATATATATATATATATATATATATATATATATATATATATTACACCTTGTTGAGACACCACGTAGATCTGCAGATGTTCTTATTAAGGTGATCGGGTATGACATTGAGGAGAGGTGTACTATCTCGAGAGATAGAAGTCACCACCATATAATGGACTTAATCATCAAAATAAAGACTCCTATGGACAATGGGTCTGCATATCTACCAAAGATTCTTCCTTTACTTTACATGGAAAAGCAAAGTAGGGTTTATTTTAAATCAGGTTCATTAAGTTCCATAAATGAACAAGGCCCCATAGTCAATTACATCCTAAGGGATGGATCCCATAGGAATACTCTTGATTAAGGTAAATGATTATTGTCTCCAAAGATTTCAATAGGTAGGACTATCAATTGATTAGTTTATTTTGAAGATCAAATGGGATTGATCAAAGAGAGGGAGTTATCAAAGCCAAAGGAAGATAAGTAGAGATTCCCCGATGCTAGAAACCCAACAAGCATCTCAAACTATCCTATGGGCTTTACATTTTTGAAATTGATTTAATTTGTTTGAATTGAATTTTTCATTAGACATTTAGGGCTTATGATTCCACAAAACAAGATTATGAAAATGCTTAAGAGGTGAGTATTTAAGCTTATGACCAACAAAGGAAAAAGCAACCTCAAAACCTAAATCTAGGGAGTTTTGGCGAGGGCCAAAAGCACAACCTAAATCTAAAACAAAAATGGGTATTTTGGTTTTCCTTTATAAGAGAGGACAAACCACCCTACTATTGGGACTTATAACTGCCTAGGGGTGGCCGCCAACTAACTCCTCCTACGATTTTAAATTCATGTAGGCAAGTCTTATGCCTTATGCACGATAGCTATGTTGTTGTTTATTTAGAAAGAGACTAAGTCCTTAAACTCACTCGCAAAAAAGACTAGATCATGTAAGGGTATGCTCCAAATGACCTAAATCTAATGCAATTTAGATTTCATTTTATTTTCATTTTTGGACAATTATTTTGACTTAGGCTAATAAGATTCATATGCCTAATGCATGAGAAATGAGATTATTGGCCAAAATCAATGGGAAGGGAGAAGGTGTGTTTCCACCATGGCTCTCAAAGATCAAGCTAAGTTTCTCTAATAAAGATGGAAGCCCTTCAATCAAGAGTAAAAATAATATGCATTTGTTCATGATGTTATAAAAGAAGTACTCATCCAGCTAAAGGGTTGCTAATTCTTTTATCTTGATTTTAGCCTAACCTTTAGGTGAGGTTATGAGTTCTTTATTTTTAGTTTTGAGTTGTTAGATTTGGTAGAAGATTTATTTTCCCTAAGAGCCTAATCCACATACAGGCCATACATAGAGCAAGGAAGAAACTAAGAAAAGGATGCCACTTAATGCACAAGCTAAACAAATCATCAATCAATTTATAAAGCTAATTGCAAAAGAATAAGAGGCCATTATGGTCGGGTACCACCAAAAAAACCCAAAAATAAATTGGGTAGCCAATCTCTACCCTTATACAACCCAGATTACAAATGAATTACATACAATTAAGCAAGGAACTCATTGTTATGGGGGTCTTCAAGCTTCATTTCTTCATTCTTCTTTCTTCTTTATTTTTTTTTCCTTCTTTCTTCTTTGGTTCCTTCTTTTGGATGGTTGGAAGGTGGATGCTAAAGGCTTCACATGGTATAAGATGAGATCTTATGACCAATGTTCATCCTAATCCCCATAACAATCATTCCAAAATCCTAATTGCAAAATTTACATGAAAAGAAAAGTAAATCTAGCTAACACCAAAAATAAAGATTAGCTAAACAAACCACCAAATCCCAAGCATCTATATTGGACTTATCACCCCACAAATTGGTGACTAAGTCCACTTAGCCTATTAGATTATTCTTAGGGGTATAAGCACCTGCACAGCAAAAAGCATTTATATTTTTATTTATTATAGCACCCTTTAAGCACAATCCCCTCCAGAAAATAATGGTTAGACTAAGATCATCTTACCATTCATTATGCCCATACATCCTAACATCCAGACTAAAAGATATATCACAAAAAATCAAGCATCAAACCATGCACTGCCCTAACCTAAACCTAGAAGTGGTGACTTAGCCTAATGTGTGCTTTGGAAGTTTGTGTGGTATGCTATTTTAAGTTAGAATTTTCTAAGTGTGAAGCATGTTGAACTTAGAGGAAGGTTTCATTTAAGTGATTTAATTATTTTGGGTTGATTTTATTTCATGTTTGATTAGGTTCAAGTGAATCCTACAATTAATTACTAAGTTATGAAGAGAGGGAAAGAGAAGAGAATTTCTCTTTCCTTCCCTAACCTAAGTAATTTCTAAGGTAGATTCATGTTTTTTTTTTGTTTAGAAAATGTTTTAATTAAGTGTTTTAATTAATCCTAAGTTTAGATAAACTCTAAATAAACCTATTAAAAATGCATTTTAAGATTAAGTAAAATGAACTAAATTCACAAAACATACATCACTTCATTTCTTTTCCATCATGTATAATATGCATATAAATGAGTCTTAAGCATATCTATACATACAAATGAGAATATTTAGCACACTTTATGATGCATGCTAAGAAATTCATTTAAGAGAATTTGAAGGTTTATGATGCATGATTTTCATTAAGTAAAAGGGTTTCTTATCCAACTTTCACATGCATACATGAATGTATGAAAGGCATAAGTGAGTACGACACCATTATTAACTAGAGGTGTAAGGTACAAGACCTACTTAGGGCTACTTAAAGCCTCACAACCTCGAGGTTTCCCAGGCTAATATACCACTTTCCTTAAATAGCATGTGTACACAAAGAAATGAATGAAAAGAAAGAATGCAAAAGTTGGTGTTAGTAGATTTATTTTTGTTTATGCAATTTATATGTGCAAGCATAGGTATCCTTCTTAAGTGATAGTATAGGAATGAATAGGGTATAGAATTAGACAAGTGTTAGGTTCTTTTCAAATGAACCATACACCTTGTCGAATCCTATTCAAAACTATACTAAAAGAGAAACGAAGGAAGACCTACATTAAGCTTTATATTTTACTCACACATAAACTTATAATTAAGATATAAGTAACACACTTTAAGTTTTGATAATTGATTCATATATTTTAAAAATAATTTGAATTTAATAGCGATAATAGTCACACATATTTTTACTTTAGCCAACACATGCAATTTGGACATAAAGGAAACATTTTCATTTTAAATTTGATTTTGGAAAAACATGGATGCATGAAACCACATAACATACATATTTAACATGTTGGGGAAGAACTAAAGTAATGAAAGCATGTAAACACATTCACTTCAATTATATCCTAAAGGCAATCTTATGAAATAAGAAAGCTTAAAATTAAAGTTTATTTAGTATTATTTTTGTTTGATTTTGAATTTGACTTAATTTTGAAAATGTGAGAGTTTGCTTAACCCATTCCACATGTGTTTGACATTTTTGTTTAATTTTTATATGATTAGATTCATTTTAGATTTTGATTAGGTTAAGGCATGAATTAAACATGTTAATTAATCCTAACCTATACCACCTTATATAGTTAACCAAATAATTATGAGCCAATGAGATGACATAAAACCTCACAATGAATTTAAATTTGTAATGCACCTAGAAGAAAAGGGCCTAATGCCATTTGGCTCATGATTAATGGTTAATTAAGCTAAGGGGTTTAACTTAAGTAATTTTAAAAACCCCTCACATATGAGTTGAGTTTTGATTTTTAATGCATAGGCTCTTGAACACCTAAGCAACTACCCAAAGAAGATTAATTAAGTTTTGGAAGGTTTTAGAATTTTAAGAAATTAATTAAGAGGGTAATTAATGAATTAGCCCTAAATTAAGAGAGGATTAAGAGAGAAAAAGGGGTTTAGGGAATAGCTTAAGAAAAATGCCCCCAAAATTATTTCTTAAACCTCCTATTCACTGAATTAGACCTTAATCAACTTCAATGAGGGATTAAAACAATCAAACTTAATTATCCTTACATAAAGTAAATGAGTTAGATTCTCCTTAAGCCACCAATAAATCCCAAGAAAAGAAAGGGAGGAAGTCATCCCCAAAATATACTCAAGAAGTTTGAGATTAATTAGAATTAATTAAGTAATTAGTAAAAATTTAATAAAATCTAAAATTAGAGAAAGATACAATTCAAAATCTATTAAAACCTATTTTACATATTCTAGATTGAATTATCTTTTAGTGGAAATTTACCTTATATTTGTTTGATTTTTCTTTAGAGAGATAATTTTTGAAATTTAGAGGATTAAAGAATTAAATAAACACTAAATCCCTTAATCCAATCGGCATACACACAACACTCGGATGCACTTTCCATGCAGTGGTAACTTAAACGTCACGTCATAGCACCATGTGGTGGCGGCGCTATGCACTTTTGTATCTGTAGTTCGATCAAGGATCGAACAGCTAGGATTTAATCTGAGGTCTTAAAGGATATAATCAGATATAAAACGTGCGTTTAATCTCAACCATCCATCCAAAATGTGTGGATGTACAGCCAGAGAACTATCCCTGCCAAAACTTGTGATCCATGGGGACCGTCCATGTTCTAAGCTTTGATCTGAGTTTGATTGAGTTTAGATTGGTATGAATCTTTGCACACACCATCTAACCTTAATGGTAATCACATCTAATGGTTGAAATCTCATGCCATTAAAATTTATTTCATAAAGGACCAACACACATTGAGTTTAGTGATCGAAAAATGTCTAACCTCATCGAAGGTGATCACCCACTGATTCCCTTGAGGAGCTTCTGTTAGACAAAGCTATGGTGAAAGTTTTATCTTCTAATGTTAAGTGGATAGCTTTATGGACCAACCCCTCCTTAGCTTCCTTTGATGGAATAGATCTCCCTTGCCTTTGGAATTTGAGAGAGAGTAAGCTTGCTCGACTCCTGGAGTGTGCAAAGAGAATTTGGTTGAATTGGAGTAGTGGAAGTTTTCAAATCAATGGAGCTCTCTATTTTCACTTGAGGAAAATCAGAATGGTTCAAATTCATTTTAGAGAGCATAGATCACTCAAGAATGGTTCCTATGACTCTAACGCTCAATCAATTAGCCTTTGGAATTAGAGTGGATTAGGGGAGTATATCTCCCTTAGGCAATCGGATCAAGCTCTACCATTTTGATCCAATTGACCTTAGGCATTTGTTGCTAGAAGCTTGCACATGCTTTGGACTAGGGAGTGGAGTGGTAACCTCCCATGTGCTTCAAATTAAGTGGGAACATGATTCCCATATGGCTAATTTGAGCCATGTGCTCAATTTTGGCCTTGGGCAAATTTGGGCTGACCTAAATCCATTGGGTTGGCTGCACCACCCTCCATAGGTCTACTTGATCTATTAGGAAAGCATTAAGTAGGTATGAAGAGGAATTGACCAAATTCCCCATGGATTTGACCAAAATTTGCTCTATGGCCTAAGGGTAGAATGGTCATTTGGCTAGTTTTTGAATTTTGATATGTTGGGTATGTTGAGAAAATAGGTTTGGCCAAGTTTCATTAGATTTGGAGTTCATTAGGTATGGTTTGGCTCATGTTGACCCAAAATGGGTCAACTTAGGTCAAGTTGACCAATTGGTTAAATTGGGTGAAACCAAGGGTTGGGTCAAGTTCATATGACCATTTGAAATGTTTTGCTGGCTTTATTTTGAATCAATTTGGTTTAGGTTTGAATTTGGTTTATATGACTTCATTTAGGCCAAATCTATCAAGTTGACCAATTTGACCATTGAAGCTAAAGGTTTAGTTTGGTTAGTCATATGAAGTGGATTGGTATCTTTATTTCCAATTAATTTGGTTAAGTTTGAATTTGGCTCAACTTTAGTCAAGTTAGTTCAAGGTCAATCACGTCAATTGGGCTAGGTTAGGTCTAATTAGCCAATTGAGGCTTTGGTCAAGTTCAACAAGTGATTTGTAATGAACTTGACCCATTGGTTTCAATCAATTTGGCTTAGATCAAGTTTTGACACATTTTGACTTTTAGGTCAAGTTGGGTCAACTTGGGTCAAGTGGCCAATTGGGTTAAGTTAGGCTCAAATGTTGACTTGGTCAAGTTTAAACATTGGTCAGGAATGAACTTAGATCAATGGTTTCAATCAATTTAACCTATGATGGATTTTTTCTATATTAGGTTTCATTTTGGCTAAGTGTTCACTTGGTTATTAAGTTTGACTTGGTTTGACCCAATTTGGGTGATTGATCATCTCATGATGATTGTTGATCATGATGGCATAGGATTCTATCCAATTTGGTTAGGATTAGAATTTGGCTCATGGTACTTTAGGTCACTTTGGGTCAAGTGAGCCTAAGTGGGTCAAATGGCTTGATCAAAGCTTTATTTGAGTTTGATTGAACTTGTATATGGACTTATGATTGAAATATAAATCCATTTGCAAGTGGTTTGAAGTCAAATGGTTTTGATTCATTTGACAATTTCATAAAAAGGAAGAATATGAATGGACTTGGCTTGATTTTTGAATTGAGTTTTGATTTATTGATTGGTTATATATTTGGATTCATGATTGTAAGATTGATTGAATCATGAAGGAAGATCAAGAGATTGGCTTGATTTGAAATTGATTTTGGATAAGTCCTTTAAGAGGGAATTTAAAGGACTTAGGAAATTTTGGAGTAGGGATTTGAATTTTGGATTTAGATTTGATTGATTTATATTTATATTTTCTTTATATATGTGAATATAAATGAGGATATAAATGAGTTATGAGAAAATTTCAAAGATTTGATTTGATTTGATCATGATTTACTAAGTCTTTAAGAGGAAGTTTAAAGGACTGGAAATTTTGGAGTTTTGGATTTGATTTTGAGTTTAGTTTGATTGATTTATATTTATATTTCATTTATATATGAATATAAATGAGAATATAAATGAGTTGTGAGAAATTTTCATGAGTTTGAATTGATTTGATCATAATTTTGGACAAGTCCTTTAAGAGGGAATTTAAAGTACTTAGGAAATTTTGGAGTAGGGATTTGAATTTGGATTTAGATTTGATTGGTTTATATTTATATTTAATTTATATATGTGAATATATGAGAAAATTTCATGAATTTGGAATGATTTGATCATGATCTAGGCTAAGCCTTTTAAGAGGGAATTAAAGACCTAGAAGATTTTTGGAGTTTGAAATTTCATTCATGGGTTTCAATCATGGATTTCAATTATGGACTTCAATCATGGATTTCAATCATGGATTTCAATCATGGACTTCAATTATGGATTTCAATCATGGATTTCAATCATGTGGCATTGATTTGAGTTTGGAGAAAATCAAATGAGATTTATTTGGAGTTTGACTTGAAGGAAAGAGGGTGACGAATGGTTCAAGCAAGGAGTAGGCAAATTTTCCTAACACCCCTAAGGCATGACCTATTCCTATGGCTAACTCTTCTAAATCTCTAGGGCTAGGTTGAGTGTCCACCTATTCACTAGATGTATCTTAAGACTAAGGAACTCTTAAAGTCTAAGAGAAGCCCTATGTCTAAGATGGAAGGGTTGAGAGCTCATTCTAAAAATGAGGTCAACAATAGTTTATATAATTGTTTGATGTTATGTTTACATTGTGCATTAGTACAACATGCTTTTCATAGTTTTTTAAATGATTGATTTTTTAATGTGTGTCTTAGATACGATTAGGCTCTTAGGATAAAAATAAATTTTCTACCCAACTAATCACTCATAACTAAATTTTAAATAACTCATAACCTCATCATAAAGCCTAAGGCATAAATAACATAATTAAAAGATTTAGCAACCCCTTAGCTATATGGTTGTATGTTTCACATCATGCATGCATATTCTTTCTCTCTTGAACATGAAGGATCTCCATCTTTGCATGATAAAGGAATGCTTAACCTATGAGGCATCCCTTGTGGTGGAGAACACCTTCTTCTAGCTGATTTGACCCATAACCTATTTCATCATGCATTTAGGCATAAGAAATCCTAAAGCCTCAGTCAAAATGGTCTGTCTAAAATGAAATAAAATTTGAAAAGATTTTGCATCTATATATTAAGTCATATGCTCATACCACTCATGCTCTAGTCTCTTAGGGAGTGTGTTTAGGACTTTAGTCTCTTTCTAATTAAATAACTACTCTAGCTACCTTGCAATTCATAAGACTAGACTACATGATTTTAAAATCGTAGGAGTTTGTTGATGGCCACTCCAGGCAGTTATAAGTCTAGAAGTAGGACAATTTATTCTCTCTTGTGGAGGTAAACCCTTATGTCTACCTATCACTTAGATTAAGGTCATGCTTTAGCTCATACTAAAGCTCCATAGATTTAGGATCTGAGGTAGCTATTTCCTTTGGGCTATGAGCATAAATCCTCACCTCTTGGGCATTCCCACAACCTTGTGTTGGTGGATTATAAGCCCTAGTAATCTAATTAAATTTCAACTCAAAACATATAATTCTCCTCAGCTTCAAAATTATAAAGCCCAACTATAGGATAGATTGGAATGCTCACTATGCTTAGTATCATTAACATTTCCTACTTATTTCATTCGGATTCCAAAATAAGTCTTCTCCTTGAACTTTTCCAATTGAATTTTCAAATACAACCAATCTTTTGATAATCTAAACTTGAAATCTTTGGAGATGATAATTATCTACTTTAATCAAGAGTATTCTTAGGATATTTAATTTCCTAAGATGTAATTAACTATGAAGGCTTGCCTCCATAGGAAACTTAAGAACCTGGTTTAATAGAAATCCTGCTTTATTCATCAATATAAAGTAGGGAAAAATTCTCTCATGCATTTGAAGACCCATAATGCCTTAGGAGTCTTTATTATGTGATTAGGGCAATTGTAGGGTGATGCCTCTATCTTTTGAGATAGTATATCATACCTCAATGTTGTACCCGATCACCTCAAAAGTACCACCCTATACATCCAAAAATAAACACCATAAGGCCCTCTCGCTTTGTTCATTGAATCCTCTCAACATCATCCTTTCTTTTTGGAGTTTGGAGATGTCGATCCTCAAGCAGGTAAAGGTTCTTAGACTCATAATGTTGACTGATACACCTTGGTCAACCAAAACTCTAGATAGCTTGTATCAACCAACATCCACTGTAATGTAAAGAGGTGGTTGTGCTCAGTCATCTCTAGGTGTAAGTCTTCATCGTTGAATGTAACTCCTAAGATGTCCTTCGAGTGGCATGGTTCCTCTTTAGTAGCGGTCAACTGAGCTAAGCATATCTCTAGATCAAGTAAGGCCTTGATTAGAGATTCCCTTATCTCTTTGGATAAGATAAGGTTGTCGTATATGCTTAACTTTGCTATAAACTTTCTAAGGTGAGCTAGGACATTGTAATCAAATCTAGCTTTGTCCTCCACAAGCATATCCATGGGTGGAGCATCCCATGGAGGGGCTATGCTCAATGAAACCAATGACTTGCTTACCCTTATCCCAAGTGCTACCTAGAGGTAGAACTTTGCCACTGCCAAGGTTGACTTTAGTGACTCCTTGGAATGATGAGCTTGTGGAAAGTTCTATCTTCTCATCGGTCATACCTACATCTTCTCCTATTGGAACCTCAAAGTCAGTTGACTCCATGTCAATCTCAAGAGGTGAACTATTGATTGAGAAGGATAGTCCGACTCTAAATCGAAGGAAAGGATCAAAACTACTAGAGCAATTATTTTTATTTAGATTGAGAGCTTTCAATTGGAATAAAATTAAGACCATAAGTAGACAATATATAAGTAGAATCAACTTTCTTCATTTATTTCTTTTCGGGTGGAGGTACATGATAGAAATTAAGTAAAGTAAGAGGATTAAGGGATTTGGTGCCTTTATCCATAGATAAAATGCCCCTATCGATAGAAGAGGAGCTAGAAGAAGAGGTGGTAGCTACAACTGTGGAGGGAGTATTGGACTCCGACGGTGGCTCACTAGTGGACTATCCTGGGTAAGTATGGTGAGTCTTGCTATCACTGGGCTATCACCCTCCCGAGTTGTCCTTTCCAACTAGCAAACCTTCTTTGGTGTTGAAGGTTTGAGCTACTTCAAGCACCTGAAAGGAAAGCTTCTTGATCTTAGAAATGATCTTCGTAGAGGTTCGAGATAGGGAGATATCCTAACCTTCTTTGGTCTTAAGAGGATCCCAAGTATCCCCAAGGATTACTCTATCATAACGGATGGTTGTTCTAATAAGTATTCCTGGATAACTATGTCTCTCAACTTGTAGCTCTTAAGCTAATCCTTAAAAGTTATAATCTTCTAAGACATGATCTAACATGGGTAGGCAGCTACATCATCACTCTTGCCCACTTCCCGGCCTCTAGGCTTTGGTAACTAAAAGTCGTTGCTTTAAGATATTCTTAAAGATTTTCCTAGCTACCTCCCCTTTGAATGAATATGGCTTATTCAATATCGACAAGAGTAGGTGGAAAGTGCTACACATGGATATGCATATCAATATTGGTTGTCGTGGTGGAAATGGTCATTATGGTGGCATGATGGCCAAAGTGGTAGAAGAGGAGGTGACAAAGGAGGGCTAAGCTCATAGTCTCATATCAACTCTTTGGTCTTCCCCTCACTACAACCATCCCCTTCTTCTCAAACACCTTATGCAGCTTGGGCCTAGATGATTGGTCAAGAAAGGGAAACTATTTGGCTTCCTCTTGTAGGCTAGCCTCCTTGTTGATTAATTTTTTGAATGTTTTGATGGTAATGCCCTTAAGCATGAAGGCGGCCGGGCCATGGATATTCTTGAGAAGAATCTTAATGGCATACTGTTCGGACAGCTGTGGTTCACATTTCATGCTTAGCTTGCGCCACCTGAGAATGTAATCAACAAGGGACTCGTTGAGTTTATGTTTCTCTACAATGAGGTCGCTTACAATCACTCTCTATTGAGCTCCAACAAATCTCTTGATGAAGAGGGGCTTCAACTCAACAAAAGACTTCACCGAACTGTTGGGCAGTTCGGTGTACCAATCAAATGTAACACCTAACAAACTACTAACAAATGCAAAAGAGAGTGTTGTTGCCACCGGTTGTAATAATAGCTGATCTAAAGTTCAGAATGTTATCATTGGGTTCACCGCCATCAAAGATCTTAAGGATGGTGGAACAAAACCCTAAATAAAATAAAACTAAATAAAACCTAAATAAACCTAAAAAAAAAAAAAATAAACTAAAAAAAAAAAAAAACCTAAACCTAAATAAAAAATAAAATAAACATAAACCTAAACTAAAATAAACTAAACTAAAATAAATAAAACCTAAACCTAAACCTAAAATAAACTAAACCAATAAACTAAAAAAATAAACTAAACTAAAATAAATAAAACCTAAACCTAAACCTAAAATAAACTAAACCTAAACCCTAAACTAAATAAAATAAAATTAACTAAAAAACCTAAACTAAACTAAAACCTAAAAAAACTAAAATAAAACCAAAACCTTAAAATAAAATAAAACCTAAACCTAAACCTAAAAAATAAAAATAAAACTAAACCTAAAAATAAACATAAACCTAAACATAAACCTAAAAAATAAACTAAAATAAAACCTAAACTAAAATAAATAAACCTAAAATAAATAAACTAAACTAAATAAAAATTAAAATTAAACCTACAAAAAGTATACAATAAAATAAACTAAAATAAATAATAAATAAACTAAATTTACCTTAACCTATTGGTTTACTTAATTTAAAAAAAAATAAACCCTATGCTAAACCTTAAATCTCCTAAACCCTACAACTACCTAAACCTTAAACCCTAAACCCTAAACCCTAAACCCTAAACCCTAAACCCTAAACCCTAAAAAAAACCCTAAACCCTAAACCCTAAACCCTAAACCCTAAAGCCTAAACACTAAACCCTAAACCCTAAACCCTAAAAATCCTGAACCTTAAAGCCTAAATACTAAACCCCAAACCCTAAACCCTAAACCCAAACCCTAAACCCAATACCCTAAAATCCTAAAATTGAAAACCCTAAACCCTAAGAACCTAAAAACCTAAACCTAAACTAAATAAAACCTAAAATAAAATAAATAAAAAATAAACATAATAAATTAAAAAATAAAATAAAATATGAACTAAACTAAAACCTAAAAATAAAATAAAATAAACTAATAAAAAATAAACTAAAATAACATAAATAATAACCTAAACAAAACTAAAAAAATTAAAATAAACCTAAGAATAAAACCTAAATAAAATTAACCTAAAATAAACCTAAAATAAAATAAAATACAATAAAAAAACCTAAACTTAAAAAAAACAAACCTAAAAAATAAAACCTAAAAATAAATAAACAATAAATCTTAAACCCTAAACTAAAAAAAAAACATAAACCTAAAATAAAAATAAATAAACAAAATAAATAAACATAAACCTAAAGTAAAATTAACTAAACTAAAATCAATAAAACCTAAACCTAGACTTAAAATAAACTAAACATAAACCTAAACCTAAACTAAATAAAATAAACCAACTAAACTAAAAAAAAACCTAAACCTAAACTAAAAATAAAACCTAAACCTAAACCTAAAAAAAATAAAATAAAACATAAACCTAAACCTAAAATAAAATAAAACTTAAACCTAAAAATAAAATAAAATAAAAAAACTAAAAATAAACATAAACCTAAACCTAAACCTAAAAAAATAAACTAAAATAAACCTAAACTAAAATAAATAAACTAAAATTAACAAACTAAACTAAATAAAAATTAAAAAAAGAAACCTAATTAAAAATAAAAAATAAAATAAACTAAAATAAATAATAAATAAACTAAGTAAACTAAACCAAATATCATTTACTTAATTAAAAAAACCTAAACCCTAAACCTAAACCATACCTAAACCCAAAGCTAACCCTAAACCCTAAACTAAACCCTAAACCTAAACCCTAAACCCTAAACCCTAAAACCCTAAACCCTAACCCTAAACTAAACCTTAAAAGCACAAACCCTAAAACCTTAAACCCTAAACCCTAAACCCTAAACCCTAAACCCTAAACTAAACCCTAACCCTAAACCCTAAACCCTAAACCCCAAACCCAAAAAATAAACCTAAAGAAACTAAATAAATTAAAAAGAAACCTAAACCCTAAGACCTAATAAACTAAACCAAAACCCTAAGAATGGGAGAACCTTGATGACAGAACATCACCAACCAGCTAGATCTAGGGTGAGGCAAGGAGCAAGTAATTATCAATATGGTGGTGGGGGATCTGGAGCTACTGGTGGTCAGAGTTGTGGTGGTTTTGGAGATAGGAGGACCTATGGAGGTTACAACCATGGTGGTGGCGGCGGGAGAGATCGGGAATATGATGTTCGATCACGCTACTCGAGAGGCCGAGGTGGTTCTGATGGGAACTGAAGAAATGAAGAACGGCTGATCCGATCTGGTGCTTATGGAATTGTGTCTTTATAGTAGAGATGATTCTAGTTATCTAGGGTTTTTGATTTGCTCTATGCGTGCTCATTTTTTATCTATGTCATCATTTGTGTCTTAGAAAACTTGGTGTGTTACTTGGTTGATGAAATCAAAAAGAAGAAATATTGAATCTAAATTTGATCTATGTTAAAAAAAACCAAAAAACCTAAACCATAAACTAAAACTAGAACCCTAAACCCTAAACCCTAAAATAAAAAATAAAAAAAATCCCTTACCCTAAACCCTAAACCCTAAATCCTAAAACCCTAAAACCCTAAACTTTAAACTCTAAACCCTAAACTCCTAAACCCTAAACCATAAACCCTAAACCCCAAATCTTAAACCCTAAAACCATAAACCATAAACCCTAAACCCTAAACCCTTAATCGTAAACCCTACATCCCTAAACCCTTAACCCTAAACCCCAAACCCTAAACCCTAAACCCTAAACCCTAAACACTAATCCCTAAACCCTAAAAACCTAAAAACTTAAACCTAAACTAAATAAAACCTAAAATAAAATAAATAAAAAACCTAAACCTAAATAAAATAAAATAAAAGCCTAAACTAAAACCTAAACCTAAACCTATAAATAAAATAAAATAAAACTAAAAACTAAACTAAAATAAAATAAATAAATACTTAAACTAAACTAAAAAATAAAAAACCTAAATAAAATAAAAACTAATAAATAAACATAAACCTAAACCTTACACCAAAAAAAACCTAAACCTAAAATAAACAAAATAAAATAAACCTAAACCTAAACTAAAATAAATAAAACCTAAACCTAAACTCTAAACTAAATAAAATAAAATAAACTAAAAACAAACCTAAACCTAAACTTAAAATAAAACCTAAAAGTAAACC
Organism: Cymbidium sinense; assembly: GCA_021442155.1. Classification (NCBI taxonomy): domain Eukaryota; kingdom Viridiplantae; phylum Streptophyta; class Magnoliopsida; order Asparagales; family Orchidaceae; genus Cymbidium; species Cymbidium sinense. The sequence continues at coordinate 7,084 of JAKCPB010000256.1, read as the reverse complement.
TAAAATAAAACCTAAAAAAAATAAAATAAAATGTAAACCTAAACCTAAAATAAAATAAAAAATAAAAAATAAAAAACAAAAGAAAATAAAATTAAATTTAAAATAAACATAAACCTAAACCTAATCCTAAAAATATAAACTAAAATAAAAAACCTAAACTAAAATAAATAAAACAAAATAAAAATAAATAAATAAATAACTTAAACCTACCAATTTAATTAACTTAAAATTAAACCTAAACAAAAACTTGAACCTTAAACCCTAAACCCTAAATCCTAAAAAAAAAAAAAAAATAAAATAATTTAAAAAAAAAAAATTCTTGCCTTGCCCTAAACCCTAAACCATAAAACTAACCCTAAACCCTAAATCTACAACCTTAAACCCTAAACCCTAAACCCTAAAACCCTAAACCCAAAACCCAAAACCCAAATCCCAAAACACTAAACCAAAAACCCTAAACCCTAAACCCTAAACCCTAAAATCTTAAATCAAACTAAAACCTAAACCTAAACCCTAAAATCTAAAACCTCTTTAAACCCTAAACTCCTAAAACCTACATCCCTAAGCCCTAAACACTAAACCCCAAACCCTAAACCCTAAACCCTAAACCCCCTAAGCCTAAAACCTAAAAAAATAAACTGAATAAACCTAAACCTAAACTAAACCTAAAAACCTAAAATAAACTAAAATAAACTTAAACCTAAATTAAACCTAAATAAATTGAAACCTAAATAAACCTAAACCTAAACCTAAAACCTAAATAAACCTAAACTAAATAAATATACCTAAAACTAAACCTAAATAAACTAAAATCTAAACTAAATAAAATAAACCTAAGCCTAATCCTAAACCTAAACCTAAACTAAACCTAAACCTAAACCTAAACCTAAAAAAATAAACCTAAAGCCAAAACTTAAACCTAAACTAAACCTAAAAAACTAAACCTAAACTAAATAAAATCTAAACCTAAACCAAAACCTAAATTAAAAACCTAAAGCTAAACTAAACTAAACCTAAATGTAAATAAAATAAATCGAAATTAAATAAACTTAAACTAAAATGAACTAAACTATACCTAAAAACATAAATAAAACCTAAACCTAAACCTAAATAAATCTAAACCTAAACTAAATAAAAATAAACCCAAAAAACCTAAACCTAAACCTAAACCTAAACTAAAAAACCTAAATAAACTAAAACCTAAACTAAACCTAAAATAAATAAACTAAATCCTAAACCTAAAACCTAAACCAAAAATAAACATAAATAAAATCTAAACTAAACCTAAACCTAAATAAACCTAAATAAAAATAAACCTAAACCTAAAAACCTAAAACCTAAAAAAAATAAACCTAAACCTAAACCTAAACCAAAAAACCTAAAACCTAAACTAAACCTAAACCTAAACTTAAACCTAAAATAAACTAAACTTAAAAAACCTAAACCAAACTAAAACTCCTAAACCGTAAACCCTAAACCATAACCCTAAACCCCAAAAATACCTCCTCTCCCATGTGGTGCTCTGCCGATTTCATTTTTCCCTTCGTCGGCGTGGCCCCGTCTTGCATTTTTGGTGGTTTCTTCATCATTCTTGATCAATTTCTGGAGTTTTTTCAATCTCTGGATGCTCGCATGATGTGCCTCTTCTAAATATGACTACGACAATCTCGAACTCATGGCTTACATCTCCCATTTTGGATGATCCGGCTAAGGCATATGATTTTGTGGGGATTCATTAACCCAATGCCATTCTTATTAAATCCTTTAAGGATGTACTTTTGGTAAGAGCACTACATCTTCTGACTAGGTGACACTAATTTTGACTTCTTTTTAAGGTATGTCTATGATCATGTATTTGGATATTGATGTCAAAAAGCTTGCAAAACCTTTCGAATTTACTTTGATATGCAAATTTACTCTATGGCAACCGAATTTGGACAAGATCTGAGCTTTTTTTCATAACCTTAAACTTTTGGATGCTTTCTCTATTGGCTTGATCGATCCAAGACATACTTTGATTTAACTTACAAATAATTTTGATTATTCATGGGTTTTCTCGTGTCGATCTTAATTTGTCTTTAATTGTAAAATGGGTTTGTTGAAGTGGTCTCCCCTTTTTGATATAAAAGAGGAATCACCTATTATTCCTGTGTGGTTAGCTCTTCCAAATATGAGAATCCATTATGTTACCCACTAGGTTTTATTTGCTATCGGGCTCTTTTCAACGAACTCCAAATTGATCAGATCACCGTGAGATCTCGCACTCATTGCTCATATATTGGTTGAACTTGACATATCTAAAAAACATCCTAAGGATGTTTGGATTGGATCTAAAAAGTTTGGCTATTTACAAAAGGTCAAATTTGAAAATTTTCTAGTTTTCTACTCTCATTGCAAATACATGGTCATGATAATTGAGTGTTTTTTATACACACATCTTAAAAGAAAATTTTGAATGATCCTAACTCTAAAGTTGCTTCTATAAAGTTAAAAACTATTTTGTGCTAAAATAACTTAAATGTTATTATTAGGTCGATTTTTTGGAATCTTCGATGTTCCTAATATTGCTAATTCTGCTTCTCATTCCAATCTTGGCAAAGGTACTAATAATGTTGAAAAAGATGTTTTGCCCAACAACCTTTCTTTACATGAGAACATGCCTATTTTGGCTAATTCCAAATTCAAAGAGGCTGAAAAATGATGATTCACTCTCTAATGAGTCTATCCTTGCTTCTTTGCCGGCATTAATTGATGAGAAAGAGGATTTAAATGATAACTTGAATGATAACTTGAATGTGGCTGCAATTCTTGAGCAAAACACTAATTCTGACATTGGTATTTGTGCTTTGAATTGTATAACTTTTTTGTTTAGTTTAGATGATTTATTCAATAACAATCCTAACATGTACTTTAGAACTCTTGGTGGTATCCCTATTTCTCATCTTAGCTTTGCTGATGATTTCATTATCTTTTGTAATGCTTCCTTTCATCGTATCAAAAGACTTAAGAAATTTTAAATATTTTTTGGTAGAGAAAGTGGTCTTTCTATTAATGAAAGCAAGAGTTGCTTCATTACATCCTCTAAAATTTCTAATAATAAAATCAATCATATCTTAAGAATCACTAACTTTAAACACCAACAACTCCCTCTTAAATATCTAGGTGCACCTCTTTTAAAGGTAAAAAAAGATCCGATCTTTTTGACGAGCTTATCCAAAAAAAATTTCTAATAAAATTTATGTGGAATTTCACTTACTTTCTTTTGGTGGCTTACTTTGCTTAAGAGTACTCTTAATTTGATGCCTTTATATCTTATTCAAACCATTATATCTACTAATTCTATCTTAAATAGAATTGATCATCTCCTTAATAAATTTTTCTAGGGATCTAATAATTAAATTAAAAGGATGCATTGGACTTCTTAGAATAAATGTTGTAGGCCCCTAGGTGAAGGTGGGCTTGGCTACAAATCTATTCATGAAGCTATTACCGCCTTCTCACATAAACTCTGGTGGAAATTTAGAAAAAAAGATAGCCTCTGGGCTAATTTTATGACTGCTAAATACTACTAGGGTAAGCACCCTCTTATCTATTCTTATAAAGTGGGTGACTCCCAGTTTGGAAAAGGCTTTGCTCCATTAAATGGGAGGATAAATCCTTAATATCTTGGGGTATAAATTTAGGATCTTCTTTCCTTTGGCAAGACAAGATTGGTGTGGTTCTATTGATGCTTTTAGCTACCCATTCTACTCGCTACAAAAGTTAACTCATTTTGGCTTAATAATAAGTAGAATGATAGTAAACTTACCGAATTTATTCCTCTCTCTCTTTTGGATAGATTTAGTGATATTCCTATCCTTTCCAAGATGCCAGATCAAATTCTTTTAATGCTATCTTATAATGGAGATTTTATTCTTAAAAAGGCTTGGAATTATATTAGAGAAGCTCATACTTCTTCTAATGTATTTATTAAACTTTGGAATAATATCATCCCTATCTTTATTCTATCCTTACTTGGATAATTCTAAAAACTTCATTCTTGTTGATTCTTTGCTGGGATAAAGGTTTTCATTTGCTTCCAAATGTTATTGTTATTTCATATCAAAATGTTAATCATGTTTTTGTCAATGGTTTATCTCCAAATTATGGTTTTGGTATGATGATCTTTTTTCATACTAACCATTTCCATGGTTGTCTTTCTTTATATCAAGTTCTTGAAGCATGTTTCCAAAAAATTGTGAAAGGTCATATCAAAGTTTTAATTGCCATTACCCTTATTTGGTTCATATGGATGGATAGAAATGATGCTAAATATCATGGTATTCCTATGAATCATAAAAGGATTATTTCTAGAACCAAAGAAAAAATTCATGCATTATTTAATGCTAATTTAATTAGTAACACACAATTTAGTGGTTGCAAAGGCCAAAACATTGGGTCTTTACTTGGAGATCTCCTCAGATAAAAAAAATAGGATTATATATTGGATAAAACCTTATAACAATATTATTAAAAGTAAAACCAATGGCTCTCTCTCGAATACATTTGTGGTATTTTTAGGATTTTAGAGGTAATGTCATTTGTGCTTTTGCTTATCCTCTTAAAACTTGTTGTTATCTATGTTGAATTAATGGTTGTAAAAACAAAGCTATTAACATTTGTTTGCAAAAGGTTTCTTCAATATTTGGATTGAAGTTGATGCTCTCTTACTTGACATGTTGACTTCCACTAAGATGGGGAATGCGATTTATTCTATCTTCTTAATCATACTAGAGCTCTCCTCTCAAGTATGCTTTAATATTTCTCACATTTGGTGTGAAGGAAATGCTGTAGATTATCCGCTAATCTAGGTACTAAATTAAATGATATCTCACTTTTTGATCATCTTAATTTACCTAGATAATTGAGACTTAATTGGATAACTGATTACCTTATCTTATCTTAATTTTGCTTTATAATTTTTAGGTTTTCCATGCTTTTCTCTGTGTGCACTTTCATTTTGTTGTATTCCTTTGGCTGGTTCACTCTCTTGTCTAGTTTCTACTGTAATACTTGGGACATCTCTTTGAGGTGGTGGCTGGCTGCTCAGCCTCTTTTGTTGGAGAGGTGTTCTCTTTGGTTGACTATTTTATGTAAGGATCTCATTGTCAACATTTTCTTCATGTGATGCCTTGAACTTGTGATGGCATCCTTTAGTTTTTCCCTTTTATTAATTGGTCCTTATTTTGCCTCTAGTTTTGGCTGGCTGCTTCCTTACTTATGTATGTTTTTTGGCTGCTATTTTTGGGCCTAGTGGGTTCTATTGTTTGCCACACACACACCTAGATGTCTTGGGTATTATTATTTGATGGCTATCGATCTTTTCACTCTTGAGTTTGTACTAGGACTTTTGGTAGTTTTTGTGTCTAGTTGGGGCCTTGGTCTGTTTTCCCTACCCCTCTGGTGTGGTGGTGGTGGTCCTCCCTTGTGGCTTTTTATCTGATTGGGTGATTACCATTTATTTCTTGGTTGTTTCTGATGGGTTCCTATTGGTTGTCATTATGCCTGTCTTTCTCTATGTTGGGATTGCCTCTCTTTTGGACTGGTTGTTTCCTTATTTTGCCTCATTTGTTTGTTAATTTTAACTTGTGGGCGTTGGTTTGGTTGGTTTTCTTTTGGTTTTCTTTCTGATCTACTTTTAGCTAGTAGGGTTTCCCTTTTGGTGGATTTTCTTTCTTTTGGTTTTGGCCTTATGGTGGCTAGGTGCTGTTATTTTTCTGTGGCTATCTTACTGTCTTTGATGGAGGTATGGGGACTGCCTGTTTATTTCTTATTTCTGCTGTCTTGGTTGGACTGGTGGCTATTATTAGTTTTGACCTTGTTCTCTGATCTGGTTTGGAATTGTTGGTTTCTTGTTGCTAGTTGTAGACTGATGTTTTATTTTTGGGCTGTTACTTGTGGTTGTCTGGTGACTCTGGTGGGTTTGTTTCCTATTTATGGTGCTTTCTAAAATGAAAACTTAGCTCTTCCATTTCTGTTGTGGTGGTTTTGTTGATGCTACTTCCTTTCCGGGCTTGGTGGCCTTTAGTCAGCGGGATGATATGTGGGATAGCTTTCTATTGCTTACTGGTAAAGATTGACTTCCACTCTTTAGTGATTGCCTTCATCCGTAAGTGGGCTATGATGGATGATGATTTCCTGTTATCTTTTGGCTCAGCAAAGATATGTGATTGAACCCTTCTTTTGAAGTCCGATGCTCACATTTGTGGTTGCCCTTGAAGACAAAGGTGATGAGAGCCTTATTAGAAATTTTCTTATATTGCTCTTTATTATGTGCTAAAGCTTGATTTTGTCTAATATAATTCCAATTTCTAATTGTAAGTTTCATTTTAGGTTCTTTGTTTGGTTTCAATTCTGGATATGGATTGTGCAACTCTCAAAATACCTCGACTCTAGTGGGCTTTGGCTTTTCATGTTTCCTCAGTTATTCTTATTTGTTTTGTCTTTACTTCTTTTATTTAGTTACCTTTTTTGTTGTTATATAGGAATTTTTCTCTAGTCGAATGTGGCTCTTTGAGAGTTAAGAGAATTATCCCTCTTAAGGACCTCCTTTCTTTCTTGTGACAATAAAACCCTCTCTAGATTTCCTAAAAAAACCCTAAACCCTAAAACCTAAAAAACCTAAACCTAAACTAAATAAACCCTAAAAATAAAATAAATAAAAAACCTAAACCTAAATAAAAAAATAAAATAAAAAATAATAAAAACTTAAACTATAACTTAAACGTAAAAATAAAATAAAAAAAATAAAACTAAACTAAAATAAAATAAATAAAACCTAAACTAAACTAAAAATATAAACATAAATAAAATAAAAACTAAATTAAAAATAAAAATAAAATAAACCTAAAATAAAATAAAATAAAAAACTAAATAAAACCTAAACCTAAAAAACAAAACCTAAAAATAAAACCTAAAGTAAATAAAAAAACCTAAACCTTACACTAAAAAAAAAACCTAAACCTAAAATAAATAAAACAAAATCTAAACCCTAAAATAAATAAAACCTAAACTAAACCCTAAAATCCAAATAAATACTAAACTA
>JAKCPB010000041.1:0-90639 GCA_021442155.1 Cymbidium sinense | reverse complement strand
TGGAGGCGGAGGAGGATGGCGGTTATCATAGCAGGTGGTGGTGGGGGATCTAGAGTCTTGGTGGATATGGAGGTGGTGAGGTGGTGTTAGGAGGAGGGCGATGGAGGTTATAGCAGGTGGTGGTGGGGAGAGATCGAGATATGTGGTCAATCCTCGAGAGGTGAGGTCATTTTGATAAATGGATTGAAAATGGATGATCCGATCTGTTGCTTATGAAACTATGAATTTAGAGTAGAGACAATTCTACTTATCTAGGGGTTTTGATTTTCTCTATGGGTGCTCTTTTTTGGTCTATGTATTGTATCTTAGAAAACTTGGGGTGCTACTTGGTTGATGAAATCAAAATGAAGAAATGTTGAAATGAATTTGTTTGTTAAAAAAACCTTAAAAACCCTAAACTAAACCCTAAACCCTAAACCTAAACCCCCACTAAACCTAAACCCTAAAATACCCAACTCACACCTAAACCACTCATAAACCCTAAACCTAAACCATACACTCAAACCCTACACCCCCTACCCTAAATACACTAACCACCCTAAAGCATGACTCCTAAACCCTGTAAATTCATCTTAAACCACTGTCCCCCTCAAAACCCTGGACCACCTGACTGAGCCTGGGCCCTAACCCTAGGCCACTGACCTAAGCCACTGGCTAAGGCCCTGGCCTGGGCAGTCCTGAGGGAAAGGCCTAAACCCTAGGCCCTACTGACACTAAGCTGACCCTAGGCCACAGCCTGGGCCACCACACAAGGCCCCAGATACCCTGGGCCCCTGACCTGAGCCCTGGGCCTGACTGAAAGACCTGAGGCCATGCTAAATAAGACCAAAAAGATAAAGACACTAAACCTAAATAAAGATGTAAATATAAAATAAAACCTAAACTAAACTACCTAAACTAATAATAATAAAATAAAATAAAGATAAATGAAAAAGTAAAATAAAAAATAAATAAATACCATAAAACTAAATAAATAAAATAAACCTAAATAAAATAAAATAAAACTAAATAAAACCTAAACCTATAAAACACAATGGATAAAATAAAACCTAAACCACTAAAATAAAAATAAAATAATAAATAAAAAATAAAATAACTAAATAAAATAAAACCCAAACTATAAATAAACTAAACCTAAACTAAAACTTAAAGTAAATAAAATTAAATAAACTAAAAATAAACAAAAATAAAATAAAAAATAAACCTAAAATAAAACCTAAAAAAAAATAAAATAAAACTAAAATAAATAAATAAAACCTAAACAAAAATAAAATAAAATTTTAAACTAAAAGTAAACTAAACCTAAAAATAAATTAAAATAAAACCTAAAAATAAATAAACCTAAAATAAATAAACTAAATTTGGAAAATAAAAATAAAAATAAAATAAAAATAAAATAAACTCAAAAAAATAAAACAAATTAAATCAACTAAATAAACTAAACCTGGGTTTGCAATTAAAAATAAACCCTAAACTACCCACTAAACCCAAACTGACCCACCTAAACCTAAACCCTAAACCTGGCCCTAGCCCTAAACCTACAACCCTAAACCCTGACCTAAACCTAAACCCTAAACCTACCACCCTAAACCCCTAAACCTAAACCCCAAACCCTCCCCAAATAAACACCCTAACCTAAACCCACACAAACCCCACAGCCTAAGTGGGCAGACAGTAGAAACATCACCATCAACTGCTCGGTCAGATCTCTGGTGGAGGTGAGAGGAAGGCCATTATCGTGGTGGTGGTGGGAGGATCTAGAGGTCTTGGTGGATATGGTGATTGGTGGTGGTGAGGTTATATGGAGGTAGGGAGGCGATGGAGGTTATGGTTGGTGGCGGTGGGGGAGATCGAGGAATAGATTGAAGAATGAATCCCATATCTTATGGGCGGTAGAGATGGTTCTACTTATTATCTATGCTCTATCACTTATCTCTTAGAAAACTTGGGGTGCTACTTGGTTGATGAAATTAAAAAGAAGAAATGTTGAATCTAAATTTGTTTTCTATTAAAACCCTAAACCTAAACTAAAAATCTTAAACCCTAACTAACAAAACCAAAACCCTAAATCCTAAACCACAAAATTTAAACCACACTAAACCATAAACCTAAACCCAAAACCAACCCCAAACCTAAACCTAAACCCTAAACCTAAACCTAAATCCTAAAAAAACCATAATCCTAAACCTAACCAACCACTAAACCTCCACTAAATCCCACCCTAAACCTTAAACCCAAACCCTAAACCCCACACCCTAAACCCAAACCCAACTAACTACATAAACCCTAATCCCTAAACCTTGAATAAAGATGTCATTATGGTAGATCTAAAAGAATGACCTAATCCTAACATAGTTATGGTAGTTAAAGAAAATGACTTTAAGAGACTTTCCTTTGATTATTCAAGATTTGAATTGCCTAAACCCTAATCCTATATCATATTATAATACCATATATTATAGTATAATCTAGCATCATATATTTGAGCATGTAGTGATGTGTATTTGGATGTTATAAGATGTTTTGAAATGTTTTAGTATATTATGGTATTGTGTTGTATAGTCTATTTTAATATAAATCATAAAAAGATTGATTTAATAAATCAGATGATGAAATTTGTTAAATTTGAAGTGGGAATTAGGTTGCAGTACCAAAGGTGTGCTATGCCACTTGTAGTCTAAAAAGTAAGATTTTATATTCTAAATAAATATTATATGTTGTAGCATAGTATAACATCATATATCATAATATATTGTTCTTCACATTTTAAATTCTTTTAGTATTATACAATCATGCAGTTGAGCCTACACTAGCATTATTTATAAAAATGTTGATTTAGACTTTAAAATGGTGGAATTTGGCCAAATTCATAATCGGTAGAGCATGGCATCATAATATATTGTTTCAATATAAAATATGTAAGTGATACAACTAAAATATATAGTTTTTTATTACTTAGACTAATTTTATGATATTTTATCTTAAGAAATCCCTTGTGATCTGATATAAAATATAATATAATATAATATAGTGCATTATGATATAAGATTCCATAACATAATGTAGCATCATGCATTATAACATACTATTGTGTATTACTACTTGTTGTTTAGCATATTTTAGTTTGTTATAGTATGATGTAGTAGAGTTTGTACTAGTATAATTCATAAAAATACTAATTTATAGGCTGAGATGATGGGATTTGGCCAAATTTAAGGTAAGTTTAGGGAACAACATTGGGGGTGTGCTATGGTGTGTCATTTAATCAAAAGAAGAATTTTGTATCCAAAATAAATGTTCATTTTCAACCATATTTTATACATTTTATATTATCATTTTAATGTAAGATAATATATTATATGAAAGCATATTAAAATATAATGTACATAACTATATAACCTCACATATATATGAATGTGGTGGTGTGTTATTAAATGTTATTGCACATTTTAGTATGTTTTACTTCTGTTATAATAAGTTGGGTCAAAACTCACAAAATTTTAATTTGAAGGTTGAGATGGAAGAATTTTTAAATTCATGGCACTCCCAAGAAGCATCACAAAAATTATGCTATTTTGTACCATTTCTAATAAAAAAATAATAATTTTACATCCAAAATGAACATTATTCATATTTTGAGAAATATTTTTTTATTTGTTCCTTTTAAGTGATTATAATGAGGTGTAATGTTAGACAATATATTATATTATAGCAAATTATAATATAACATCATATATTATAATATAATATAATGTGTTAATTCACACAATAATATGTTTAGCATGATATTGTACAGTTATTTTGAGCTTGCACATCATAAATCATAAAATGTTAATTATGACATTAAGATGATGTAATTTGAATAAATACATTATTATGCTTTTTGTTGAAGTATTAAAGGTGTGTATAAGAGAAGAAATAAGATTTGATGAGAATTCCATGTCAAGGACATGGAGGAGATTAGGGGAACACATACATTGGACATGACATGTGAGGGGTCTATGTTGAAGGCATAGAAGAAGAAAATATGTTGGGGATAAAGTTTGAATTTGATTTGACAATATGATTTGTGGAAAGAAAATCTACTAGGGATAAGAATCTATAATCCACCGAGGATTGAATTGACTTTAATTTGTTTAGTTTCAATTGATAGAGAGGCATATCTACTAGAGATATGGGCTTGAGTCTGCTGGGGATCCGGTATATGAACCTTCCACTAAGGAAGCAGGTTCAGGCTATCCCCTTGGATTGGGATTTGAGTTTGATTTCATAGATTTGTTTAGGGATGTATCCGCTAGGAATAAGAGTTTGGTTGGATTTCTTTAATTTAGACTCTACTAGGGGAGTTGGTTTAATTTAGCTCCACTGGAGAGGTTGGTTTTGAATTTGATTTGTTTGCTTGACTTGTTTACATATGATTTGGGGCTCCACTAGGGAGAAGGTTGTGATTTAACTCCACTCAGGAAAATCATATTAGGTTTTATTTAATCTGATTTAATGTATGGACCCTATCGGTGTGCGATGAACCCACTAAGAAGTGGTTATATCAGCTTTGACCTAACTTAGGTTTACAAATCCAAAGGGATAGTCTACGGTAGAGTAGCCAAATAGTGTTCCCTATGCTAGGATATCATACTTACATCTTCCAAAGAGGCAGTGACTAGTGAATGTCATTGGGACTTATGAACTCAAAGTAGTCAAAATTAATTTTATCTTCATTTCATGTGATTTGATATGGTTTGTTTGGTTTAGTTTGATTTCAAATTGAGCATATCCACTAGGGATGTGAGCTGGTCAAATTTAATAGATTTAATTTATGGACCATGTGGTGTGCAATGGATCCCTTGAGAAGGGGCTATATCAGACTTGTCCTATCTCAGATTTACAAATCCAAAGGGATAGTCTACTAGATGTGGGGTAGAGCTAGCCAACCAAAGGGGTTGGCTTTTGGTGTGCAATGGTTGTGCTAGGAAGAAGCATAGCATATTTACATCTTCTAAAGTAGGGAAAAACCACTGGGGTGACTTGTTGGTAGCACAACAAATCGAACCTGACTTAGGGACGACTACTGAGTGAATGTTGTTGGGGACTTATGTCAACTTAAGAGTAGTCAGGCAATTCTTATATGGAGATTTGCTGACACTACCCTAAAGATAGGATGCCTTCTTAGGAAAAGGTACCGCTAAGGGCATCTTCCTAATCCACAATTGAATATATATTTTGTTTATATCTTTGCGTGGACCCTATTAGTGTGTGAGGGACCAAGGGAGAATCTGCACATCCACAGGACAAATTCTCTAACCATAGGGGTGGTGATTAGGAAAGGGGAACTGTCCAATTCGATAGTAACCCAGGTAGTGTCTAAACATGATCACAAAGGATGTGATCCAAATATAGTGCCCACTGGGAAGGTGTTGCTAGGGACGTTATCTAATCCACAGAAAGAAAGCTTATAGGTGTAAGATGGCCAACTCAAGGAGAAAGTGTAGCAGACTTACATCTACCATGAGTGGTGTATCCTAAGGTGAGAGAACCAACCAACCTAGGTGTATCCATCAGCATGAGTGGTGTATCCATGAGTATAGTGAGAACCAACCAACCTAAGGTGCCCATCGATGTGCAATGATCAATCTGAAAAGAAAGTGTGTAGGCTTATAACTTTCCAAGTAGAACTGATCATCGGGATAGTCTATCATCGGTGGGACAGATGATATATGACCTAAAGCAACTACTAAGAGGGAGCCCCGAGGAAGGACTAGGCCCAAACTTGAAGTAGTTAGGAGGGAAGGAGCCACTAGGGGACCTATCCTAAACCTCAAATATACTTGACCAAATCAGTGCACGAAGGCTAATCCAAGAAGAAAGTGTAGCAGACTCACATCCTCTTAAATGAAGCCAACATGAGGTAGCTTACCACATAGTAAGGCCTACTAAACTAACAAGGCACTTGTGGTGTGTAGTGAACAAGTAAGGAAGGAAAGTGTAGACTTACATCCTCCAAAGCAAGAAGACCATTGGGGTGACACACTAGCAGGGTAGCTAATCAACCTAGAGAAGCTTCAAAGTGAGTGTTGGGGGCATTATCTTAACTTAGAGTAGCATAAGATAAAAGGTATGTGTTTATTTTATATGTTTGTATGTATTTTGTGTTTGTGTTGTGTCGATGAAGATTAGAACACTGCTCGGGTTCCTTACACCTACCCTAAATACATCGTAGCAGATTCACAAATAAGAATACTTTTAACTTAGAAGAGATTGAATTCAAAATGGATTTGTCTTTGATGATAATTATTTTCAAACATGATTTATTATATTTATTTAAGTAGAGCCCATTGATTGGAAGCATTGGGGCTCTATATGATTAATAAGTTAATAAGATCCTCTTTGGTAAGCCTTCTATGGCAAAGGGCCTTCCCAAGTGGGTTCAAACTTGACTCCCATCTTACAATGGGCAACAATCGAACTCCTCAAATCTAAAATAAGCTTTCCTACTTGAAAAGCTCTAGGATAGACCAACTTGTTATGAGCTTGAATCATTTTATCTTTTTACAACTCGAGAATTTGGCATGCATGGCATCTCTCAACCTTCAAGCTCTTCTAATCAACTTAGCATTCTACTCTATTGTGATCTTGCTACTATCCTTAGTGATGGGAGTTGGACTTCTAATGGAAAATAACCAGACCCACTAAGAGAAAAGAGTAGGTTGTAGTTTTATATGGTGTAGTAGGCCCATATGGCTTCAACTAACTACTCATACCACCTTATTATTTTTGAGTGTCTTCTTCAGTATTTAAATGAGCATTTGATTGAAGCTTCTACTAAGCTGTTTACACTCGAGTAGTTGATGGGAAAATATCTCCAATCTATTGTCTCAGGAAAAGTATTTGATCTTAGTGCTCTTGAATGCAATACCATTATAAGAGATATAATTCATTGAGGCACTCCAAACCTATATACGATCTAGTTCTTAAAAAACTAGTGCTCATGCTTAGTTGTAACCTCTCTAAGTGAAATCACCTTCGCCCATTTGGAAAAGTAATTAGTAGCAGTTAAGATGAATTGATGGCCCTTGGAAGAAAGAGGATCAATAGGACCCACTATGTCGGTACCCCAACACTTGAATGGTCATGAGGCCAATGTAGGATGTAGAATGTTGGGTGGTTAGTGTGGGACCACACCGTGTATTTGACATTGGTGGCAATGCCTAGCCGTATCCATGGATTGATAATTAGCCTCAACATGGATTAGATGATGGCTGAGGTAGTAGTGTGTTTTCCTTCTCTTCATCATTGGCTTGGGCCAACAAAGCACCAAGGTAGTCTTCTAATGCAGTAGTGTAAAGTATGAGTAGCTTGCCCCGGATAGGGGTTGCTAGAACTGGTGGCATTATTAAGTAGTGCAAGATGTCTTTGATGGCATGCTCATACTTATCTTTCCACTTGAACTTGGTGTCCTTTTTGTCAAGTGATGAGAATGGATGACATCTTCCTGATAAGTTGGATATAAAGCATCTTAGATATGCCAACCATCCTTTGAATGATCTGAGTTGATTTAAACTTTTAGGGGGTGGCATTTTCTAATATACTTATACTCATCTATTTAGATTCCCCTGTAGACAACAAACCCAAGTTTTGTTATATCTACTCCAAATGCACACTTCACGGGGTTCATTTTGAGGTTAAATTATCTTAAATGTTTGAAAAAATACTCTCAAGTCAAGAGATGGTCTTCCATTTCTCTACTTTTGAGCACAAAATCATTGACATATCGACTTGATGATGAATGAGTTCATCGAAGATTTGATTCATAGCTTTTGGTATCTTTGGAATTTTTAAGGATAAAAGTCATGACCTTATAGTAATAGATTTTGTTCGAGGTTCTAAACGTAGCATTTCTTTCATCTTCAAGGGCCATCTTTATTTGGTTATATGATGTATCCATGAAAGAGAATAATGCATGAGATGAGGCAATGTCCACCATCAACTCCAGGATTCATAGTGGAAATTCATCTTTTCAAAATGCCTTATTTAAATCCCTAAAATCAACACATATATGAATTTGCCCATTCTTTTTCTTAACTAGGATGATGCTGGCTAACCAAGTAGGGTTTTTTTCTTCTTTAATGAAGCCAGCATCTATCAATTTCTTGACTTCATAAATGACTTGTTGTCCTATGTCTAATTGCATGTGTCAAGGAGCTTGCTTGATAGGGTTAGCAGTAGGCTCTATTGTTAGTTTATGGACTGCTATGTCAAGAGCCAATCCAGAAATCTCTTCATAACTCCATGCAAAGCAGCCCTTAAACTCAATCAATAGCCTAACTAAGTCATTGGTTTCAATTTCATTCAAAAAAGCGATGTATGTCGGATGGATCTTCTTGGTTCTAAGTTGATTTCCTTGAGCTTGTCGATGGTTGACTTGATCTCTTCTTTGAACTCTGGTAGTGCATCTTTGACTTCAAAATTATTTGGATCATCTGAAGTTTCTAAGCACATCTCCTCATATGAGTTAATGTGATTTGAAAAGAACCTATTAGATTCCAAATGATTGATAATGACTAAGCAGTAATCGTCATCATCGACTGGACCCATTATACTGAATTGTAGTCTCGATATTGATTGAGAGCTTTTGTATTTGTTCTTCCATATTCTTTTGATGTAATCTGACCTGTGCTTTGACCAAGTATGTGGGATTAACCCTTTCTTTGCTAAATTATGAACATATAGAAAGTACCAATCAAAAGGAAATTCTATTAAATCATTATATGAATCATCATTAAGTTCGCATCAACTTCTTGACTTGAATGATGCTCCCAAAGAACCTTTGAGTCTTCACACTTATGGATGACTTAGGAGCTTCTTAACCAAGCCCTCCTTGAGGAAAGTGGGGTCGAGCTAAAGTTTCCAAGCGATGATAAATGTTTCACATATAGACTTGGATACACTTATGCTTTGCTTTGGAGCCCGGTCTTCATCACTATCTCAAGTGTCACCTCTAAGGGAATCTACTGCTGAGAAGATCTGGCAAGTGTGCTAACCATATAAGTCTCACCCTATGAACTAGATTATAAGTCTATATGAATAGCGGGTGTCACTGTAGGACATACCTTTTATTGGGTGGCCAATAAGGAGGTTTTCCACCCCTAGGTGCCTCCTAGCCTGGCCTCTCTGAGTGGAGGTCGGTCATCCCCATATGTTGAATGGAGTAGTAAACTATGGGTGAAATCTAATGTCAGGCTCCACTTCCTCCTCCAAGTCTATTTTCACTCCCATTTATTTTGTTTTCCATATTCTCTTTACTTCTATTTTTCTTTTTCTCTTTGTTTTTCATTTTCATTTTCTTTTATTTTTAAACTTTGGCCAAGTTCATGAGAATAGACTTGTAAATTTTGAGGGAGGTAGTAAGTCGCATCCTTATATATGCCGACCTCGTGAATCGTAAATGGCTTGAGATCTCTTTTAACACAGTAGACGATCTCACCTCTCACAAACTTCATACATTAATGTAGAAGGAATGGAACTATGTTGTTCTTATGTATCCATGGTTTCCCAAGCAAAGCATTGAAAGATGTTTCTGAGTATATAATGTGAAACTTGGCTTCGATCTTCCAATCATCTATCTCCAAGGGCAACACTATAGAGCCTAAGGCTTGTTGACCTCACTTTGACTTCTTCCTTTTAGACTTAGACTTCTCTTCTCTCTAATAATTAGGTAACACTTAACCTAAGTCTAAGGACTCAGAAGATTTAACCATAAGATTTGGTTATGCCTTAGGGATTAGGATAATCCACCTACCCTACAACTCAAATCCAATCCATTTTCACCTTCTAAAATGAAACCTCAAATTCAAACATCAAATTAAAATCAAATCCAAACCCAAATTTCAAAACCAAATGATTGAAGCCCATGATCATAAAAATTGAAACCCTTTCTAAGCCATATGACCTATCCCATGGACTTAGCTAAATCTTAATCCAAATCAATCCAAAATAAATTGATTTTCTCATAATCAATTTATATCTTCAATCATCTTCTAAATATAAATCAAATCTACATTCAAATGATCAAAACTAAATCAAACTAAATCAAATTAAATCAAAACCCTTCAGCCATATGACCTATCCATGGACTTAACCAAATCTTAATCCAAATCAAGTCAAAATCAATTTTTCTCATAAATCAATCATATTTTCAATCATCTTCATTCACAAATTGAAATGTATATATATTTAAATCATCAAAACTAAATCAAACCAAATTAAAATCCAAACCTAAGCCTCATGACTATGGACTTAGCCAAATTTCTTCATTCCAAAACCCAAATTCAATTGATTTTCTCGAATCAATCATACCTTCAATCATATTCTAAATATAAATTAAATCTACAATCATCAAGCCAAACCAAAATCAACCCATGTCAAACTTAACCCTTTTGACGTGAAATATTCAAATGAACCAAAACCCATTTGAACCTAAGCCAATTACAATTGAATTTATATATCAATCCCAAATCCATATATAAAATCAAGTAAATCAAACTCAACCAAAAATTAAGCCAACTAAACCCAATTGGTCCACTTGACCCAAAGTGGCCAATTTGATCTATTTGAGTCAAGTTCTAATCCTACCAAAATTGGATTGAACAAGGCCAATCAAAACCTCCCATCATGATTGTTGATCACCCTAGGTTGATCAATTGTCACAAATTTGGTCAAACCAAGTCAACTTGGTCATTTTACCAAGTCAACCCCTTAACCAATATGAACCCAAACTAGCCAAACGCAGCTAAGCCAAATCGGTGATTCATACCAAATCAAAATCAATATTTGAATATGACTTGACCTTCAATTGTGTCTAACCAAACCCAGTTGTCCCTCTTGACCCAAGTTGACCCAAATTGACCTAAAAGACCAAATTGGGCCAAATTAAAATATAAACTAAACTGATTACAACCAATGACTCAAGTTCATTCCAAATTGATTGTTGAACTTGACCAAAGCCATGATTGGACCCAATTGAACCCAATCGACCTACATAGCCCAAATTGACCTAAAGGTTCAGGTTTGCCAAAATCAAAACCAAATCTAAATTAATTGAAACCAAAGGCTTAAATCATCTTCAATTGGTCAACTAAACCCAAACAAACACCCAACCCAAGCCAATTTGGCCAATTTGGCCAATTTGGTCAAATTGGTCAACTTAACCCATTTGACCCAAATAAATTCAGATGAGCCAAAATCAAATCTAAGCCAAACTAAACCAAACCAATTGAACCAATACATCCCAAATACTCATATGAACTTGGCCCAACCCTTGGTTTGACCTAATTTGACCAATTGGTCAACTTGACCAACCTAACCCAATTTGACATAAATGAGTCAAATTGAGGCAAACTTAACCAAATCAAGTCTAATTGACTTGAAATTTGGGCTAACACACTTTTGGCTCATTTCAAATCTGCCCAAGTCAAATCCATTGCCAAATAATCATTCTACCCTTGGGTCAAAGGCATCACATGAGACAAATCACCTATTTAATTGGTCATTTCCATTTCTTGGCCACTTGGTACTCTTCCAATGGTCCACCTAGTCACTTAGGACACTCTCCAACTTGACCCAAGGGGTGATTGGGTAGGACATGACCCATGGGAGCTGAATTCACCAAGCCCAACCTATTGGAGCATTTGAAACCCATAGGACACCCATGACTCCTCCTTGGCAGCCACCTCCACACCTTCAACCAACCAAGCAGCCAACTCACCTCCTCCACACCCATGACACCACGAGATGGCGATGGTCACTAGAAGCCAAACTGATCCTACCATCGATCAAGATGGGTATACAACCCCTCATTTCCACTCAAACACACATAAATCATTCCTCACTACCCAAGACTAGAGCCATTCCCTGAGCTCCCAAGCTCATTCCTCGATCAAAAAAATGCCATTCCCATCCATTTCAAAATAGGACACTCCCATTTTCGACCTAACTTCTCCATTTTTGCATCAAACTCAAATTAACTTTGATCGTACATTCCCTAGGGCTCATAGAGCAAGAACGAATCATCTCCCAAGCTTCACGAGCATCGAAGGGGGACTTCGATCAAAGTTGAGCTCCAAATCATCTGTTCATGGCCTTAGCGAACATAGGAATTGATCTAATTACTCACACAGGCTTCATCCACTACATGAAGCTTTCTCAATCATTCGAGCCATTGGTCTTGAGCTTCGACGAGGTATGCTTCCAAAACTGATTCTTAGGAAAAATGGATTGGAGCTTTTTGAAGATAACTTTCATCTCGTGTGATCTTGATCGTTGGATCCCCTCTGATCGATGTCATAAAAGAGTGGGATAATTTTGGAGTTGATTAAAGCTTGGGTAAGCTTGGATCAAGTGAGCAATGGCAGACAAACTCCATTCTCCCTCACTCACATGATGTTAGATCACACACCATCCATTGTACATGTTTAGAATGGACGGACGATCGTGATTAGATTTACTAGATTGATTTGATTTAATCCTATTACGTAGTGGGATTAATCATTACCGTCTAATCTTAGCTCGGATGATGAACAAGAAAGTGCGTTCATCACTGCCATGTTGGCTCCAGGTCAGATAAGTTTAAGTAGCCAATCCAGGGAGCACATTGCAACAATTAGGCTTAATTAATCATTTTTAATGGCTGAAACTTCTAAAAAACATAGAATATCATAATGAAATAAAAAATGCAAATAAATACTCATTTTAATGGCATTTCAGTGGACAATTTATTAAAAATGATCTTAACTAATTTTGAATAGTAATTGAAGTTTAATTAAAAATTAGCTTAATTACTCCCTTGAGCAATTAATCCCAAATTGTATGGGTTAATTTAATGGGATGACCTATGCCTTTTTTCTTGGGATTTATTGCTCACTTAATTAGAAAAATTTACTAATTAAACCATAATTACTCTTTTAAGTTAATTAATGATTAAATAATCCCATGAACAGTAATAAATTGGTTAATTAAGTTTATTAATCATTGTTCATCAGTAAGTGAACTAAGGAATGGGGTTTGGACCCCTTTCCTTAAGTTCATTTCACCCTTTTTTAAGATGAAATTAATTAAGATTTAATTATCTAATTAAATCACTTAATCAAATTGAAATCATAATCACATCAAACCTTAATTAATTAAATCATGGGGTAGATCTTTAGGTGTTTAAAAACCTAAAGGAGTTTAATGAAATTATGGTTAGTCCACATGTGTGGGAAAACCATAAGTGTAATTAATTAAGTCCCTTAACCTAATTAACTATTAATTATGTGCCAATTGCATTAGGCCCCTATTATTATCTAGGATCATTGCAAGTTTACTTTCCATACATAGCTTGTTAGCTCATAATTATTTAGTTATTTACTTTAAGGTGACATAAGTAAGGGTAATTAATTCATCTAATTAAGAGTTCAATTTAATTAACCCATAAAATCAACTTAATTTCATTTATGTAAATTAAATCAAATCACTAATGTAGGAATGGGTTTAAAACAACAAGTGATCATTTCTCTTCTCTTTAAATCAAATCAAACACAAAACTTAATTAATAAAGAAGCTTTGGTTTGCGTTAAATAATCTTATTTGATTTGATTGTCCTTAAGAATTAGTTTGGTTGAATGAATCACATGCTTATATTGGATTGTCCTATTTCCAATCATGTTAAATTTGGTATGTCATTTGAATTCATGCATCCATCTTTTCAAAATCAAGTAAAATAAAATGGAATTCCTTTATGTAAGCTTGCATGTGTTGATTTAATTTAAAATATGTGTGGCTATTATCACTATTAAATCCAAATGTATTTTTTAAAAGCTTATAAATGAATAATAATATGTGTTATGATGTTAGTTATAAATGCATAAGAAATGCTAGCTTAAGTGTATGAATGTTGAGTTCTCTTTCATTCATGTGTTGATTTATATAAGATTGAATGGTAATGGTATATAGTGGACATCCGAAGAATTTAGCTAGCCCCAAGGAGGTCATTTGATAACCTCAATTCCCTGGTTTGTTACTTGGTTGATGAAATCAAAAAAAAAAATGTTGAATCTAAATTTGTTCTCTGTTAAAAAAAACCAGAAGCCTTAAACCCTAAACCTAAAACCTAAACCCTAAACTAAAACCTGAACCCTAAACCTAAAACCTAAATCCTAAAACCCAATCCTAAACCCTAAACCCTAAACTACAAAATATAAAACCCTAAACATAAAATAAACAACTAAAATCTAAACTTAAACTAAATAAAGCATAAAAATAAAATAAATAAAATAAACCTATCTAAAATTAAATAAAATAAAATAAAACCTAAACAAAACCTAAACCTAAACCTAAAAATAAAACCTAAATAAAATAAAATAAAATAAAATAAATTAAAACTTAAACTAAACTAAAAAATAAAATAAACCTAAAATAAAATAAACCTAAAAAATAAAACCTAAATAAAATAAAACTAATAAAATAAAATAAAGTAAACCAAAGATAAATAAAATAAAATAAATTAAAACCTAAACCTAAAATAAAATAAAATAAACCTAAACCATAAACTAAAAGAACCTAAACTAAAATAAACAAAATAAAATAAACCTAAACTAAAATAAATAAATAAATAAAACCTAAACATAAATTAAACTAAACCTAAATCTTAAACATAATAAAATAAACTTAAAATAAACCTAAAATAAAAACATAAAACCTAAACTAAATAAAATAAAACCTAAACTCTAAGAATAAAAACAAAACCTAAACCAAAATAAAATAAAATAAAACTAAACTAAACATAAACCTAAACCTAAAAATAAACTAACTAAAAGACCTAAACTAAAATAAATAAACTAAAATAAATACAAAAATAAAATATAAATAAAGCTAAATAAAATAAAATATGAAATAAACTAAAATAAAAAATAATAAAATAAACTAAATAAAAAACCCAAGCATTGTTTGATAAAAAAACCCTAAACCCTGACCTAAACCCTAAAACAAACTCTAAAGAACTGAGCCTACAGGCCACAGGCCTGACTCACAAATGAGTAGAGCCACTGAGAATCTGGGCCCACAATCCTAAAAATCATAAACCCTGGGCCTGGCCTGACCCTGGGCCCTAGGCTGACCTAAGCCCTGGGCTACAGGCCTAGCCTAAACTGGGCTGAGTGCTGGGCCACAAATCTGGGCTCAGGACCTGGGCCAAGGCACTGGGCTGAGTGACCCTGGGGTGACCCTGACCCAGGCCTGGGCCAAACTGGGCCTGGGCCCTGGGCCCTGGGCCATGGGCCTGGGCCCTGGGCCCAGGCCAAACCTAACTGACTGCACTGGACAGGCCTGGGCCTGAGCCTGGGCCACACCTAGGCTAATGACCTAAATAGATGGATAAAAGGCCTAAAGCTATAAATAAAATAAAACCTAAACCTAATCCTAAACAAGATAAACTAAAATAAAATAAACTAAGAATAAACTGGGCTGATAAATTAAAATGAAATAAAATAATGTAAATCTAAAGAAATAAAATAAAATAAAACCTAAACCTAAAGAATAAACCTTAAAATAAACCTAAAATAAATAAATAATAAAATCTAAATCCTAAACTAAAAAAACCTAAAAAAGATAAAATTAAAATAAAAAAAAAACTAAACTAAAATAAACTAAAACTAAAATAAATAAAATATACACCTAAAAACTTAAAAATAAAATAAACTAAAAAATAAACTAAAAACAAAAAACCTAAACTAAAATTAAACCTAAAATAAAACCTAAAAAAAAATACTAAAATAAAATAAAATAAAACACAATTAAATATACCTAAACCTAAAACCTAAAAATAAATAAAACTAAACTAAAATAAATAAAAAAATAAATAAATTAAACTAAATAAAATAAAAAATAAACCTAAATAAAAGAATAAAATAAACTAAATAAACATAAACCAAGTACTTAATTAAAAATAATAAACCCAAATCCTAAATCCTAAACCCTAAACCCTGTCTTCTAAACCCTAAACCTAAAATCCTAAACCACCTAACCTAAACCCTTAACCCTAAAAGCATTAACCCTAATATCTAAACCTAAACCTAAACCTTAAAACTAATCCTAAACAGACCCTAAACCCCAAACCTAAAGCTAAAGTAACTAAATAAATTAAAAAGTAAACCTAAGCATAAACCTAAACCCTAAGAATGGGCAGAGCCTTTATGGCAAGAACATCACCATCAACAAGACTGGGTCTAGATGGATGGAGGAGGTAGAGGGCACTTATCATGAGTGGTGGGGATCTGGAGGTGCTTGTAGATGGAGGTGGTGGTAGGGTGGTGGTCATGGGCGGTGGAGGCGATAGAGGTTCTACAGTGGTGGTGAAGGAGGGGAGATCAGGGATATGATGGTGGATCACTACTCGAGAGGGGTGGTTGATGGGGCGGAGAAATTGAAGAATGGCCCATTTGAGCTGTGTATTTATAGAGATGATTCAAGTTATCTAGGGTTGATTTGCTATGCTCATTTTTTTATCTATGTGATTGCTTGAGTCTTAGAAAACTTAGTGTGTTACTTGGTTGATGAAATCAAAAAGAAGAAATGTTGAATCTGAATTTATTCTATGTTAAAAAAATCATAAACCATAAACCTAAAGCTAAAACCTAATCCCTAAACCTAAACCCTAAACCTAAACCCTAAACCTAAATCCTAAATCTAAACCCTAAACCTAAACCTAACCCTAAACCTAAACCCCAAAAACCCAACCACAAACACACCCTAAAACCCAAACCTAAAAAAAAGCTAAAAACTTAAACTAAATAAAACATAAAATAAATTAAATTGAAAACCTAAACAACAACGATAACAAACCTTTATCCCACTAAGTGGGCTTGGCTACATGAATCCTTCTCCATTGTGTCCTATTATGTGTCAAATTCTCATTTAATTCAAGCATACTAAGGTCATTTTTTATACATCCTAACCAAGTCTTTTTAGGTCTACCTCTATGTTTTTTAACATAAGGCAAATCTAATGCATCTACTCTCCTAACTGGGTCATCGGATGACAGTCTCTTTATGTGGTCAATCCATCTAAGGTGACTCTCTCTAATCTTATCTGCAACTGGAGCTACTCTAAGTTTTTCTCAAACATACTCATTTCATATTTTATATCTTAGAATATAGCCACTCATCCACCTGTGCATCCTCATCTCTGTAACACTTAATTTAGTCTTATGCTTCTCTTTTATTGGCCAACATTCTGCACCATAAGTCATTGCGGTCTTGCATAACTTATAAAATTTTCCCTTAAGTTTAAGTGGAACTTTTCTATCACATAACAGGCCAGATGCATTCCTTCACTTCAACCATCCAATGTGAATTCTACTAATAATATCTCCATCTATTTCACCATCATTTTGAATAATAGAGCCTAAATATCTGAATCTCTCACTCTTATTAATAGCTTGTTCACCTAATATCACAACACTAGAACTTCTACTAAAAACTACTCGATATATTCAATTTTAGATCTACTTAAATGAAAACCGACAATGTTGACCTCCATAATTGGGTTTCTCTTGGACTCCAACCCTAACCTTAAAATCCTAAATCCTAATCTCAAGAAACCCTAAACCCTAAACTAAACCCTAACCACCTCTAACCTAACCCTAGGCAGACTAAAGAAACTAACCATAAATAAACCCTAGGCCTAAAATGCTGACCCAAACCCCATCCCAGGCCCAAATGACTACCCTAGGCCTCAACCCTAAACCTAAACTGAGCCTTTAAACCCTAAACTAAACCCTAAAAGGCACCTTAGTTACCTGACCCTAAACTGCCTAAACTAAACAAACCCTAGCCCTAATCTAAACCTAAAGCCTAAATTTAAACCTAAACTAAAAACTAGCACGTAAATACCAAACCCCTGAACTAAACCTAAATAAAGAATATTAATAAAATAAATTGTAACATAAACTAAAAAAATACTAGATAACCTCGACTAACATAAATATAAATAAATAAATTAATAAACTTAAATAAAGATAAAATAAAATAAATATAAATAAAAATAATCTAAATGGTAAACTATTTTGCTTGGGTTAAAACCCCAAACCACATGACCTATCCTCCTTAACCCTCCCTAAACTTACCTGACCTACTAAACCTAAACCCAGATCCTGACCTAAACCATGACCCACTCCTTAAACTAGTCTAGGCCTAAACCCCACCATCTACCACCTACTATACCAAAACCCAGGCCCTAAACCTTCCTGAGCCCTAAAACTACCATACCAAACCTTGACAACCTAAAACCTGACCTTACCTACCACAAAAATCCTAAACTCTAAGGCTAAACACTAAACCTTATAGGCCCTCCAACTGACCTGGGCCCTCCCTCCTACCCACTACCCTGATTCTAACCCTAACCTAAATCCTAAAATAAAACTTAAACTAAACTAAATATAAAAAATAAAATGACCAAAAATAAAGATAAAATAAACCTAAACCTAACATAAATAAATTAATAAAATAAACTAAAACAAAATATAATAAACCTAAACTAAAATAAAATAAACCTAAGAATAATAGTCCTAAATAAAATAAAAATTGAAATAAAATAAAATAAACTTAAAATAAATGAAATAAAACTAAATAAAACATAAACAAAAAAAAATAAACATTAAAATTAAACCTAAAATAAATAATAAAACCTAAATCCCAAACAAAAAAAAAACCTAAAATAAAAAAAAAATACAAAATAAAATAAACATAAACCTAAACTAAAATAAATAAAACATACACTAAACTTAAACTTAAAACTAAATAAAATAAAATAAACTAAAGCAAACCTAAACCTAAAAAATTAAACTTAAAATAAACCTAAACCTAAAAAATAAAATAAATAAACCTAAAAAAATAAAGTAAAAAATAAATTATAATTAAACTTAAACTAAATAACCAAAACTTTAAATTAAAATAAAACGTGTAAAATAAATAAACCTAAAATACATAAATTAAACTAAATAAAATAAAAGTAAACTAAATAAAATAAAATGAACTAAATAAACCCCACTATGGGTTTACTTAATTAAAAAAACCATAAACCCTAAATCCTAAACCCTAAACCCTAAACCTACAATCATAAACCCTAACCCCTAAACCTTAAATAGTAAAAAACCCTAAACCCTAAACCCTAACCTTAAACCTTTAACCATAAAGCATTAACCATAATACCTAAACCCTAAACCTAAACCTAAACCCTAAACCTAACCCAAAACCCAAAACCAAAAACCTTAAGCAGAAACTAAAGCTAAAGCTAAATAAATTATAAAATAAACCTAAACCTTAAAACCTAATAAACCTAAACCTAAACCTAAACACTAGGAACCATGGATAGAAACATCACAATCAACAAGACTCTATGTAGATTTGGGCTGGAGAACACAAAGGCGTGATTATCATAGTGGTGGTGGGGGATCTAGATGTCTGGTGGGTATGGAGGTGGTAGTCGGAGTAGTGGTGGTTGTGGAGGCAGAAGGAGTGACAAAGGTTATAACCGTGGTGGTGAAGGAGGGAGATATGATGGTGGATCACTATGGGTGGTTGATGGGAATTGGGCAAGAAGAACAACTAGTTCGATCTACTGCTTATGGAAGCGTATATTTATAGTAGAGATGGTCAAAGTTATCTAAGGTTTTTGATTTGCTCTATGCCTACTCATTTTTCATCTATGTCATTACCTAAGTCTTAGACAACTTGGTGTGTTACTTGGTTGATGAAATCAAGAAGAAATGTAGAATATGAATTTATTCTCTATTAAAAAAATCATAAACCATAAACCCTAAACTAAAACCTGAACCCTAAACCTAAAACCTAATTCCTAAACACTAAACCCTAAACCCTAATCCCTAAAATCTACATCCTAAACCCTAAACCCTAAACCTAAAACCCTAAAAAAAACCTGAAACACAAACTAAAAAAACCTAAAAAACAACCCTAAACCCAAAAACTAAATCTAAACCCTAAACTAAACCACAAACACCTTAACACTAAACCATAAAAAACTAAACTAAATAAACATAAATAAAATAAATAAAAGACCTAAACTAAAATAAATAAAATAAAAAAAAAAAACCTAAAACTAAACTAAAAAAAATAAAACACCTAAATAAAATAAAACTAAAATAAAAATAAAATTAAAATAAACCTAATAATAATAAATTAAATTAAATAAAAACATAAACAATAAACCACAAAACCCTAAAATAAATAAAAAATAAAACATAAACTAAACTAAAAAAAAACATAGATAAAATAAAATAAACCTAAACCTAAATTAAAACTAAAGCTAAAATAAATAAAACCTAAATAATAAACAAAACTAAACCTAAACCTAAATAAATAAAATACCTAAAAGAAACTAAAATAAAAAAAAAATGTAATAAACCTAAAATAAAAAAAGACATAAATAAAATAAAACTTCAACCTAAATAAAATAAACTAAAATAAAATACATAAATAAATAAATAAAAGAAAATCAACTTAAATTAAATATAAAATAAAATAAACTAAAATAAATAAAAATATAAATAAACCTAACTGTGTTTAATTTAAAAAAATAAATAAAATGAAATCTTAACCTATACCCTCTCAAAAATCCCACTATACTCTAAATGTTGACCTTAAAGCTAAACTGAATCCTAAATCTACACTCAAACCTAAACCCTGATCAAAACTGATTCTGCTAAAAACTACACTGACAAACCCTCCACAACTCAAACCACCTTAAACCCTGACCCTCTAAACCCTGTGCCATCTACTACTGGGCCATAAACTAAACCCAAATCTGACTTGGGCTTTTCTAACCTACCTAAACTCCAACTGAGACCTGACCTTCATTACCCTACCTAACCCTGACCTTGGCCCTGACCAACCTAAACTGACCCCAGGCCCACTACTGAGCTGGAGTTGAGCCACAGGCTACCACAGGCCCTGGGCAGGCCCTGACCTGACCTGGGCACCCAGGCCCAGGCCCCAGACCCTGGGCCCAGACCCAACCACCTACCCTGACTGGGCCTTAGATCTGGGCTAGACCCTAAATAAAACCTCCCTACCCAGATCTTGAGGCTGAGAAAGGCCTTGGGCTAAAACCTAAACCCTGGCCCCAAACCCTAAATCCCTAAAGCTAATGCCACGCTAGGCCAAAGCCTAAAAATCAAACCTAAACCTAAACTAAATAAACCTAAAATAAAAATAAATATAAATATAAACATAAAATTCATAAAATAAAACCAAAATAAAATAAAACTAAAATAAAAAAAATTAAATAAACTTAAAATAAACCTAAAATAAAATAAATAAAATAAAACTAAATAAAACCTAAACATAAAGATTAAACCTAAAAATTAATAAAAAAATAAAACCTAAACCCTAAAGTAAAAAAAAACTAAACCTAAAATAAAATAAAATATAAAATATAAAATAAATAAATAAACTAGACTAAAATAAATAAAACCTAAAATAAAGTAAACCTTAAACTAAATAAAATAAAATAAACTAAAATTAAACCTTAACTTAAACATAAAATAAATCGAGCTAAACCAAAAAAAACCTAAAATGAAAATAAAAATAAAATCAAAACCTAAAATAAAAATAAAACCAAACTAAAAATAAACATAAAACTAAACCTATATAAAAATCTAAAATAAAAACCTAAACTAAAATAAATAAACCTAAAATAAATAATGTAAACTAAATAAAACTATAAAATATAAATAAAAATTAAAATAAACTAAAATTAATAAAACAATCTATTAACTAAATAAAACTATTTTTGCTTAATGTTTTAAAAAAAATCTAAACCCCACCACAACTCCCTAAACCCAAACTCTAAACCTTGACCCTGTAACCCTAATCCACCCCACCCTAAACCATGCTGACCAATGCTAAACTCTTAAATCTAAACCCTAAATAACCCCAAAATACAATCTAAACCTTAAACCTGAGCTAAACCCTAAACCCTGATCACCATACCAACCTATCCCAACTTAACCAGGCCTTAAACCTATAAACTGAGCCAAACCTGATCTCTACCCTGTCACTGAGCCCTGGGGACCTACCCTAAACCCTACCCAAAACCCACAACCCTAAATCTACACTTACCCTATCCTAGGCCACTGAGCCCTATCCACTCCACATGCCTGGGCCACAGACCACTAAATCTTGGGCCCTTAAACTCCTAAACTTGATCCCTTGATCCTTAACCCACCACTGCCTAAATCTAAAGCTAAAACCTAAACATAAACAAACTTAATTTAAAAAAATTAAAACCTAAACAAAAAATCATAAAATATAAAATAAAATAAAACCTAAATTAAACCTAAACCTAATCCTAGAGATAAAATATAAAATAAAACTAAACTAAAATAAAATAAATAAAACCTAAAATAAACTGAAATAAAAGCTAAATAAAATAAAGACTAAACCTAAAATAAAATAAATAAAATAAAATAAAATATAAAAAATAAAACCTAAACCTAAATCTAAAACCTAAAATATATAAACAATAAACTAACCATTAAAGTAAGACCTAGCTAAATTAAAATAAAATAACACCTAAACTAAATAACAACCTAAATGTAAACTTAAATAAATCTACCACACATTGACTTCTCCACTAAACTCCTAACCCTACTCCTCTCTAACCACTCTAAACCTATAATCATGGCTAAACCACCCTCCCTAAATTGTAAACTAAACCCTAACCTTAACCCTAAACTTTCTATCCCACCCTACCCACTAAACAAAACCCTACCAAACAAAAATAACCACTAAAAACCCACCAACCCTGAGACTAACCTAATTAAAACCTAGCCAAAAGAATCTGAGGCCCTAAACTCCCTAAACTAACCCTACAATCACCCTATTACCCTACACTAATCCACACCCACCATTGAATACTAAACCTAAACTAAATAAATAAATAAAATATAAAATATCAAATAAACCTAAACATAATAAACTAAAAAAAACCAAATAAAATAAAACTAAACATAAAATAAATTAAATAAACTTAAAATAAAATATAAAATAAACTAAATAAACCTAAACATAAAGATTAAAAATTAAAAAATAAAACCTAAACCCTAAAGTAAAAAAAACTAAACCTAAAATAAAATTAAAATATAAATATAAAATAAACCTAAACCTAAACTAAAATAAACTAAACTAAAATAAATAAACCTAAAAATAAACTACCAACAAACTAAAATAAAATAAATAAAATAAATACCTTAACCCAAACAAATAAACCAAAAATAAACCAAAAAAAAACCTAAACCTAAGCATGAAAAAAATAAAATCAAAACTTAAAAATAAAATTAAAATAAAAAAACTAAAAAAATAAATAAAAAAACCTATATAAAAAAATCTAAAAAAAACCTAAACTAAAATAAATAAACTTGAAATAAATAATGTAAATAAAAAATATAAAATCTAAATAAAAAATTAAAATTAAATTAAAAAAACAATCTAAATTAACTAAATAAAAAAATCGATCAATTTACTTAATGTTTTGAAAACACTAAACCCACCAAATCCTATAAACCCGAAACTTTAAACCTTAAACTAACCCTAAATCCTAAACCTTAAACCATAAACCATAAACCCTAAACCCTAACTAAGCTGACTCAGCACTCTTAAACTCCCTAAACACCACTACCATACAAACCCACTATAAGCCTAACCATCTTAACTACCTGATCCCAAAGCTGAACTCTACCCTATACCCTAAACCTACCTGAGCTAACACTACCACTAAAACATGACAGACCCTGGGTTCACTGACCACAGGCCCTAAAAACCCTCCAAACCCTAAATCTGAGCACTTTGGACCTAAGATCCTAAACTGGGCTGATCAACCCTAACCCAGGCCTTCCCTAAGACCTAAACTTGAGCCCTCATTATCCTAACTCTAAAAACCTACATATAAATACTTAAAATTAAAAAAATTAAAACCTAATCAAAATAACATAAAATTATAAAAGATAAACCTAAATTAAACCTAAACCTAATCCTAAAGAGAAGATAAAAATAAAACTAAACTAAAATAAATAAATAAAACCTAATAAACTAAATAATAAAGCTAAATAAAAATAAACCTAAAATAAAAAATAAAAGCCTAAATAAAATAAAATATAAACTAAATAAAACCTAAACCTAAAATAAACCTAAAACCTAAAATATATAAATAATAAAACCTACATTAAAGTAAAGTAAGACCTAAAGCTATTAAAATAAAATAAGCAACTAAATTAAATTAAATGTAAACTTAAAATAAACTGCTAAACTTAAACATTGACCTAACTGGGCCCCTTAACCCTGGCCCTACCACACCTCTGACCTAGGCCCTCCAGCCAGGCCACTACAATCACCCTAAATCTTCTAAACCTGAGCTGATCACATGGCCTTAAACACTGGGCCCCACCCTGAGTAACCCTAAGCCCTGGGCCCTGGGCCCAAACACTGAACACTCCCTAAAGCTAAAGCTGGGCCAAACTTACCTGATGACCCTAATTGTGACCTGAGCCCACCAGACCCAAACCTAAACTCCCTGGGCTCTGGGCCCTGGGCCTGACCCTGGGCCTAAACCCTGACCTAAATGCTAAACCCTGGGCCCCAGGCCCAACTCCACAAAATCTAAACTCAAACCTAAACTAAATAAAGGTGATAAAAATAAGATATAAAATATAAAATAAACCTAAAATAAAATAAACTAAACATAAAATAAAAACCAAAATAAAATAAACTAAAAAATAAAATAAAATTAAATAAACTAAAAATACCTAAAATAAAATAAATAAACTAAATGAAAACATAAACATAAAGATTATTAATAAAATAAAACCTAAACCCTAAAGTAAAAAAAACTAAACCTAAAATAAAATAAAATATAAAATATAAAATAAACCTAAACCTAAACTAAAATAAACTAAACTAAAATAAATATAAGCTAAAATAAACTAAACCTAAACCTTAAACTAAATAAAATAAAATAAACTAAAAATAAACATAGACATATAAATAAAACCAAAAAAACCTAAACCTAAGCATGAAAATAAAAATAAAATCAAAACCTAAAATAAAATAAAATAAAAATAACTAAAATAAACATAAAACTAAACCTATAAAAAATCTAAAATAAAAAAACTAAAATAAATAAACCTAAAATAAATAATGTAAATTAAATAAAAATAAAAAAATCTAAATAAAAAATTAAAATAAACTAAAATTAATAAAAAAAATAATCTAAATTAATTAAATAAACAAAAACCTATCAGTTTACTTAATGTTTTTTTTAAAAAAAACACTAAACCCCAAACCCTAAAACCTAAACCCTAAACCCTAAACTCTAAACCTTGACTAACCCTAAATCCTAAACCCTAAAACATAAACCATACTAAATCCCCCTCTAACTCTAAACCATAAACCCCACAGACTGGGCTAAACTCTTATCTAGCCTAACTAACCCTAAACCATAACAATAAACCCTAAAACCTTTCTGAAAATCCTAAACCCTGATCCCAAACCATAAATTAACCTGATCCCAAGCTGACAAAACTCTAAACCTGACCTTAAACAAAACTATCCCAGGCTGAGCCTAAACCTGATCTCTGTGCCTATCGTGACACGGACCCTGATTAAGCCTACCTTGACCCTAAACCCTACCACAGACCACCCTAAACCTATTGTGAGCCCTAGATCCTAAACCCTGACTATCCTAAACCCTAGGCCACAACCTGGGCACTCTAAAGCCTTAACCCCACCTTAAACTTGACCCTCTAATCCTGACCACCACTAACTGTGCCTAAACCCTAAAGCTAAACCTACATAAACTAAATCTTAAAATTAAAATTAAAACCTAAACAAAAATCATAAATAAAAAAATAAAAAATTAAACCTAAACTTAATCCTAAAGCATATAAAATAAAACTAAACTAAAATAAAATAAATAAAACCTAAAATAAAATAATAAAAATAATAAAATAAAATAAAATAAAAAATAAAAGTAAAGCCTAAAATAAAATAAAATATAAACTAAATAAAACCTAAACCTAAAAAAAATAAACCTAAAAACCTAAAAATATATAAACAATATAATAAACATTAAAGTAAAGTAGACCTAAAGCTAAAATTAAAATAAAATAAACTTAAACCTAAACTAAAATAAATAAACCTAAATAAACTTAAAATAAACTAAACCTAAACTTAAACCTAAACCCCAAATAATATAAAATAAACTAAAAATACCTCAATAAACAAAAAAATAAAACCTAAAATAAACTAAAATTAAAATGTAAAACCTAAACCTAAAATAAAATAAACACCTAAACATAAACCAATAAATAAAAAAACTTAAACCTAAAAATAAAATAAAAATAACAATAAAATAAACCTAAACCTAAACTTAAAAAAAATAAACTAAAATAAAAAACCTAAAATAAAATCAACAACAACAACAACAATATTATCCCATGGGGTCACTATGAATCCTTCATTTGCCATTGTGTCTTATTATGTGTTAAATTCTCATTCAATTCAAGTAGGTCATTTTATATACATCATAAAATTTCTTTTTAGATCTACCTCTACCTTTCTTAACATAAAGAAAATCTATTGAATCTACTCTCTTAACCTCATTGGAGATGCTTTATGAAATAAACCATCTAAGGCCACTCTCTCTAGTTTTTTCTGCCATTGGAGCTACTCCAACTTTTTCCTGAACATACACATTTTATCTCTAAGTGTAAAGTCATCCACATAAGCATCCTCATCTCTGCATCACTTAACTTAGTCTCATGCTTCTCTTTTATTGGCCAACATTTTCCTCCATAAATCATTGCAGGTCTTACCACCATCTTATAAAATTTTCCCTTAAGTTTAAGCAGTACTCTTTTATCACACAATAGGCGAGATGCATTACTCCACTTCAACCATCCAAGTTGAATTCTACCAAAAACATCTCCATCTATTTCACAATCATTTTGAACAATATAGCCTAAATATATGAATCACTCACTCTTTTTAATGACTTGTTCACCTAATGTCACAACACCATTATAATACAACCAAATTTACACTCGAAAAATAAACTAAACTAAATAAAAAATAAAAATGAACTTAAAATAAATAAAAAAATAAACTAAATAATTTAAATAAACCTAGGCCTACCACTTTACTTAATTTTAAGAAATAAAAATAAATAAATAATAAAATAATAATAAAATAATAAAAATAATAAAAAAACTTAATCCTCAATCCTAAACCCTAAAACGTAAACTCTAAACACTAAACCCTAAACTTTAAACCTTAATACTCAAAATACAAGCCTAAACCATAAAACTAAAACCCTAAACCCTAAATCCTAAAACATAAACCTTAAACCCTAAACCCCACCCCCTGAACACTAAACCTTAAACCCTAAAAACTTAAAAATCTAAACCTAAACTAAATAAAACCTAAAAATAAAATAACTAAAATATAACCAAAACCTAAATAAAATAAAATAAAATAAAATAAAAACCTAAACCTAAAATTAAAAATAAAATAAAATAAAATTAAAAACAAAAATAAATAAAATTAAAATAAATAAAAACCTAAACTAAACTAAAATAAAATAAACCTAGATATAAAAATCTAAATAAAATGAATTAAACAAAAAATAAACCTAAAATAAAATAACATAAAACTAAATAAAACCTAAACAAAAAAAATAAATCTAAAATAACTGACAAATAAATTAAAATTAAAACCTAAACCCTAAAAAAAAAAACCTAGACCTAAAATAAAATGAAATAAAATAAACCTAAACAAAAACTAAAATAAACTAAACTAAAATAAATAAACCTAAACTTAAACCCTAAACTAAATAAATTAAAATAAACTAAAAATAGACCTAAACCTAAACTAAAAAAATAAAATATAAAAATAAAACTAAAACCTAAACCTAAGAAAATAAAATAAGAACCTAAACCTAAACCTAAAAAGTAAAAATTAAAAATTAAACTTAAAGATAAAATAAAAAATCTAAAACATAAACACTAAACCTAAAATAAACTAAAATAAACTAAATAAATAAACTAAATTAAATAAAATATACACCTAAATAGAAAATTAAAATAAATAAATTAAAGAATAAACGAATAAACCTACACCACTTTTTTTAAAAAACACCTCTAACCATCCACTATCTCCTACCCTAAACAACCCTGGGCCTAGCCTAACCCTAGGCCCTCCCACCAAACCCTGGGCCCTTACTGGGCCCTGGGCCTTGGCCCCCCTAAACCCTGGGCCACACTGACCCAGGCCCAAACTAAACCTGGGCCACCACACTGACCCCATAAACCATATCCACAGGCCCTGACCCTAATCACTGGTGACCTACCTCACCCTAAAGCTACACTAGACCATACTAAACTATAACCAAACCACAATTCTAAACCAATTGTAACCACTGGATCCATACCTTGGATCCAACCCTAACTACTGACCTTAACCATAAACTTTAAATCGTAATCCCTAAATCCTAAAGCTTAAATCCTAAACCCTAAACTCTAAACCCTTAACTGACCATAAACCTGATAACCACACCTAATCACAAATGCTTAACCCTAAATTAAATAAAAGCTAAAATTAAAATCAAATAATAAAAAAAAATAAAAACCTAAACTTAAACATAAAAAAATAAAATAACAAATAAAAAATAAACTAAAATAAAATAAATAAAATCCTAAACTAAGCTAATAAATAAAAAACCTAAATAAAATAAAAACTAAATCTCAAATAAAAATAAAATAAACGTAAAATAAAATAAAATTAAAGCTAAATAAAAACCTAAACCTATAGAATAAACCTAAAAATAAATAAACTGTAAAACCTAAACTAAAAAATTACCAAAAGGTGAAATAAAAATATAATAAACCTAAACATAAACTAAAATAAACTAAACTAAAAGTAAAATAAACCTAAACCTAAACTTAAATTTAAACCATAAATAAAGTAAAATAAACTAAAAATAAACCTAAACATAAAAAATAAACTAAAATAAAAAACCTAAATTAAAATGAATTATCCTAAAATAAATAAACTAAACTTCAAAAACAATAATAATAGCAAGCCATTATCCCACTAAGTGGGATCGACTACATGAATCCTTCATCTCCATTATGTCAAATTATGTGCCAAATGCTCATTCAATTCCAGTATACTAAAGTCATTTTTTATACATCTTAACCATGTCTTTTCAGGTCAACTTCTACCTTTCTTAACTTAAGGTAAATCAAATGCATCTACTCTCCAAACTGGGTCATTGGACATCTTTATGTGGCCAAACCATCTAAAGCCACTCTCTCTAATTTTATCTAGCACTAGAGCTTCTCCAACTTTTTCTCGAACATACACATTCCTTATTTTATCTCTAAGAGTAAAGTCACTCATCCACCTAAGCCTCTTCATCTCTGCAACACTTAACTTAGTCTCATGCTTCTCTTTTATTGGCCAACATTCTGCACCATAAATCATTACAGATCTCACCATCATCTTATAAAATTTTCACTTAAGTTTAAAATGACATTTATATCACAAGGCTAGATGCATTCCTCCACTTCAACCATCCAACTTGAATTCTGAATAACATGTCCATCTATTTCACCATCATTTTGAATAATAGAGCCCAAAGTCTAGTTACTCTTTTAATGACTTGTTCAGCTAATGTCACAACACTACCACTATAACTTCTACAACTAAAATTACACTCCATAAATAAACTAATCTAAATAAAAATAAAAATAAATCAAAACAAAATTAAATAATAACCTAAACTAAAATAAATAAAAAATAAACTAAATAAACCAAAATCAACCAATTTGCTTAATTTGAAAATACAACTAACCCTAAAATTAACCTTGAACCCTAAACTTTGAGCCCTAAACCTACAACCCTAAACCCTAAACCTTAAACCCTAAACTTTAAAACCCTAAACCATAAACACTAAACCCTGAGCCCTATAACTTAAAACCCTAAAACTTAATCCCAAAACCTAAACGCTAAACCCAAAACCCTAAATCTACAACCATAAACCCTAAACCCTAAACACTAAACCATAAATCCTAAAAA
This sequence comes from Cymbidium sinense, assembly GCA_021442155.1. Lineage (NCBI taxonomy): Eukaryota > Viridiplantae > Streptophyta > Magnoliopsida > Asparagales > Orchidaceae > Cymbidium > Cymbidium sinense. Next base: position 60,463 of record JAKCPB010000041.1, on the reverse strand, counting down.
CCTAAAAAACCTAAACCTAAACTAAATAAATCTTAAAAATAAAATAAATAAATAAATAGAAACCTAAATAAAAAAATAAAATAAAATAAAATAGAAACTTAAAATAAAATCTAAACTTAAATGTAAAAATAAAATAAAATAAAAAATAAAACTAAATTAAAATAAAATAAATGAAAATCTAAATTGAACTAAAAAAATAAAATAAACCTCAAAATAAAATACCAAAATAAAATAAAAACTAAACATAAAATAAAAATAAAATAAACCAAAACCATGAACTCTAAACCCTAAACCCTAAAAACCTAAAAACCTAAACATAAAGCAAATAAAACCTAAAAATAAAATTAAAAAAACCTAAACCTAAATAAAATAAGAAATAAAGTAAAATAAAAACCAAAACTAATATCTAAACCTAAACCTAAAAATATAATAAAATAAAAAATAAATAAAATAAATAGAAACCTAGACAAAACTAAAACATAAAATAAAGCTAAGAATAAAAAACCTAACTAAAATAAAAACTAATTATCAGATAAAATAAGAATAAACCTAAAATAAAATAAAATAAGAATTAAATAAAAACCTTAACCTAAAAAATAAAACCTAAAGCCTAAACTAAAAAAAAATTAAATCAAAATAAAAATAAAATAAACAAAATTAGAAAAACTTAAATCTAAACTAAATAAATTGAAGTAAAATAATAAAAACCTAAACCCTAAACTTAATAAAATAAAATAATCTGAAATAAACCTAAACCTAAACTAGAAATAAAACTTAAAAATAAACCTAAAATAAAAACCTAAAACCTAAACCAAAGAAACAATAAACCTAACCTAAAATAAAAAATAAAACCTAAACCTAGAAAAAAATTAAAATAAACTAAAAAAATAATCATAAACGTAAACCTAAATGTAAAAATAAATTAAAATAAAACCTAAACTAAAATAAATAAAGCTAAATAAAATAAAAAATAAACCTAAATAAAATAAAGAAAATAAAATAAGTAAAATAAACTAAAGAAATAAATAAACCTAAACCTACTGGTTTACTTTTTTATTTAAAAAAAACAGAATAAACCCTAAACCCTAAACTACACAACCCTCAACTCTAAACCCAAAATCCTAAACCCAAACCCTAACTAAACCTAAACCCTAACTCTAAACCACAAGCATTAACCCTAAAACCCTACTAAACCTAAACTGGCAAACAAACCCTAAACCCTAACCCAAAACACTAAATACATACCCCAAACCCTAAACCTAAACATAAAGTAACTATATAAATTAAATAATAAACCTAAACCCAAAAACCTAATAAACCTAACCTAAACCATAATAATAGTGAGACCTTGGAGAACATCAACATCAACCGTAGCCCAGATTTGGAGGCGAAGGCAGAGGGAACAGTTATCACAGTGGTGGTTAGGGATCTGGAGGTGCTGGTGGATATGGAGGTGGTGGTCAGAGTAGTAGTGGTGGCGAAGCGAGAGATCCGAGATATGATGGTGGATCCTGCTAATCGAGAGGATCGGGTGGTTCTGATGGGAACTAGAGAAATTGTAGAATAGTCGATCCGATCTGCTGCTTATGGAACTGTGCCTTTACAATAGAGATGATTCTAGTTATCTAGGGTTTTTGATTTTTTCTATGCGTGTTCATTTTTTATCTACGTCATTGCTTGTGACGTAGAAACTTGGTGTGTTATTTGGATGATGAAAATGAAAAGAAGAAATGTTGAATCTGAATTTTCTCTAAATAAAGCCTGAACCCTAGACCTAAAACCTAGAACCTAGACCCTAAAGCCTAAACCATAAACCAACCAACCCCTATATCCTAAACCCTAAACCCACAAACCCCAACCCTAAACAAAACATAAACCCTAAACCCTAAAACCTAAACCTTAAACCCTAAAACCTAAATCTTAAACCCTAAACCCTAAATGCTAAACTTTAAACCCTAAACCATAAACTCTCATAAATAAAAACCTAAACCTAAATTGCTAAAAACTGAAACCTAAACTAAATAAAACTTAAAAATAAAATAAATAAAAAAATTTAAACTAAAATAAATAAAAATTATAGAATTATATAAAAACCTAAATTAAAACCTAAACATAAACCTAAACCTAAATAGCTAAAAATTGAAACCTAAACTAAATAAAACTTAAAAATAAAATAAATAAAAAAATTTAAACTAAAATAAATAAAAATTATAGAATTATATAAAAACCTAAATTAAAAAACCTAAAACTAAATAAACCTAAAGGAAAATAAAATAAAACTAAAAAACTAAAAATAAAACCTAAAATACCAAATAAACTTAAAAGTAAATTAAAAAATAAAACCTAAAAATAAACTTAAAATAAAAACCTAAAACCTAAACCAAAAAAAATTAAATAAAAACCTAAACCTAAACCTAAAAATTAAAAAAATAAAACTTAAAATAAAAAAATAATAATAAAAGTAAAACTAAACTAAAATAAACCTAAACCTAAACCTAAACCTAAACCTAAACAAAATAAACTAAATAAACCTTAACCTGCCAGGTTAACTTTGTTTAAATAATAATAATATTATTATTATAAATTAAATTAAATTCCTAACCTAAACCCTGATCCACACCTAAACCCTAACTCTCCCACCTAAATTAAACCACAAATCCTACCATAAACCCCAATAAACTAACTACCACTAACCCTCCACACCCTACCACCCCACCAACCTCTACCCCCAAACCCTACATCTTAAACTCTAAAACCTAAAACCTACATAACTAAATAAACTTATAAAATAAATAAAACCTAAACCTAAATAAACTAAAAAAATTGAAAACCCAAAAACCTAAACTAAACCTAAACCTAAGCTCTTTTGTACAAATAATGAAATTAAAGAAAATGAAAATTAAAATAAAATAAATGAAGCCTAAAGTAAACTAAAAATAAAATAAACCAAAATTAAATAACCTAAATAAAATAAAGATAAAAATAAAGTAAACCTAAATAAAATAAAATAAACCTAAACCAAATAAATAAACCTAAAAAAATATAACTTAAAATAAATAAATATAAAAAACCTAAACCTAAAATAAAAAAAAATGTAAACCTAAAATAAATAAAATAAAATAAACCTAAATGTAAACTAAAATAAACTAAACTAAAATAATAAAACAAAATCTAAACCTAAAATAAGGTAAACATAAATGTTAAACAAAATAAAATTAAATAAACTAAAAATAAACCTAAACTAAAAAATAAACCTAAAATAAAATCCTAAAACCTAAACATAAAAAATAAAATAAAAACCTAAACCTAAGCTTAAACATAAAAAAAAATAAACCTAAAAAAAAAAAGTTAAAATTAAATTAAATTAAAATAATAAACATAAATTTAAACCTAAAAAAAAATAAATAAAATAAAAACCTAAACTAAAATAAACTAAAGAAATAAACTAAACTAAATAAAACAAAATAAACCTAAATAAAAGAAAAAATTAAATTAATAAAAAATAAAATAAATAAACCTAACCATACCGGTTTACTTAATTTAAAAAAAACTAAACCCCAAACCATAAACACTAAACCCTAAATCCTAAACCTTAAAACCTAAAACCTAAACCCTAAACCTACAACCCTAAGCCCTAAACCTATAACCCTAAATGGTAATCTCAAGGATTTGGGCCAACAAGTCCATAGTGTACTTGTGGTAGTGATGGAGCTTTAATAACCTTATAGGCAATGATTTGGTTTATAACTGAGAATCCCCGAGGCGTTGGCGTTCTAAATGCTTATAATAGCTAACTCTGACCCTCACCTCATATTTGGCTTCGTTGTTGGGTCAAGGATTAGACAGATGATATGAGAATCTCATCATATCCTAGTCTAGAGTTAAGAGAAGTATTCCTACCCCTGCCTTTCTTAGAATAGTAGATTATGGGACTTCTCCTCTTTGAGAGGAAGCCGCACCATCAAAGTAAATCTCCCAGTGGTGAATGCTAGTATCCCCTAAGTCCATGATTTGTTCATCAGGGAGATCATCACTAACCGAAGAGTTAGCTGGAAGTGAATGTGCTGTTAAGAAATTCGCTAGCACTTGTCCTTTCACTGCACAGAGGAGTATGAAGGTAATGTCAAACTCTGAGAGGATCATGGAACATTGTGCCAACAGTTTAGATAGCATCGGCTATGTCATGAGATACGATATTAGATTAATCGAGATTAAGTTCACCTTATAAGGAAGCATGTAGTGTTGTATCTTTTGGAATGCAAAGATTAAAGCTAGGCAATCCTTTCAATGGGTGGTTAATTAGCCTTAGTAGGGATTAGATGATGGTTGAGGTAGTAGAGTGTGTTTTCCTTCCCTTTATCATTGGCTTTGGCCAACAAAGCACCAAGGGAGTCATCTAACGTAGAGTGTAAAGTATGAGCATCTTGCCTAAGATAGGGATTGGTAGAACTGGTGGAAACATCAGGTAATGCTTGATGTCTTCAAAGGCATGCTCACACTTGTCATCCCACTTGAACTTGCCATCTTTTTTGATAAGTTGGATATTCCAACTGCCCTTGGAATGATCTGACTTGAATTAAACTTTTATTAGTGGCATTTTTAATTTCACCTTGATCTTCTATAGATCGATTCCAATTCCCTAGTGTGGGACAACAAACCCATGGAATTTCCCTGAAGCTACTCTGAATGTACACTTCAGGGGGGTTAATTTTGAGGTTAAATTGCCATAACTATTCAAAACTACTCTCAAGTCAAAGAGATGGTCTTTCTTTTCCCTACTTTTGACCACGAGATCATTGATATAGCACTCGACTTGATGATGAATGAGTTCATCAAAGATTCGAGTCATAGCCCATTAGTATGTAGCACCGTCATTTTTATGTCTAAGAGGCATGACCATATAGCAATAGATTCTGATCTAGGTTCTAAAAGTAATGTTTCTTTCATCTTTAGGGGCCATCTTTATTTGGTAATATCTAGATGAGCCATCCATGAAAGAGAAGACTGCATGAGATAAGGAAATGTCCACTATCAGCTCTGAGATTGGAAGTGGTAATTCATCTTTTGAACATGCCTTATTTAAATCCCTAAAATCGATGCATATGTAAATTTGGCCATTCTTTTTCTTAACTAGGATGATGCTGGCTAACCAGGTAGGGTATTTATCTTCTCAAATGAAGAGAGCATCAATCAGTTTCTTGACTTCATAAATGACCTGTTGTTTTATGTCTAATCACATGCATCTAGGAGCTTTCTTGATAGGGTTACTAGTTTATGGACTGCTATGTCAAGAGCCAATCCATACATCTTTTCATAACACCATGCAAAGATGTCCTTAAACTAAGTCAATAGCCTAACTAAGTCATTGGTTTCAATTTCATTCAACAAATAACTAATTTCTGAGTGGATCTTCTTAAGTTTCTAAGTTGATTTCCTTAAGCTTTTCAATGGTTGACTTGATCTCTTCTTCAAACTTTGGTAGTGCATTTTTGACTTCAAAATCATCTAGATCATATGAAGTCTCTAAGAATAACTCCTCATATGAGTTAATGTGATTTGAAATGAACCTATCAAATTCCAAATGATTGATAATTAGTAAGCAGTAAACATAATCATCTACTAGACCCACTGTACCGATTCCTAGTCCTGGTTTTGATTGAGAGCTTTTAGATTTGTTCTTTCATATTCTCTCGAAGTAGTCTAACCTGTGCTTTGATGAAATATGTGGGATTAACCTTTTCTTTGCTAAATTATGAACACAAGACAAGCACCAATCAAATGGTAATTCTGTTAAATCTTTATATGACTAATCCTCAAGTTTTACATCAACTTCTTGACTTGAGGATGATGCTCCAAGAAAGAACCTCTGAGTCTTCACACTTGTGGATGACTTAGGGGCTTCCTTAACTACCAAACCCTCAACTTTTTGAGAGGAAAGTGTGGTTAGAGCTAAGGTTCCCAATCGATGCCTAACTATTTTACATAAAGATTTAGATACACTTATGCTTTAGTTTGGAGCCTAATCTTCATCACTATCTAGCTCAAGTGTCACCTCCAAGGAAATCTACTATTGAGAAGAGCTGCTTGGTGTGCTAACCATATAAGACTCATCCTATGAACTAGATTCTAAGTTTATATGGATATTAGGTGTACTCCCGGTAGCTCGGACATATCTTCTATTGGGTGGCCTATAAAGAGGTTTTCCACCCCTGGGATTGCCTCTGAACTAGTCTCTTTCTCTGCCTTGTGGAGGTCAAGTCATCCTACCCATATGTTCGAATGGAATAATGAACTGGAATCAATATCGCTCCACTTCCTCCTCTAAGTATATTTCCACCCCCCTTTATTTTCTTTTTAATTTTCTATTTTCATTTCTTTTTATTTCTTTCTTTCTTTTTCTTTTTCTTTTTATATTTCTTTTATTTTTAAACTTTAGCCAAGTTCACGAGAATATATTTGTTCATTTAGAGGGAGGTAGTAAGCTGCATCCTCATATATGCCGACCTCATGAACTGTAAATAGCTTGACATTTCCTTTGACACAATAGACGATCCCACCTCTCATGAACTTCATACACTAATGTAGAGAGGATGGAACTATGTTGTTCTCTTATATTCATGGTCTCCCAAGCAAAGCATTGGAAGATGTATCAAAGTTTATAATGTGAAAGTTTGCTTCGGTTTACCAATCATCTATCTCCAAGGGCAACACTTTAGAGCCTACTTACTTTTGGAGTGTGGATTCAATCTTTCCATCTTAGACTAAAGAGACTTAGACACTAAGACTTCCTAGTCATAAGACACTTCTAACAATTAGGTAAACATTTAAGACTTAGAAGGGTTAACCATAGGATTAGGTTATGCCTTAGGGATTAGGATAATCCACCACCCACCCACAACTCAAACCCAATCCATGTTCACCTTCTCAAACCAAACCTCAAGTTTAATTCAAACATCAAATTCACATCCAAATCCAAATGCAAATTTAAAACCAAATGATTGAAGCCCAGATCAAATCCAAACTTGAAACCCTTCCTAAATGACCTATCCCATGGACGTAGCCAAATATTAATCCAAATAAATCCAAAATCAATTGATTTTCTCATAATCAATTTATATCTTTAATCATCTTCCTAAATATAAATCAAATCTACATTCAAATGATCACAACTAAATAGAACTAAATCAAAACCCTTCCTAAGCCATATGATCAATCCCATGGAATTAATCAAATCTTAATCCAAATCAAGTCAAAATCAATTGATTTTTTCACAAATCAATTATATTTTCAATTATCTTCACAAACTCAAATGAAATATACATTTAAGCCATGAAAACTAAATTTAAACAAATTAAAATCAAAACCAAAACCACATGAACCAACTCCATGGATTTAGCCAAATTTCTTCATTCCAAACCCCAAATTCAATTGATTTTATCATGAATCAATCATACCTTCAATCATATTCACAAATATAAATGAAATATACAATCATCAAGACAAACCAAAATCAACCCAAGTCAAACCCAACTTAACTATTTTGACTTGAAATATTCAAATGAACCAAAACCCATTTGAACTCAATTGTAATTGAATTTATATATCAATCCCAAATCCATATATAAACTCAACTAAATCAAACTCAACATAAAATCAAATAACTAAACCCAATTGGTCCACTTGACCAAAAGTGGCCAATTTGACTTATTTGGGCCAAGTTCTAATCCTACCCAAATTGGATTGAACCAAACCGAACAAAACCTCCCATCATGATTGTTGATCACCGTAAGTAAATCAATTGTAAAATTGGGTCAAACCAAGTCAACTTGGTCATTTGACCAAGTCAACCCCTTAACCCATATGAACCCAAACAAGCCAAATTGCAACCTAAGCCAATTCCCTTGAAACCAATGATTCATACCAAATCAAAATCAATATTTGAATCTGAGTTGACCTTTAATTGAGTCAAACAAAACCAAATTGATATTAACCAATGGCTCAAATTCATTCAAAATTGATTGTTGAACTTGACCAAAGTCATGATTAGATCCAATTGAACTCAATTGACCTACTTAGCCTAAATTGACCTAAAGGTTCAAGTTGGACTAAATCAAAACCAAATTTAAATTAATTGAAACCAAAGCATACAATCATTTTCAATTGGTCAACTAAACCGAATCCAACACCCAACCCAAGCCAATTTGGCAAATTTGCTCAAATTGGTCAACTCAACCCATTTGACCCAAATGAATTCAAATGAGCCAAAATCAAATATAAGCCAAACTAAACGAAACCAATTAAACCAAAAAATCCCAAATAATCATATGAACTTGGCCCAATCCTTGGTTTGACCCAATTTGACCAATTGGTCAACTTTACCTAAACTAACCCAATTAGACCTAAATGAGTCAAATTGAGCCAAACCAAACCAAATCAACTCAAATTGACTTGAAATTTGGGCTAACCCTCTTTTGGATCATTCTAAATGATTATTCTACCCTTGGATCAAGGGCATCTCATGAGACAAATCACCCATGTAAATGGTCATTTCCATTCCTTGGCCACTTGGTACTCTCCCAATGGTCCACCTAGGCACCTAGGACACTGCCCAACCTGACCCAAGGGGTGGTTGGGTCGGATATGACCCATGGGAGCTTAAATCACCTCACTCTACCCATTGAAGCATTTGAAACCCATAGGACACCAACGATTCCTCCTTGGCATCCAGCTCCATACATTCAAACAACCAAGCCGAGCTAACTCACCTCCTTCCTAAGACCCATGACTCCCTAAGATGGTTCGACAACCACTAGAAGCAAACCCAATCCCACCATTTGATCAAGATGAATGGGGGTATACATCTCCTCGTTTCCACTCAAACACACATAAAAATCATTCCTTAGATCCCTAGCTACCCAAGATAAGCCACTAGACCCATTCCCTAAGTCTCAAGCTTGTTCCTCGATCAAAAAATGGCATTCCCATCTGTCTCAAAATAGGACACTCCCATTTCCAACCTAACTTACCCATTTCTCAATCAAATTCAAATTAACTTTGCACTCACCTTTCCTAGGCCTTGTCGATCAAGAATGAATTATCTCCTAAGCTTCGAGCACGGAGGTGGGACTTGATCAAAGTCGAGCTCCAAATCGCATTCATTGCCTTCCAAGTGAACATCGAATTGATCCAATTATTGCTCAACAAGGATTCATCTCCACTAGATGAAGATTCCTCAATCGTTTAAGCTGTTAGTCTTGATATCCATTGAGGTATGCTTTCAAAACTGATCCTTAGGCAAAAATGGGTTGGAGCTTTGTGAAGAAAACTTGCATCTCATGTGATCTTGACCATTGGATCCCATCTAATTGATGTTGTGAAGGTGTGGGATCCTTTTGGAGTAGATCTGAGATTGGGTAAGCTCGGATCAACTGAGCAATGGTGGATGGACTACATTCTCTCTCACTCGTGTGATGTTAGATCTCCCACCATCCCTTTCGTGTGATTGAAATGGATGATCGTGATTAGATCCACTAGATTGATATGATTTAATTCCTATTAAGCTGTGGAATTAATCATAGCCATCCGATCTTAGATCAAATGGCGGATGAGAAAGCTCATCCGCCTCCGCCACATAGGCACTGAGTCGGATAAGTTTAAGTAGCCAATCCTGCAGCATCACATGGAAAGCGTGCTGCGTTAGCATGCCATGTGGCACTAATAGGATTATGCATTAATTAGGCAATTAATCAATTTTAATGGGTAAAACTTCTAGAAATCATAAAAAAGTATAGAGAAATAAAAAAATGCAAATAAAAACTCATATTAAAGGTATTTCATAGGAGAATTAAAAAATGATCTTAACTAATTTTTAAATAGTAATTAAGGTTTAATTATAAAATTAATTAGCTTAGTTACTTCTTAATTACTTGAGCAATTAATCCCGAAATTTGTAAGTTAATTTAATGGGATGACCTCTACTTCCGATGATTTTCTTGGGATTTATTGCTCACTTAATTAGGAAAATTGATTAATTACAAACTACTTCTCTTTTAAGTGAATTGATGATTAATTAATCCCATGAAGTAATAAATTGGTTAATTAAGTTTATTAATCATTTTTCAATAAGTGAACTAAGGAATATGGTTGGGATCCCAAGTTCATTTCACCCTTTTTTAAAATAAAATTAATTGAGATTTAACTAATTAATTAAATCACTTAATCAACTTGAAATCATAATCACATCAGAGCTTAATTAATTAAATCATGGGGTAAATCTTTAGGTGTTTAATAAGCTAAAGGAGTTTAATGAAATTATGGTTATTCCATATGTGTGGCAAAATCATAAGAGTAATTAATTAAGTCCTTTAATCTAGTTAAATATTAATCATGAGTCAATTGCATTAGGCCCCTTTTATTTCTTAGGATCATTACAAGTTTATTTTCATGCATATCATATTGTCTCATAATTATTTAGTAAATTACTTTAAGGTGAAATAGGTAAGGGTAATTAATTCATCTAATTAAGGTTTCAACTTAATTAACTCATGAAATCAACTTAATTACATTTCCATAAATTAAATCAAATTATTAATGTGGGAATGGTTTTAAATCAACAAGTGATAATTTCTCTTCTCCTCTTTAAATAAAATCAAATCCAAAACCTAATTAATTAAGAATATTTGGTTTGCTTTAAATAATCTAATTTGATTTGATTATCCTTAAGAACTAGTTTGGTTGAATGAATCACATGCTTGTATTTGATTGTCCTCTTTCCAATCATGTTAAATTGGTATGTCATTTGAATTCATGCATCCATCTTTTCAAAATCAAGTAAAATGAAATGGATTCCCTTTTTGTAAGCTTGCACGTGTTGATTTAATTTAATATATGCATGACTATTATCACTATTAAATCCAAATGTATTTTTCAAAGGCTTATAAATGAATAATAATATGTGTTATGATGCTAGTTATAAATACATAAGAAATGGATGTGCTTATAGATTAAGTGTATGAATGTTGAGTTCTCTTTCCTCTATTCATGTGTTGATTTATATAAGATTGAATGATAATGGGTATATAGTCTAGACATCCCGGGAACATGAGGCTTTAGCTTGCCCCACGGAGGTCATTTGATTATCTCACTTCTCTGTTTTAACAATGGTACATAACCATTTGATTTCACTCTTATGTATTTCAACATTAGAATTTGGATAAAGCTTTAATTAATATATATAAATGATTCAATAAAAAATATGCAATCATATGCATGTTACATGTGATGGACAAAAATGATTTAATATATGTCATGTGGTAGTAATTGAACTAAATTAATTTTAAGATGCCTTTCATTTTGAATAGGATTATTTAAGTGAACCTAAACTTAGGATTAATTAAATCATTTAATAAGCCATTACTAAAGAGAACTAAATCAAATTAATATACTTGAGAAAGTGACTTAAGGTAGGGATGAAAGAGGGCAATCCTCATTTCCTCTCTTTATAACACTTTGTTGTTAAGTGTAATCAAATGATACAAAAGAAAACACAAACTAAAATTCTCAAATCAATTAAACTACTTCAAGTGAAATCAACCTTTCTTGTTAAATTAAATCCTTTTACAAATAAAAAATACAACTCTAATGCCTAACAAGACTTACCACACAAGCCTTAATACACACATTAGAATTAAGTCACCACTTCTAGCTCTAAGTTAATACAATTATAGTTATTCTTTCATATTCTAGGTTGTATAAGGGTAGACCTCGACAACCAATTTTTTCTCTCTTCGAGTTGTACGGCGGTACCCGACCGCATCGTCCTTTTATTTTTTACAATAGTTTATATAGTTGTTTGATGTTTATGTTTACATTATGCATTTGGACGACATTCTTTTATAGTTTCTTAAATGATTGATGCTTTAATATATGTCTTGGATACACTTAGGCTCTTAGAATAAAAATAACATTTCTAACCAACTAATCACTCATAAATAAATTTTAAACAACTCATAACCTAATCATAAAGCCTAAGACATAAATAAGATAATTAAAAGATTTAGCAACCCCTTAGTTGTATGTTTGTATGTTTCACATCATGCATGCATATTCTTTCACTCTTGAACATGAAGGATCTCCATCCTTGTAGGATAAAGGAATGCTAGACCTATGAGGGCATCCCATGTGGTGGAGAACAACTTCTTCTAGCTGGTTTGACCATAACCTATTTAATCATGCATTTAGGTCCTCTTGCATTGTTCATTGAATCCTCTCAACATCATCCTTTCTTTTTAGAGTTTGGAGATGTTGATCCTCAAGTAGGCAAGGGTTCTTAGACTCATAATGTTGACTGATACACATGGGTCAACCAGAACTCTAGATAGCCTGTATCTGCCTACATCCACTGTAAAGATGGTTGTGCTCAATTTTCCCTAGGAGTAAGTCTTCATCGTTGAATGTAAGTAAATAAAAACTTCAACCTAAACAATAAAAAAAAACCTGCAAATAAAAAAAATAAAACCTAAACCTTAAACTAAAAAAATCCTAAACCTAAAATAAACAAAATAAAATAAACATAAACTGTAAACTAAAAGAAATAAAACCTAAACCTGAACTTAAACTTAGAATAAGCTAAACCTAAACCCTAAAATAAATAAAATAAAATCTACCAAAAATAAACCTAAACTAAAAAATAAAACCTAAAAATAAACCTAAAATAAAAACCTAAAACCTAAACCTAAAAAAAAACCTAAACCTAAACCAAAAAATAAAAATAAAAAAACCTAAAAAATAAAATAAAAAATAAACTACTAAAAAATAAACTAAACCTAAACTGGGCGTGAAATAAACTAAAATAAAAACTAAACTAAAATAAATAAACCTAAAAAAAATAAACTAAACTAAATAAAATAAAATAAACCTAAATTAAAAATAAACTATATATAAAAATAAACTAAATAAACCTAAACTTACTGGTTTGCTTAATTTAAAATAAATGTATATAATAATAAAATGTATATATATGAAAAAATCCTAAACCCTACCCTATCCTAAACCTTATATAACCCCAAACCCTAAAACCATGACCCTAAAACTCCCTAAACGATTGCAACCCTAAACCTAAAGACCCTAAATGCTAAGCTACCCACCTTTTCCTAAACCCTAAAACCCTATAACTATAAAGCCTAAACCTACATCCCTAAACCCTAAATACTAAACCCTCTATATAGATAAACCCTAAAGCTGCCTAAATGCTGAACCCACAAAACTTATTCCTTAAACCTAAAACCCTCTAAACTACCTAAACCTTAAATCCTAAACTTAAAACCCTAAACATCTCCCTAAATCTGACCATAAACCAGACCCTAAACCCTAAAACCTTAAACTTGCTAAATAAACTTTGTTCCTGACCCAAAAACCCTATGGTGTAAGCCAAACCTAAACTCCAAATCACTTAAAAACTCTAAACCCTAATCCCTAAACCCTAAACCCTAAATTAAACCATACCAAACCAAACACTAAAGCTAAAACTTAAAACTAAATAAATCTAAAATTAGTGAATTAAATATCTAAACCAATAAAATAAACTAAAATAAAACAAAATAAATAAAACCTAAACTAAACTAAAAATTAAAACATAAATAAAATTAAAACTAAACCTAAAATAAATTAAATTAAAAATAAATAAATGCTTAATCTAAACAATAAAATAAAACCTAAAATATATAAAAAATTAAAACCTAAACTCTAAAAACCTAAAACCTAAAATAATATAAAATAAACCTAAACCTAAAAAAATAAACTAAACTAAATTAAAAAAAACTAAACCTAAACCTAAACCTAATCCTAAAAATTAAAATAAAATAAACTAAAAATAAACTAAACTTAATCACCTAGATAAACCTAATATAAAAAATCTAAAACCTAAACCTAAAAAAAATAAAATAAAACCTAAACCTAAACCTAAACCTAAAAATAAATAAAATAAAGTTAAACTAAAAAATAAACCTAAACCTAAACCTAAAAAAGAAAACTAAAATAAAATATAAACCTAAATTAAATAAACTAAACTAAATAAAAAATGGCCCTAAATAAAAATAAAAAAGAAGATTAAATAAAATAAATAATAAATAAAATAAATAAACCTAAACATATTATTTTACTTAATTTTTTTTAAAAAACCATAAATTCTAAATTCTAAACCATAAACCCTAAACCTACTATACTAAACCCTAAACCTTAAACCATAAACCCAAAAAACCCTTGAACCCCCTAAACCATAAAAGCATAAACCCAAACCCTAAACCCTAAACCCTAAATCTAAACACTAAACTTTAAAACCCAAACCCTAAACCTAAACCTAAAATAACTAAATAAATTAAAAACTAAACCTAAACCATAAAACCTAATAAACCTAAACATAAACCTAAACCCTAAGAATGGGCAGAACCTTGATGGCAATAACATCATCATCAGTAGGCTCAGTCTAGATGTAGCGTTAGAGGCGAAAGCAGAGGCGGTGGTTATTATAGTGATGGTGGGGATGTGAGGTGTGCAGACTAAGGTGGTGGTCGAGCGGTGTGGTTCTAGGCGGGGAGCCACAGAGGTTACAACTGTGGTTGTGGCGGAGAGAGATCGGGGATATGATGGTGATCCCGCTACAGGAGAGGTCAGGGTGGTTTTGATGGGAACTGGAGAAACTGAAGAATGTCTGATCTGATCTTTTGCTTATGGAACTCTTAACTAGGGTATTTGATTTATTCTATGCATGCTCATTTTTTGATCTATGTCATCACTTGTGTCTTAGAAAACTTGGTTTGTTACATGGTTTACAAAATTGAAAAGAAGAAATCTTGAATCTGAATTTGTTCTCTATTAAAAAAATACCAAATACCCTAAACTAAAACCTTAACCCTAAACCTAAAACCTAAACGCTTAACCCTAAAAACCCTAAACCCTAAACCCTAAAACCTAAATCCTAAACTCTAAACCCTAAACCCTAAACCCTAAACACTAAACCCAAAACCCAAAACCCCAAACCTTAAACCCTAAACCCTAAATAAACTAACCCTAAACCCTAAAAAGCTAAAAACCTAAACCTTACCTAAATAAAACCTAAAAATAAAATTAATAAAAAAATTAAACCAAAATAAAATAAAATAAAATAAAGACATAAACTAAAACCTAAACCTAAAAATAAAAAAATAAAAATAAAAACTAAACTAAAATAAAATAAATAAAACCTAAACTAAACTTAAAATAAAAAAATAAAAAAAAATAAAAACTAAACCTAAAATAAACCTAAAATAAAATAAAATAAAACTAAATAAAAACCTACACCTAGAAAACATACCCTGAAATAAAACTAAACATGACCAAATATAAAACCTAAACCCTAAACTAAAATAAAAAACTAAACCTCAAATAAAAATAAAATAAACCTAATCCTAAACTAAAATAAACTAGACTAAAATAAATAAAACCTAAACCTAAACCTAAAAAAAACTAAATATAAACTACACCTAAACTAAATAAAATAAAATGAAATGAAACTAAACCTAAACCTAAACTAAAATATAAAACCAAAAAAAATCCAAAATAAAATTTTAAAACCTAAACCTAAGAAAATAAAATAAAACCTAAACCTAAACCTAAAAATAAAAAATAAAACTTAAAAATAAAAAATAAAATAAAAATAAAGCTAAACTAAAAAATAAACCTAAACCTAAACATAAACCAAAAGAATAAACTAAAATAAAAAACATAAACTAAAATAAATAATCCTAAAATAAATAAACTAAATGAAATAAAAATATAAATAAAAATAAAAAAATAAGAAAATAACATAATATAAAAAATAAACAAAATAAACCTAAACCTATTAGTTTACTTAATTTCAAAAAAAAAAACCTGGGCTACCACACCCATTAAACCCTAAACCCTAAACCCTAAACTTATAACCCTAAACCCTAAACCCTAAACCTAAAAGCTACAACCCTCAACCTTAAATCATAAACCCCAAACCCTAAATCTTAAACCCTAAACCCTAAACCTTAGAACCTAAAATCTAAAAACCTAAACCTAAACTAAATAAAACTTAAAATAAAATAAATAAAACACCATAAATAAAATAATAAAATAAAAAACTAAACTAAAATCAAAACCTAAACCTAAATAAAATAAATAAAACAAAAATTAAAAAAAAATAAACTAAGTAAAATCCTAAACTAAACTAAAAAATAAAATAAACCTAAAAATAAAATACCTAAATAAAATAAACCTAAAAATAAAACCTAAAACTAATCTAAAAATCAAACCTAAACTTTATACTAAAAAAAGCCTAAACTTAAACTAAATAAAATAAAATAAACCTAAACCTAAACTAAAATAAAATAAACTAAAATTAAAAAAACTAAACATAAACATAAATTAAGCTAAACCTAAACCCTAAACTAAATAAAATAAAATAAACAAAAATAACCTAAACCTAAAATAAAAATTTATAACCTAAACCTAAGAAAATAAAAAATAAACCTAAACCTAAACCTAAAAATAAAAATAAAACCTAAACATAAAAATAAAATAAAATAAAATAAACTAAAAATAAAATAAAAACTTAAACCTAAACCTAGATAAACTAAAATAAAACCTAAACTAAAATAAATAAACATAAAATAAAAAAACTAAAGAATTAAAATTAAAATAAACCTAAATAAAAAAATAAAATAAACTAAATAAACTAAATAAATTTAAACCTACTAGTTTACTTAATTTTGAAAAAAAAATCAATAAACCCCAAACACTAAACCATAAACCATAAAACTTAAACACTAAAAAACCCTAAAACCCTAAACCTGAAATCACAAATTAATCCTAAACCCTAAACAGTAAAAACCCTAAAATTGAAGCCTAAACCCTAAACCCTAAACCCTAAACCTTAATCTAACCCTAAACCCTAAAAACCTTATAACATAAAGCTTAAATCCTAAACCCTAAAACCTAAACCCTAAAATTTAAGCAAACCATAAAACCTAAGGTTAAACCATAAACATGAAAGCCTAAACACTAAACCATAAACACTAAACCCTAACTGTAAACCCTAAACCCTAAAACCCTAAACCCTAAAACCCCAAACTTTAAACCCTAAACCCTAAATCCTAGACCCTAAAAATATAAAACCTAAACTGAAACTAAATAAAACCTAGAAATAAAGTAAATAAAAAAAACTAAACATGAATAAAATAAAAAATAAAATAAAATAAAAACTAAAACTAAAGCTAAAATTAAAACTTAAACCTAAAAATAAAATAAAATAAAAGAATGAAAAATAAAATAAATAAAAACCAAAACTAAACTAAAAAAATAAAATAAACCAAAGAATAAAAAACCTAAATAAAATAAAATAAACTAAAAATAAATAGAACTAAAAACTAAAACCAAAAAAATATACCTAAAATAAAAACCTAAAACTGAAAACTAAAAAAATAAAATGAAAACCTAAACTTAAACCTAAACCAAAAATAAAAAGTAAAACCTAAACCTAAAAAAAAAATTAAAAATAAAAGTCAACTAAAAAAATAAACCTAAACCTAAACATAAACATAAAAAATATACTAAAATAAAAAACCAAAACTAAAATAAATAAACTAAATTAAATAAAGATAAAAATAAACATAAATAAAAATCAAAAATAAATCAAACTAAAATAAATAAAACATAAACTAAATAAACCAAAATAATCCGATTTACTTCATTTTAAAAAAAAATCCCTAAATCCTAAAGTTTAAGCACTAAACCCTAAATCCTAAACCCTAACCCTAAGCCCTAAACCCTAAAATCCTAAACCCTAAGCCCTAAACCCTAATCCCTAAAAACCTAAACTAAATAAAACCTATATATATATATATATATATATATATATATGATGTAAAGTGTGTGTGTGTATAAACCTATACCAAAAAATGAAATAAAATAAACAAAACTAAAATAAATAATAGCCTAAACTAAACTAAAAAAATAAATCTAAGAATAAAACCTAAATAAAATAAAAATTAAATGTAAAATAAAGATAAAGTAAACCTAAAATAAACTGAAATAATAAATCACACATAAAAAATAAACCTAAAAATAAATCCTACAAAAAAATAAAAATTAAAACATAAATCTTTAACTAAAAAAGACACCTAAACCTAAAATAAAAATAAAATAAAATAAAATAAACCTAAACCTAAACTAATATAAACTAAACTAATAAATAAAACCTAAAATAAACTAAACTTAAACTAAATATAATAAAATAAACTAAAAATAAACCTAATCCTAAACTAAAAAATAAAACCTAAAAATACACAAAAAATAAAAACCTAAAACCTAAACCTAAACCTAAAAATAAAAAATAAAACCTAAACCTTAAAAAAAAACTAAATATAAAACTCAACTAAAAAATAAACCTAAACTTAAACCTAAACCTAAAAAATAAACCTAAACCTTAAAACCTAATAAACCTAAACCCTAAGAATTTGAAGAACATTAACGACAGAAACATCGCCATCAACTAGGCTTAGTCTATATCTAGTGGTGGAGGCGAAGGCAAAGGCACCGATTATCCCCGTGGTGGTGGGGGATCTAGAGGTGCTGGTGGATATGGAGGTGGTGGTCAGAGCAGTGGAGGTTATGGAGGCAAGAGAAGGGACGGAGGTTACAGTCATGGTGGTGGCGGAAGGAGAGATCGGGGAAATGATGGTGGATGCTACTGAGGCAGTGGTTTTGAGCTGGAGAAACTAAGAGCGACTCGATCTGCCGCTATGAAATTGTCTTTACAGCAGAAACATTTCTAGTTATGTTGGGTTTTTTTTTGCTCTATGTGTGCTCATTTTTTATCAATGTCATCGCTTGTGTCTAAGAAAACTTGGTGTGTTACTTAGTTGATGAAATCGAGAAGAAGAAATGTTGAATCTGAATTAGTTCTTTATTATAAATAAATAAATAAAAACCCTAAATCCTAAACCCTAAAACCTAAATCCTAAACCCAAAACCCTAAACCCTAAACCCCAAACCCTAAACCCTATACTCTAAATTAACCTTAAACCCTAAACCCTAAAAAACTAAAAATATAAACTTAAATTAAATAAAACCTAAAATAAAATAAATAATAAAACCTAAATCAAAATAAAATTAAAATGAAAATAAAATAAAACATAAACTTAAACCAAATGAAAATTGAAACCTAAACCTAAAAAATAATAATAAATAAAAACTAAACTAAATTAAAATAAATAAAAACCTAAACTAATCTTCAAAAATAAAAAACCTAAATAAAATAAAAACTAAACCTAAAATAAAACTATAATAAATCTAAAATAAAATAAATAAAATAAAAAACCTAATTAATAATAAAAATAAACTGAAATAAAAAAAAAATATAAAAAAACAAAATAAATAATTAATATTAAGTAAACCTAAACTATCAATTTGCTTAATTTCAAAAAATAAAAAAATATAAAATATAAAAAAAACCTTAACCCTAAGTAAACCTTAAAATAAACCTTAAACCCTAAACCTACAACCCTAAACCCAAAACCCTAAAACCCATTACCCTTAACCCTAAACCCTAAACCCTAAACCCTAAACCCTAAACCTTAAACCCTAAAACCAACAACCCTAAACCCTAAACCCTAAACTCAAAATAAACCACTAAAAACCTAAACCAAAAAAAACTAAACCTAAACCTAATAAAAAAATAAATAAATAAACTTAAACCTAAATAAAATAAAATAAAATAAGCTAAAAACCTAAACCTAAACCTAAACCTCAAATTAAATTAAAATAAAAATTAAAAACTAAACTCAATTAGTAAAAATAAAGAAGCTAAAATAAAATAAAATACCTAAAATAATAAACCTAAATAAAATAAACTAATGTAAAATAAAAAATAAATTAAAATAGAATAAAACTAAATAAAACCAAAACTTAAAAAATAAAGATAAAAATAAAACCTAAACCCTAAACTAAAAAAAAAACCCTAAACCTAAAATAAACAAAATTAAATAAACCTAAACCTGAACTAAAATAAACTAAACTAAAATAAATAAAACCTAAACCTAAACCTAAAATAAACTAAACATAAATACTAAACTAGATAAAATAAAATAAATAAAAAATAAATTTATACCTAAACAAAATAATAAAACATACAAATGAAACTAAAATGAAATCTTAAAACCTAAGAAAAAATAAATAAAACAAAAACCTAAACCTAAAAATAAAAAATGAAACTTAAAGCTAAAAAATAAAATAAAAATTAAACTAAACAAAAAATAAACATAAACCTAAACTTCAAAAAAAACTAAACTAAAATAAAAAGACTTAACTGAGATAAATAAACCTAAAAAAATAA
The DNA here is from genome assembly GCA_021442155.1 of Cymbidium sinense. Classification (NCBI taxonomy): domain Eukaryota; kingdom Viridiplantae; phylum Streptophyta; class Magnoliopsida; order Asparagales; family Orchidaceae; genus Cymbidium; species Cymbidium sinense. The sequence goes on along the minus strand of JAKCPB010000041.1, from coordinate 40,071 downwards.
ACTAAAATAAAAATAAAAAATAACCCTAAATAAAAATTGAAAAATAAAATAAACTAAAATAAATAAAAATAAACTAAATAAACTAAACCTACAGTTAATTTTTTAAAAAACCCTAAACCTAAATCTTAAACCTAAACCTAACATTAAAATACAATAAACTAAACCCAACACTAAAGCTCTGACCCTAAACCCTAAATCTTAAAAAACTCAGCCAAACTAAATAAACCCAAACCCAAACTAAAAAACTAACACTAAACCCTAAACCTAAACACTAAACCTACAACCCTAAACCTAAACCCTAAAAGACTCTAATCCCTAAACCCTAAACCATAAACTTAAAACCCTAAACCTTAAAACCCTAAATCCTAAATCCAAAATTGTAAACCCTAAACCCTAAACCCTAATACTAAACCCTAAACCCTAAACCCAAACCATAAACCTAAACCTAAAGTAACTAAATAAATTAAAAAATAAACCTAAATCATAAAACCTAATAAACCTAAACTTAGACCCTAAGAATGGGTAGAATCTTGATGGTAGGAACATCACTGTCAACCAAGCTCAGTCTAAATCTGGCGATGGAGGTGAAGGCAGAGGTGGAAATTATCACAGTGGTGGTGGGGATCTAGAGGTCCTGGTGGATATGGAGGTGGTGGTCAGAGCAGAGATGGTTATGGTAGCTGGTGGAGCGATGAAGATTATAGTCGTGGCAGAGATGTAAAGAGAGATCAGAGATATGATGGTGGATCCCACTACTTGAGAGGTCAGGGTGGTTCTGATGGGAACAGGTGAAACTAAAGAATTACCAAACCGATCTACTACTTATGGAACTATGTCTTTATAATAGAGATGATTCTATTTATCTAGGGTATTTAATTTACTCTATGCGTGCTCAATTTTGATCTATATTGTCACTTATGTATTAAAAAACTTGGTGTGTTACTTGGTTGATGAAATTGAAAAGAAGAAATGTTGAATCTCAATTTATTCTCTTTTAAAAAAAGCCTCCCAAATCCTAAACCCTAAACCATAAACCTACAACCCTAAACCTTAAAAGTATATACCCTAAAACCCTTAACCTTAAAACCCTAAACCCACACCCTACATAAACACTAAACCCTAAACACTAAACCTAAACCTAAAAACTAAATAAATTAAAACATAAAGTTAAACCCTTAAGCCTAATAAACCTAAACCTAAACCTAAACCCTAAGAATAGGCTAAACCTTGATGACATGAACATCACAGTCAACTAGGCTCAATCTAGATCTCATGGTGGATGCGAAGGCGGAGGTGGAGGTTATCGCAATGGTGGTGGGTGATCTAGAGGTGCTGCTAGATATAAAGGTGGTGGTCATAGTAGTGGTGTTTATGGAGGTGAGAGGACCGATGGAGGTTACAACTATGGTGGTGGCGGAGGAGTGATCGAGATATGATGGTGGATCACACTGAGAGGCGGGGTGGTTCTGATGGGAATTAGAGAAACTCAAGAACAGACGATCCGAACTAGTGCTAATGGAACTATGTCTTTATAGTAGAGAAGGTTATTGTTATATAGGGTTCTTGATTTGTTCTATCATTTTATATCTATGTCGTCACTTGTGTCTTAGAAAACTTGGTGTGTTACTTTGTTAATGAAATCAGAAAGAAGAAATGTTGAATATGAATTTGTTCTCTATTAAAAAAAAAAACCAAAAACACTAAACCCTAAACCCTAAAACCCTAAATCCAAAACCCAAAACCCAGAACCCTAAAAACCTAAAAACTTAAACCTAAAAAATAAAATAAAATAAAACTCAACTAAAAAATAGACATAAACCTAAACCTAAACCTAAAAAATAAACTAAAATAAAAACCAAAACTAAATAAATAAACTTAAAATAAATAAACTAAACTAAATAAAATAAAAATAAACCTAAATAAATATATAAAATAAACCTAAATAAAATATAAAATAAACTTAAATAAAATAAAAAAAAATAAAATGGACTAAAATAAATAAAATTAAACTGTAAACTAAATAAACCTAAACCTGGTTTGCTTAATTTATAAAACTTAAACCCTAAATCCTAAACCCTAAACCCTAAACTTAAACCCAAATGCTAAACCCTAAATAACCCTAAACCTACCCAAGCTGAACACTAAACCTACAACCATAAACCCTAAACATTAAACCCTAAACCCTAAAACCTAATTTATAACCATAAATCCTAAATCCTAAAAGCATAAACCTTACAACCCTAAACCCTAAATCCTAAACCCTAAACCCTAAACCTTAAACCCTAAACCCTAGACCCTAAACTAACACTACTAAACCAACTCTAAACCCTAAACCCTAAACTTTAAAAGAAACCCTAACACTAAAATCTAAACCCTAAAAGGATAAACACTAAAACCATAAAACCTAAACCCTAAACCCTAAACCTTAAACCCTAAACCCTAAACCCTAAACCCTAACCTAAACCCAAAACCTAAACCTAAAACAAATGTAACTAAATAAATTAAAAAATAATCCTAAACCCTAAAACCTAGTAAACCTAAACCTAAACCTGAAACCTAAGAATGGGTAGAACCTTGATGATAGGAACATCACCGTCAACTAGGCTCGGTCTAGTTCTGGGAGTGGAGGGGAAGTCGGAGGTGGCAGTTATTGTAGTGGTCGTGGTTGATCTGGAAGTGCTGGTGAATATCGAGGTGGTGGTCTATGTAGTGGTGGTTATGGAGGTGGCAGAAGTGATGGACATTACATCCATGATGGTGGCGGAGGGAGAGATCAGCGACATGATGGTGCATCCCACTACTCGAGAGGTTAGGGTAGTTCTGATGGGAACTAGAGAAACTAAAGAACAGCTGATCCAATCTGCTCTTATGGAACTATCTTTTTTACTGAGATGGTTCTAATTATCTAGGGTTTCTATTTGCTTTATGCGTGCTCATTTTTTATCTATGTTGTCGCTTATGTCTTAGAAAATCTAGGGTGTTACTTGGGTGATGAAATTGAAAAGAAGAAATGTTGAAACTGAATTTCTTCTATTAAAATACCAAAACTCTAAACACTAAACTAAAACTTGAACCCCAAACTTAAAACCTAAACCCTAAATCTTAAATCCTAAACAATAAAAATAAAAAAATAAAATGAAAACTGAACCCTAAACCCTGAACCCTAAAACTACCACTAAACCCTAACCCCACAACACTAAACCTACAACCCTAAACCATAAACCCTAAACCCTACAAAACCCTAACCCCAAAACACTAAACCTTTATCCCTAAACCCTAAACCCTAAACCTTAAACCCTAAACCCTAAACCCTAAACCCTAAACCCTAAACACCAATCCCAAAACCGAAACCTAAAGTAACCCAAAAATTAGAAAATAAACTTAAACCCTTAAACCTAATAAACCTAAACCTAAACCCTAAGAATGTGTAGAACCTTCATGGTAGGAACATCACCATAAACCAGGCTCAGTCTAGATCTAGCAGTGGAGGAAAAGGCAGAGGTGACGGTTATCACAATGGTGGTAGGGGATCTGGATGTGCTAATGGATATGGAGGTGGTGGTCGAGCGTGGTGGTTATGGAGCCGAGGAGAGCGGCGAAGGTTATAGCTATGGGGTGGAGGAGTGATCGAGGACATGATCTGGATCTACTCGAGGGGGGTGATTGATGTGAATTGAGAAATTGAAGAATGACCATTCGATCCTGCTTATGGGTGTGTCTTCTGAGATGATTCTAGTTAACTACGGTGTATTTTTTGCTCTATGAGTGCTCATTTTTTATCTATGTCATTGCTTGTGTATTAGAAAACTTGGTATGCTACTTGGTTGATGAAATCAAAAAAAAGAAATAGTGAATATGAATTTGTTCTCTATAAAAAAATAATAAAAAACTTAAATCCTAAACTAAAACTTAAACCTTAAACCCAAAACCTAAACCTTAAACCCTAAATCCTAAAAATAAAAAAATAAAAAAAAATTAAAAAAATTAAAAAAAACTAAACCCTAAACATTAAAAAACTCTAAACGCAAATCCTTAAAAGCATAAGCAATAAAACCCTAAACTCTAAACCCTAAACCCCAAACCCTTAATTTAAACCTAAAGTAACTAAATAAATTAAATAATAAACCTAAACTCTAAGAATAAGCAGAACCTTGATGGCATGAACATCACCATCAACCAGGATCAATCTAGATCTGATGGAGCGAAGCGAAAGTAGCGATGATCATGTAGTGGTGGGGATCGAGGTCGGTGGATATGGAGGTGGTGGTAGCAGGTGCTTTTGGAGGCGGGAGGAAAGACAGATGTTATAGCTGCGGTGGTGGCAGAGAGAGAAATCAGGGATATGATGGTGGGTCCAGCTAGTTGAGAGGCAGGGATGGTTCTGATGGGAACTAGAGAAACTGAAGAATGGTAAATCTGATATACTGCTTACGGAACTATATCTTTATAGTAAAAAGGATTTTAGCTATCAGAAGTTTTTGATTTTCTCTATGCGTGCTCATTTTTGAACTATGTCGTCATTTGTGCCTAAGAAAACTTGGGGTGTTACTTGGTTGATGAACTCCAAAAGAAGAAATGTTGAATATAAATTTATTCTCTATTAAAATAAAAAAAGAAACCTTAAACCCTAAACAATAAACTAAAACATGAGCCCTAAACATAAAACATAAACCTTAAACCCTAAACCTTAAAATAAAAAAAATAAAAAGTTAAAACAAAACCCTAACCCTATACCCTAAAACCTACAACCCTAAACCCCAAACCCTAAACCCTAAACCCTAAACTCTAAAAATCCAAAAAATTAAACCAAAATTTAAATAAAATAAAAATAAAATAAAAAATTAGAATAAAATAAACCTAAAATAAAATAAAATAAAAACTAAATAAAAACCTAAACCTAAAACAGAAAAACCCTAAACCCTAAACTAAAAAAAAAACCTAAACCTAGAATAAAAATAAAATAAATATAATAAATGAACTTGAACCCTAAACCCTAAACAAAAATAAATGAAATTAAAAAAATAAAACCTAAACCTAAACCTAAAATAAACTAAACTTAAACATATACTAAATAAAATATAAATAAACTAAAAGTAAACCTAAACTAAACTAAAAGGTAAAACCTAAAATAAACCTAAAATAAAAAACCTACACCTAAAAATAAAATAAAACTAAACATAAACCTAAAAATAAAATAAAAAAAAATAAAAGGAACCTAAACCAAAAGATAAACTAAAATAAAACCTAAACTAAAATAAATAAACCTAAAATAAATAAATTAAACTAAATATAAATAAATAAATCTAAATAAAAGTAAAAATAAAATAAACTCAAATATATATAAAATAAACTAAATAAACCTAAACCTAGTTTACATGATTTAAAAAAAAACCTATACCCCTAATTCTTAAATCCTAAACCCTAAACTCTAAACCCTAAAACTAATCTAAACCTTGAACTTATAACCTTAAAACTACAACCCTAAATCCTCAACCCAAAATGATAAAACACTAAACCCTAAACCCTAAACCCTAAACCTTAAACCTCCACAAACATTAAACCCTAAATCCTAAATCTTTATCCTAAAACTAACAACCTAAACCATAAACCCTCAACCCTAAATTAACCCAAAAAAACCCTAAACTAACCCAAACCCTAAGAATGGGTAGAAACATGATGGCAGAACATCACCTCAATTGCTCTGCAGATTTCTTGGAGGTGGCTTAGGATATAGTTGTGCATGATGGTGGGGATATGGAGGTGTTTTCAACATGGAGGTGGTGGTCAGAGCATTGGTGGTTGTCGAGGAAGGAGGAGGAATAAAGGTTATAGCCATGGTGGTGGTGGATGGAAGGTTAAGGAATATGATGGCGGATCCCACTACTCGAGAGGTAGGGGGTTCTGATGGAACTGGAGAATTGAAGAATGGTCGATCCGATATGCTTTGTATGGAACTATCTTTATAGCAGAGACAGTCTAGTTATCTAGAGGTTTTATTTGTTGTGTGGTGGTCATTTTGATCTATGTCATTGCTTTTTCTTAGAAAACTTGGGGTGCTACTTGGTTGATGAAATCAAAAGAAGAAATGTTGAATAATTTGCTCTGTTAAAATAAAAAAAACCTTAAACCTAAAAAACTAAAACTTAAACCCTAAATTGAAGACCAAAACTCTAAACCCTAAACCCTAAACCCTAAACTGTAAACCATAAACCCCAAACCCTAAGCCTTAAAACCTAAACCCTAAACTAACCCTAAACCCTAAACCCTAAACTATAAACCCTAAAAATCTAAAAACCTAAACTTAAAAAAATAAAACCTAAAAATAAATTAAATAAAAAAATTGAAACCAAAATAAAATAAAAAATATAATAAAATAAAAACATAAACTAAAACCTAAACATAAACCAAAACCTAAAACTAAACTTAAAAAGAAAAAAATAAAAAATAAAAACTAAACTAAAATAAAATATAGAAAAATCTAAACTAAACTAAAAAAAGAACCTAAATAAAAAAAACTAAACCAAAAAAAATAAACCTAAAATAAAATAAAATAAAAACTAAATAAAAACCTTAACCTAAAAAATAAATCAAAATAAATAAAAATAAGACCTAAACCCTAAACTAAAAAAAACTAAAATATAAATTAAATAACAAAATAAAATATACCTAAACTAAAATAAACTAAACTAAAATAAATAAAACTTAAACCTAAACCTAAAATAAACTAAACCTAAACCTAAACTAAATAAAATAAACTAGACTAAAAATATACCTAAACCTAAACTAAAAAATAAACTTAAAATAAAGAAATAATATAAACCTCAACCAAAATAATAAAATAAATTGAAACCTAAACTAAACCTAAAAACATCCTAAACCTAAAATAAAATAAAATAAACTCTAAAAAAGTTAAACCTAAAGATAAACTAAAATAAAACCTAAAAATAAAATAAACTACATAAATAAATAAACTCAAATAAATAAAATAAACTAAATAAACCTAAACTGGGGTTTGCTTAATTTTTTAAAAACTAAGCCCTAAATCCTAAACCCTAAATAAAACATAAACTAACCATACTACCCTAAATCTACCTTAAACCCTAAACCCTAAATCCTAAACCCTCCCTAAACTAAACCCTAAACCCTAAACCCAAACCCTAAACCCTAAACCCTAAAACTAAACCCACAAACCCAAACTAAACCCTAAATCCTAAAACCTACAACCTAAACCCTAAACTCCAAACCCTAAACCCTAAATCCACAAACCCACAAACCCCAAACAACCCAAACCTAAACCCTAAACCATAAAACCAAACCCTAAACCTAAAAAACATATAACCTTAAACCCCCAAACTCCAAACCCTAAACCCAACCCAGGATGGGAGAACCTTGATGGCGGGGAACATCACCAGTCAAGCTCGAGGTGTAGATGTGGAAGGCAGGCGACGTTTAGTGGTGGTGGTGGGGGGAGTTCTGGTGGATATGGAGGTGGTGGTCGGAGTAGTGGTTATGATGGAGGTGGGAAAGGCGATGGAGGTTACAGCTATGGTGGTGGCAGAGGGAGAGATCAAGGATATCATGGTGAATCCCGCTACTCGAGAGGGGGTGGTTTTGATGGTAACTGGAGAAACTGAAGAACGATTGATTCGATCTGCTGGTTATGGAATTATATCTTTACACTAGAGATGGTTCTACATATCTAGAATTTTTTATTTACTATGTCGATCCTAATTTTTTATATATGTCGTTGCTTATGCCTTAGAAAATTGGGGTGCTACTTGGTAGATGAAATCGAAGAAAAGAAATGTTGAATCTGAATTTGTTCTATGCTAAAAAAAAATTTAAACCCTAAACCCTAAACTAACCATAAACCCTAAACCCTAAAAATCTAAAAACTTAAATCGAAACATAAATAAAACCTAAAAATAAAATAAATAAAAATACTCAAACTAAAATAAAATAAAAAATATAATAAAATAAAAACATAAACTAAAACCTAAACTAAAAAAAAACTTAAACCTTAAAATAAAAAAAAACAAAACCTAAAATAAAAATAAAATAAAACTAAACCTAAACTTTAATAAACTAAATTAAATTAAATAAAACCTAAACTTACACTTAAAATAAACTAAACCTAAACCTAAACATAAACCTAAACTAAATAAAATAAAATAAACTAAATAAACCTGACTAATATAAAACCTAAAATAATCTAAAATAAATACCTAAAACCTAAACCTAAAAAAAAATAAATAAAACCTAAAATAAAACCTAAAATATAAAATAAAACCTAATCCTAAAAATAAAACAAAATAAAATCAACTTAAAACAAACCTAAATTTAAAAAAAATAAATTTAAATAAAACTTAAACTAAAATAAATAAGCCTAAAATAATAAAATAAACTTAAATAAAATAAAAATAAAATAAATTGAAATAAATAAAAACAAACTAAATAAACCTAAACCTATCGGGTTTACTTGCTTTAAAAGTCCTAAACGCTAAATCTACTAAACTAAACCCTAAACAACCCTAAATCCTAAACAACCCACAACCCTAAACCCTAAACCATAAATCATAAACCCTAAACCCTAAACCCTAAACCCACCTAAACCATAAACCCTAATCCCTAAACCCTAAAACTTTAAAACACTTACACTAAACCCTAAACCCAAAACCCAAAACCCTAAACCTCAACCACTAAATCTACCTACTATATCCTAAACCCCAAAATCTAAACCCTCTACCCTAAACCCTAAGAATTTGCATAACCTTGATGGCAGGAATCACCATTAACTAGGCTCAGGCTAGATCTAGTGGTGGAGGCAAAGGTAGAGATGATAATTATCATAGTGGTGGTGGGGATCTGGAGGTGCTCATGGATATGGAGGTGGTAGCCAGAGCAGTGGTGGTTATTGAGGAGAGATGAACGATAGAGATTACAACTATGGTGGTGGTGGAGGGAGAGATCATGGATATGATGGTGGACCCCACTGCTCGAGAGGTTGGGTTAATTCTGATGGGAACTGAGAAACTGAAGAACGATCGATCTGATCTGCTGCTTATGGAACTATGTCTTTATAGTAGAGACAATTCTACTTATCTAGGGTTATTGATTTGCTCAATGGGTGCTCATTTTTTATCTATGTATTTGCTTATGTCTTAGAAAACTTGGCATGCTACTTGGTGATTAAATCAAAAAAAATATTGAATCTAAATTTGTTCTTTATTAAAAAAATCTTTAAACCCTAAACCCTAAACACTAAAACCTAAACTAAAACTTAATCCCGAAACCTAAACCATAAACTCTAAACCCTAAAAAATCCTAAACCCTAAACACTAAACACTAAATAAACCCTAAACCCTAAACCTTAAACCCTAAATCCTAAACCCTAAACCCTAAACCCTAAAACCCAAAACCCTAAACTCTAAACCCTAAACCCTAAAACCATAAACCCTAAACCAAAAAACTTATAACCATAAACCCTAAACCCTAGATGCAAAATCCTAAACCCTAAACTAACCCTAAACTCTAAACCCTTAACTAACCTAAACCCCTAAACCTAACCTTGTCATTAAACCTTTAATAAAGATTTCATTAAGAGTAGATCTAGAGAATGAACTAATCCTAACATAGTTACGGTATCAAAAAAAATGTCTTCAAGAGACTTTACCTTGACTATTAGAAATTTGAATACCATAAACCCTAACCTAAATTATATTATAATACAATATATTATAGTATAATGTTGCATCATATATTTGAGCATGTAGTGATGTGTTTTGGATGTTATAAGATGTTTTGAAATGTTTTAGTATATTATGGTATTGTGCCCTTTATGTCTATATTAATATAAATAACAAAATATTGATTTAATAAATCATATGATAAAATTTATTAAATTTGAAGTGGGAATTAGGTTCTAGTACCAAAGGTGTGCTATGCCACTTGTAGTCTAAAATGTAAAATTGTGTGTTCAAAATAAATATTATATGTTGTAGCATAGTATAACATCATATATCATAATATATTGTTCTCCACATTTTAAATTCTTTTAGTATTTTACAATCATGTAGTCAATCCTACACTAACATTATTTATAAAAATGTTGATTTAGACTTTAAAATGGTGGAATTTGGCCAAATTCATAATAGGTAGAGCATGACATATTTCAAAATCTTTGGTGGTAGTGGGAACCCATGATAACACATTGCACACTTTAGAGTTGGCTGTTGCAACACTAGTGGCAGCAACGCACTCCTCTTCCGCCTTTTCGTTAGAAGTCTGTCAAGTATTGCATTTGATTGGTATGTCGAACTGCCCAATGGTTCTATGAAGACTTTTGCTAAGTTGGAGCACCTCTTTATCAAGAGGTTTGCTAGAGCTTGGGAGAGGGTGATTGTAGGCGACCTCATTGTAGAGAAATAGAAACTCAACTAGTTCTTTGTTGATTACATTCTCAGGTGGCGCAACCTAAGCATGAAATGAGAAATACAACTATCTGAAGAGCATGCCATTGAGATTCTTCTCATGAATATCCATGGCCCAGTCGCCTTCATGCTTGAGGGCTTTGCCATCAAAATATTCAAGAAATTAATCAATAAGGTGGCTAGCTTATAAGAGGAAGGCAAACAATTACCCTTTCCTGACCAATCATCTAGGCCCAAGTTGCAGATGGTGTTTGAGAAGAAGCTAGGGATAGTTATGTTAGTGAATAGAGGGAAGCAATCAGCCAGAGTTACGTATGAGACACTACAAGCTTAGTAGCCTCCTTTGCCACCTCCTCTGCCATCTTATCGGCCACCACAACCACCACAATGATCGTCTCCACCACCTCAACAGCCTGGTGGTATTCATATTCATCGCCAGGTAGCTACATTCCACCTACTCTTGCCTATAGATTGGATAAGTCATATTCATTCAAGGGAGACGTAGTCAGGAAAATCTTTAAGAATCTCTTAAAGAAACCTGACTTTCAGTTACTATAGCCTAAGACAAGAATGATGATCGTAGCTATTGCCCCTACCACCGCATGTTAGGCCATGTCTTAAAGGATTGTATCACTTTTAAGGACTATCTTGAGCACAGCTACAAGTTGAGAGTCATAACTATCCCTAAGGAATACTTATTAGAACAACCATCTAGTTATGTTAGAGTAATCCTTGGGGATACTTGCGATCCTCTTAAGACCAAAGAAGGTTAAGATATCTCTTTATCCCAAACCTCTAGGAAGATCATTTCTAAGATCAAGAAGCTTTCCTTGCAAGTGCATGAAGTTTCTCAAACCTCCAACTCCAAGGAAGGTTTGCTAGTTGCAAAGGATAACTTGGGGAGAGTGACTGCCTAGCAGCAATAATAGGTCACCATACTTGTTCGGGATAGTCTAGTAGCGTAGCCATTGTGAGTCCAATACTTCCTCCGTCATTGCAGCTACCACCTCTTCTTCTAGCTCCTCTTCAACTAGCAATAGCGTTGTATCTATGGATAAGGGAACTAAAATCTTTACTCCACATACTTTACTTGATTTCTATCATGTACCTCCACCCAAAAAGAAATTAATGAAGAAAGCTGATTCTACTTATATATTGTCTACTTTTGATGCTCTTAATTTTATTCCTATTGAAATCTCTCCTCTAAAATAATAATAGCTCTAATAGTTATTCTTTCCTTTCGATTTAGAGCTAGACTATCCATCTCTAAATTAATCGGTTCACCTCTTGAGATTGACTTAGAGTCAACTGATGATCCCATAGGAGAAGGCGTAGGTATGCGATAAGAAGGTAGAACTTTCCACAAGCTCATCTTTCGATGTCACTTGAAGTTAATCTACATTAGTGGCAAAGTTTACCTCCCAGGGTAGCACCTCGAGAGGGTAAGCAAGTCATTGGTTCCGGAGAAATCCCTCATAAGATGTTCCACCCATGGATATACTTGTGGTGGACCAAAGTTGATTACAATGTCCTAGCTCACCTTAAATAGTTTCCTAAGTTAAGCATATATGATGCCTTGTCTTATCCAAATAGATGAGAGAACCTCTAATCAAGGCCCTTGATCTAGAGATATGCTTATCTTATCTAACCACTACTAAAGAGGAGGCATGCCACTCGAAATCTTAAGAGTTGCATTCAACGATGAAGACTTACTCCTTGGGATGATTGAAAGCCTCTACATTACGCATGTTGGCATCTATCTAGAGTATTGGTTGACCCAGGTGTATCAGTCAACTTTATGAGTCTAAGAACCCTTACTTGAGGATCAACATCTCGAAACTCCAAAAAGAAAAGATGATGTTGATCGGATTCAATGAACAAGGAGAGAGGGCCTTGTGGTGTTTATTTTTAAATGTTTGGGGGGGGGACACCATGCTGATCATAAGAGGGTACTTTTTGAGGTGATCGGGTACAACATTGAGATATGATATATTATCTCGAAAGATAGAGGCATCATTCATCTTCAATGGCTGAATTAAGGACTCCTAAGGCATGATTGGTCTTCAAATGTACTAGAGATTTTTTCCCCGACTTTACATGGATGAATAAAGTAGGATTTATAATAAAAAAGGTTCTTAAGTTCCCTATGGAGATAAGCCTCCATAGTTAATTACATCTTAGGAAATGAAATTTTATAACAATACTATCGATTAAAGTAGACATTTATCATCTATAAACATTTCAAGGTTAGACTATCAAACAACTTGTTGTATTTGGAAATTCAATTGGGAAAGTTCAAGAAAAAGACTTATTTTTGAATCCAAATGAAATAAGTAGGAAATTATCATGAAACTGAGGCCTAGTGAGCATTCCAACCTATCCTATGATTGGGCTTTATAATTTTGAAGTTGAGGAGATTTATATGTTTTAAGTTGAAATTTAATTGATTAGATTATCTCATAATCCACCAACACAAGGTTGTGGGAATGCCCAAGATGTGGGGATTTATGCTCGTAGCCTGAAGAAAATAAGTTCCTCATATCCTAAATCTAGGGAGCTTTAGTATGAGCTAAAGCATGATCTAAATTTAAGCGACATATGGACATAAGGGTTTACCTCCAAAAGAGAGAATAAATTGTCTAACTTCTGGACTAGCCACCAACTAACTCCTATGATTTTAAAACCATGTAGTCCGATCTTATAAATTACAAGATAGCTAGGGTATTTATTTAATAAGAAAGAGACTAAAGTCCTAAATGCACTCCCTAAGAGACTAGAGCATGAGTGACATGAGCATATGACTTAATCTATAGATACAAAATCTTTTAAAATTTTATTTCATTTTAGATAGATCATTTTGATAGAGGCTTTAGAATTTCTTATTCCTAAATGCATGATGAAATAGGTTATGGGTTAAATCAGCTAGAAGAAGGTGTTCTCCACCATAAGGGATGCCCTCACAGGTCAAGCATTCCTCTATCATCCAAGGATGGAGATCCTTCATGTTTAAGAGAGAAAGAATTTGCATACATGATGTGAAACATACAACCATACTAGTAAAGGGTTGCTAAATCTTTTAATTATCTTATTTATGTCTTAGGCTTTATAATAAGGTTATGAGTTGTTTAAAATTTAGTTATATGTGATTAGTTGGGTAGAAAAATTATTTTTATCCTAGAGTCTAATCTATCCAAGCCACACATTAAAGCATCAATCAATGAAACTATGAAAATCATGTTGTCTTAATACACAATGTAAACATAATATCAAACAATTATATAAACTATCAAAAAGAATAAAAGGTCGGTGCGGTTGGGTATCGCCATACAACCCGAAGAGAGAAAACATGGGTAGCCGAACTCTACGCTTATACAACCTAGAATATGAAAGAATAATTATAATTGTATTAAACATTATGGGGGTCTTCTTTCTTCATATCTCTATTTTTTTTTGGTTTCTTCTTTGATTTGGATGGTGCTTACCATCATAGGGCACCCGACAAAGCCCATGGCCATTGCTTATCCTAATCCACCATAGCACTAATCCTAATTCCTATTGCAAAAAAATACTTTTTTATGGGAAAAGTAAATCTAACTACACCTACAAAATAGAGGTTAGCTAAATATACATATAATCCAAAGCAATTTTATTAATAATTTGGATTTAGCACCTTACACATGGATAACTATGCCCACCTATCCTAACATGAATTATTCTTAAGTATTTAAGAAACCTGGAAAAAGAGCATTCACATTTATTTTAAGAATCCTTTAAGCATAATCCCAGAAAAATATGATTAGGCTAATATTGGCCTATCATATAGCAAACATACACCCTAACATTCAATTAAAATAATACATCATAAAACATACATCACACCATACATCACTTAGATCTAGAAGTGGTGACTTAATTCTTGTGTATTATGTGTGGTAAGTCTTATTAGGCATTAGTGTTGTATTATCTAAGTGTATAAGGATTCAACTTAACATGAAAGGTTGATTTCAATTGAAGTAGTTTAATTGATTTGAGAATTCTAATTTATGTTTTATTTTGTTTCATTTTATTACACTCAGCAACTAAATGTTATAAAGAGAGGAAAAGAGGATTTCCCTCTTTTTGCCCTACCTTAAGTCACTTTCTAAAGTATATTAATTTGATTTAGTTCTCTTTAGTGAATGGCTTATTAAATGATTTAATTAATGCTAAGTTTAGGTTCACTTTAAATAATCCTATTCAAAATGAAAGGCATCTTATGATTAATTTAATTGAATTACTACAACATGACATATATTAAATCATTCCTTTCCATCACATGTGTGCATATGATTTAATCTTAAGTGTATCTATACATGCAACATATTTTAGCACACTTAAATGATGAATGTATGCATATGTTTAGAATTTATTTTTTATTTGATCAAATTAACATTTTAATTTAAAACTTTATCCAAATTCTTATAAAAAAGGACATAAGAATGAAATTAAATAAGCATGTGCCTTTGTTAAACCAAGTGAGGTAATTAAATGACCTCCTTGGAGCTAGCTAAAGCCTCATTCTCGGGATGTCTAGACTATATACCTATTTGCATTCAAACATATATAAATTTGTATACATGAACATAGGAAGTAAGCTACAAATAATATGGATAATTAGTTCAACCACTTAGTTAATTATGAATGCATGCAATTTTAATGTGAAATGGGATTTTCATTCACTAATCAAATATACATATACATGTACAAAGATATAGACAAGTATGTGTCACTATTAAACAGAGAAAATGAGGTAATCAAATGACCTCCTTCGGGCTAACTAAAGCCTCATATTCCTGAGATGTCTAGATTATATACTTATTTTTCTTACACACATAGATGTATGCATAAATGAGGGAAAGAAAACCATGCAAAGATTCTATATTTTTTTGATTGAATCATTTATATATATGAATGAAAGCTTTATCCAAATTCTAATGATGAAATACATAAGAATTAAATCAAATGGGTATGAGTCGTTATTAAACCGAAGAGGTAATCAAATGACCTCCTTGGGCTAGCTAAAGCCTCATGTTCCCGGGATGTTCAAACTATATACCCATTACCATTCAATCTTAAATAAATCAACACATTAATAGAGGAAAGAGAACTCAAATATATTTCTTATGTATTTATAACTATTATCATAACAGATATTATTATTCATTTATAAGCTTTTGAAAAATACATTTGGATTTAATAGTGATAATAGCCACACATATATTAAATTAAATCAACAAATGCAAGCTTACATAAAAGAAATCCATTTTATTTTGCTTGATTTTAAAAAGCTGGATGCATGAATTCAAATAACATACCAAATTTAACATGATTGGAAAAAGGATAATCAAATATAAGCATGTGATTAATTCAACCAGACTAGTTCTTAAGGGCAATCAAATCAAATAAGATTATTTAAAGCAAACCAAAGCTTCTTTATTAATTAAGTTTCAGATTAGATTTAATTTAAAGAGTAGAAGAGAAATCATCACTTGTTGTTTTATTGATTTAATTTAAGGAAATGTAATTAAGTTAATTTTATGGGTTAAATAAGTTGAACCCTTAATTAGATGAATTAATTACCCTAACCTATTTCACCTTAAAGTAATTAACTAAAAAATTATGAGCCAACATGATATGCATGGAGAATAAACTATAATGATCTAGGATATAAAAGGGGACTAATGCATTGGCTCATGATTAATAGTTAATTAGATTAGGGGACTTAATTAATTACTCTTATGATTTTCCACACATGTGGACTAACTAATTTCATTAAACTCCTTTAGGTTATTAAAACCTAAAGATCTACCATGATTTAATTAGTTAAGGTTTGATGATTATGATTTCAATTTTATTAAGTGATTTAATTAATTAGTTAAATATTAATTAATTTCATTCTAAAAAGGGTGAAATGAACTTAAGGAAAGGGGTACTAACCCTACTACTTAGTTCACTTACTATTGAACAATGATTAATAAACTTAATTAACCAAGTTGTTACTTTTCATGGGATTAATAAATCATTAATTTACTTAAAAGAGTAGTTAAGGTTTAGTTAGTCCATTTTCCTAATTAAGTGATCAATAAATCCCAAGAAAATTTTGGGAGGTAGAGGTCATCCCATTAAATTAACTCACAAAATTTGGTATTAATTGCTTAAGTAATTCAGGATTAATTAATCTAATTAATTTTATAATTAAACTTTAATTAATCCTTAATTACTATACAAAATTAGTTAAGGTAATTTTTAATTAATTCTCCTCTGAAATACATTTAAAATAAGTATTTGTTTGCTTTTTTTATCTATAAATTTTAGAATTTTTAGCTATTAAAATGATTAATTAAGCTAAATTAAAGCCTAATCCTGTTGGCTCCATGTGTGCGATGCAATGTGCTTTTTTACCAATGAGGCTACTTAATACTTATCTGTTCCTACGTGGTAGCAGTAGACATGTTTTCTCCTTTGTAATCAGATCTAAGTTCGGATGGCTATAATTAATCCCACAACTTAATAGGATTAAATCAGATCAATCTAGCAGATCTAATCACAATCATTTGTTTCAATCATGCAGAATGGATGGTGTGTGATTTAACATCCAGTGAGGAGAATGGAGTTAGTCCATCATTGCCATTTGTTCTAAGCTTACACGAGCTGGATAAACTCAAAAGGATTCCACACCTTCACAACATCGAGGGATCAATGGCCAAGATCACGAAGCAAGTTTCCTTAAAGATCCAACCCATTTTACCTAAGGATTATTTTGGAAAAGCATACAAGACTCAAGTGGCTCAAATATTGAAGAAGCTTCATCTAGTGGAGATGAAGTCTATTGAAAAGATTGGATCAATTCCTCATTATTCACTCGAAAGGCCATGAATAGATTATTTGGAGTTGGGCTTTGATTGAAGTCACACCACTGGTGCTCAGAAAGCTTGGAAGATGATTCATTCTTACTTAACGAGGCCTAAGGAAGGTGCGTGCAAAGTTAATTTGAGTTTGATGGAGAAATGGGGAAGTTATGTTGGAAATGAGTTTCTATTTGAGATGGACGAGAATGGCATTTTATGATTGAGGAATGAGCTTGGGAGCTTAGGAAATGGCTCTAATGTCTCATCTTGCATAGCTAGGGCTCTAAGGATGAATTTTTGTGTGTGTTTGAGTGGAAACAAGGGTGTATACCCCCCCTTTCTGATGATGGGATCAAGTTTGGCTTCTAATGGCCATCCCGATAATCTCGAGGAGTCATGGGCGAGGAGGAGGTGAGTTGGCTCATCTTGGTTGGTTGTGGAGGTGGCTGCCAAGAGGAATCATGGGTCTCTATGGGTTTCAAATGCTAATGGGGAGGGTGAGCTAAGTTCACCTCCCATGAGTCATAGCTGACCCAACCACCCCTTGGGTCAAATTCAATAGTGTCTTAGGTGGTTAAGTGAACCATTGGAAAAGTACCAAGTGGCCAAGGAATGGAAATGACCACTTACTTGGGTGATTTGTCTTGTGATTCCCTTGACCCAAAGATAGAACCATTTGGCTTTGGAATTTATTTGGCATATTTGAAATGAGCCAAAATTGGGTTAAATTTCAAGTCAATTGGAGTTGATTTGGTTAGGTTTGGCTCAATTTGACTCATTTAGGTCAAATTGGGTTAGGTTGGATCAAGTTGACCAATTGGTCAAATTAGGTCAAACCAAGGGTTGGGTTAAGTTTATATGATCATTTGGATGTTTTGGTTGGTTGGTTTGGTTTTGGCTCATTTTGAATTCATTTGGTCAAATGGATTAAGTTTAATTTGACCAAATTGGCCAAATTGGCTTGGGTTAGATGTTAGTTTGGGTTTAGTTGACCAATTGAATATGATTTTATGCTTTGTTTCAATTAATTTTTTCTTAGTTTTGATTTAGTCCAACTTGAATCTTCGGGTCAATTTGGGCTAAGTAGGTCAATTGGGTTCAATTGGGTCCAATCATGGTTTTGGTCAAGTTAAACAACTAACTTGGAATGAACTTGAGCCGTTGATTTGATCTATTTTAGTATTTTAGGTCAATTTGGGTCAACTTGGGTCAAGAGTACCAATTGGGTTTGGTTTGACTCAATTGAAGTCAAGTCATAATCGAATAATAATTTTGATTTGGTATGAATCATTGGTTTCAAGGTATTTAGCTTAGGTTGCAATTTCTCTTGTTTAGGTTCATATGGGTTAAGGGGTTGACTTGGTCAAATGTCCAAGTTGACTTGGTTTGACAAAAGTGATAATTGATCAACTTAGGGAGATCAATAATGATGGGAGTTTTCTTTGGCTTGGTTCAATCTAATTTGGGTAGGATTAGAACTTGGCTCAAATAGATCAAATTGGTCACTTTGGGTGAAGTGGACCAATTGGGTTTAGTTGACTTGATTTTGGGTTTTTTTTTGTTTTAGTTGAGTTTTTATATGGATTTGGGATTGATATATAAATGAAATTGAAATTGTCTTAGGTTTAAATGGGTTTTGGTTCATTTGAATATTTCAAGTCAAAAGGGTTAAGTTGGGTTTGATTTTGGTTTGGCTTGATGATTGTAGATTCATTTATATTTGTGAATATAATTGAAGGTATGATTAATTCATGAGAAAATAAATTGAATTTGGGTTTTGGAATGAAGAATTTTAGTCCAAAAGTTGGGTCATGTGGTTTAAGTTTGGATTTTGATTTAGTTTGATTTAGTTTTGATGATTTATATTTCATTTAAATTTATGAAGATGATTTAAAACATGATTGATTTATGAAAATCAATTGATTTTGACTTTATTTGGATTAAGATTTGGCAAAATCCATGAGATAGGTCATAAGGCTTAGGAAGGGTTTTGATTAAATTTGATTTAGTTTTAATCATTTGAATAGATTTGATTTAAATTTAGGAAGATGATTGAAGATATAAATTGATTATGAAAATCAATTGATTTTGGATTGATTTGGATTAAGATTTGGCTAAGTCCATGGGATAGGTCATATAGCTTAGGAAAGGGTTTCAAGTTTGAATTTGATCATGGGATTCAATCATTTGGTTTTGGAATTTGGGTTTGGATTTGGAATTTGATGTTTGAATTGAACTTGAGGTTTGAGAAGGTGAACATGGATTGGATTTGTTGGTAGGTGGATTATCCTAATCCCTAAGGCATCCCTAATCCTATGGTTAACCTTTCTAAGTCTTTAGGCTTTATGTTAAGTGTTTACCCAATTGTTAGAAGTGTCTTATGACTAGGAAGTCTTAGTGTCTAGAAGACTCCTGTCTAAGATGGGAAGATTGAATCGCACTCCAAAAGTGAGGTCAACATGCCTTAGGCTCTATAGTGTTCCCTTTAAGATAGATGATTAAGACCTAAAGCCAAGTTTCATATTAGACTCGATACATCTTTCAACACTTTGCTAGGGAGACCATAGATACATGAGAACAACATAATTCCATCCTCTCTACATTAGTGTATAAAGTTTGTGAGAGATGGGATCGTCTACGATGTCAAAGGAGATCTCAAGCCATTTACAGTTCATGAGGTTGACATATATGATGATGTGGCTTACTACCTCACTCAAAATCAACAAGTCTATTCTCGTGAACTTGGCCAAAGTTTAAAAATAAAGAAAAGAAAAATAAAAAAAGAAAAGAAAGAGAAAAGAAAGAAAAGAAAAGAGAAAATGAAAATAAAAAAATAAAAGGGAGCAAATATACTTTGGAGGAGGAAGTGGAGCGACATTAGATTCCACCCACAATTTGTTACTCCATTTGAACATATGGTAGGATGACTAACCTCCACCAGATAGAGAAGAGGCCGTGAGGCTGTGGGTGGAAAACCTCTTTATTAGGCCACCCAATAAGAAGATATGTCCTATCTACTAGGAGTACACCTGCTATCCATATATAATTAGAATCTAGTTCAAAGGTAGAGTCTTATATGGTTAGCACAACAACAAGCTCTTATTAGTAGTAGATTCTCTTTGGGTTGACACTTAAGCTAGATAGTGAAGAAGACCAGGCTCCAAAGCAAAACATAAGTGTATCCAAGTCTATATGTAAAATAGTTAGGCATCAGCTGGGAACCTTAGCTCTAACCCCACTTTTTCTCAAAAGCGAGGGTTTGGTTAAGGAAGCCCTAAGTCATCCATAAGTGTGAAGACTCGAGGTTCTTAGGGAGCATCATCCTCAAGTCAAGAAGTTGATGTAGAACTTGAGGATGATTCATATAAAGATTTAATAGAATTAGATTTTGATTGGTACTTGCCTTGTGTTCATAATTTAGCAAAGAAAGGGTTAATCCTGCATACTTGGTCAAAGCTCAAAAGAATATGGAAGAACAAATGCAAAAGCTCTTAATCAAGACTCGGACTAGGATTCGGTACAATGAGTGGAATCAATGATTTGGAATCTGATAGGTTCTTTTCAAATCATATTAACTCATATGATAAGTTGTACTTAAAAACTTCAGATGATCCAAATTATTTTGATGTCAAAGATGCACCGCCAGAGTTCAAACAAGAGATCAAGTCAACCATTGAGCTCAAGGAAATCAACTTAAGAATCAAGAAGATCCATGCCCACATACATCAATTCTTTGTTGAATGAAATTGAAACCAATGACTTAGTTAGGCTATTGATCGAGTTTAAGGACTTCTTGCATGGAGTTATGAAGAGATGCTCGATAAGCTCCTAACGTAATCCATAAACTAACAATAGAGCTCGCTAACCCTATCAAGCAAGCTCCTAGACGCATGTGATTAGATAAGTCATTTATGAAGTCAAGAACTGATCGATGGCTTCATCCGAAGGAAAATACCATACCGTTAGCCAAAGATCATCCCAAGTTAGAAAAGAATGGCCAAATTCACATATACGTCAATTTTAGGGATTTAAATAAGGCACGTCCAAAAGATGAAATTCCACTACCAATCTCAGAGCTGATGGTGGACATTCTCATGCAGTCTTCTCTTTCATGGATGGCTTATCGAGATATAACCAAATAAAGATGACCCTAAAGATAAAATAAGTATTACTTTTAGAACCCTGATCAGAATCTATTACTATAAGTTCATGCCTTTCAGCCATAAAATGTGGTGCTACATGAAGCTATGACTCAATCTTCAAGTTATTCATTATCAAGTCGAGTACTATATTGATGATATCATGGCTAAAAGTAGAGAAAAGGAAGACCATCTCTTTGAATTGAGAGTAGTTTTTGAATAGTTAAGATAATTTAACCTCAAAATGAACCCCCTGATGTGTGCATTTGGAGCAGCTTCAAAGAAATTCCTTGGGTTTGTTGTCCGACACTGTGGAAAATCATTCCATAGAAGATCAAGTCGATATTATAAATTCCACCCCAAAAGTTTAACTCAACTCACATCATTCCAAAAGTGGTTGGTATATTTAAGACACTTTATATCCACTATCGAAGATGTCAAACATTCTCGCTTATCAAAAGGATGCCAAGTTCAAGTGGGATGAAAAGTGTGAGCATGCCTTCAAAGACACCAAACATTACCTGAAGACACGCTGGTTCTAGAAGCCCCTATCCAGGGCAAGCTCCTCATACTTTACATTATTGTGTTAGATGACTCTTTGGTGCTTTGTTACCCCAATGACAAGGGGAACACACTCTACTACCTCAATCATCTAATCCTTATTGACTATTTATCCACCCATTGAAGCATTGCCTAGCTTTAACCTTTGCATACCAAAAGCTACAAGACTACATGCTTCTTCATAAGGTGAACTTAATCTCTAGAATTAATCCATTATAGTATCTCATGACACGGTCGATGCTATCCAGATTGTTAGTACGGTGGTCCATAATCCTCTTGCAATTTGACATTACCTTCATACCCATCTGTACAATTAAAGACAAAACTTTCACACCCTCTCATGATGATCTCCCAATGAACAAATCATGAACATAGGGGATACTAGTATTCACCACTTGGAGATATACTTTGATGGTGTGACTTCCTCTCAAAGAGGAGAAGAACCATAATCTACTATTCTAGGAAAGGCAGGGGTAGGAATAGTTTTCCTAACTATGGGCTATGATGTGATGATATTCTCATATCATTTGTCCAATTCTTGCACCAATAATGAAGCTGAATATGAGGCTCTGATTGTCGGTCTAGAGTTAGTCATTACTCTAAACATTCAAAATATCAACATCTTTAAGGATTCTTAGCTAGTTATCAACCAAATTGTTGGGTCCTATAAGGTTATAAAGCCCAAACTCCATCACTACCACAAGTACATAATGATTTGTTGGCCCAAATCTAGAGGTTACCATTTATAAGATTCCTTGGAGAGAACGTCATAGTGTATGCTTTTTAAGCTTGCCAAGGAGTTGGCATGTTCAAGGATGTGTCCATATCAATAAAGGTCCAAAATAGATATCCTTATTGTGATGAACTTATCAAAAGTACACTCTTGAAGGGCAGGTTGCCATTCCCAAGAATGATGAGGAGTTAGATTGGATGCAACCATTCATGGATTACATAAATAAAGGCAAACTACCTCAAGAGAAGTCCCAAGCCCATCATATTAAGCATGGAGCACTTTCCTATGCTCTTGTGGATGGTGTCTTGTGCCAGCGGACTTTGAATCATATGTGGTTAACTTATTTATACAAGCACGAAGCCCATAAGAACATGGACAATGTACACTCAAGATTATGTGGAGCTGACCAATTCAGTCCGAAGATGAATGCTAAGATTAATAGACTAGGATATTACTTGCCATTGATGATCAAAGATTGCATGGATACGGGTAGGTGATCCCACCATTGTCAAATACATGGTGTGATCCTACACTAACAACCTAGCATTCTACATCCTACATTGGCATCATGGCCATTAGAGTGTTGGGGTATTGACATAGTGGGTTTGATTGTTCCCCCTTCTTCCAAACGTCATCAGTTCATCTTAGCTTCTACTGATTACTTTTCCAAATAGGTGAAGGTTATTCCGTTCAGAGGTCCGCACTCAATGTATTTTTAGAAACCATATCATATAGGTTCAAAGTATCGATGAATTATATCGATAATGGTACTACATTCAAACGAGATCAAAAACTTTGCCCAGGACATAGCTTAGATATTCTACCATCAACTACCCAAGGAAATAACTTAGCGAGAATCCTTCAACAAAACTCTCATCCAAATATTAAAGAAGACACTTTCGATAATAATAAGCGATGGCTTAGTTGAAGCCTTGTGGGCCTACCGTACCACATATAGAACTCCAACTCAGTCTACTTCTTTCTCCTTAGTATATGGGTCCAAAGCTATTCTACCATTAAAAGTTAAACTCCCATCACTAAGGATAGTTATGGGTAGCAAGATCATAATATAGCAGAATGCCAAGTTCTAGTTAGAAGAGCTCGAAGGTTTGGAGGAGAGACGCCTGCGGGCATGCCAAAACCTCAAGTTGTACAAATATAAAATGATTCAAGGTCACAATAAGTTGGTCCATCCTAGAGCTTTTCAAGTAAGAGAGCTTAGTTTAGTTCTAGGAAGATCGATTATTGTCCATTGTAAGATGGGAGGAAAGTTTGAACCCACTTGGGAAGGCCCTTTTGCCATAGAAAAGGCCTACCAAGGAGGATCTTATTAGCTTATTAATCATAAATAGAGTGCCTAATGAATCCAATCAATGGGCTCTACTTAAATAAATATTATAAATCATTTTTGAAAATAATTATCATCAATGAAAATTCCATTTTGAATTCAATCTCTTAGATATTGAAAGTATTCTTGTTGTGAATCTGAATCCATAATGTGTTTAGGTAGTTGAAAAGAACCATAAGCGTCCTATCATTCATCGACACAACATAAACACAAACTACACACAAACATATAAATAAAACACATATATGTTTCCTTGGGCTACTCTAAGTTAAGATAACGCCCCCAGCGGTACTCACTTAGTAGTTGGTCTAGGTCGGGCTAACATGCTACCCTACTAGTGTCACCCAGTGGTCTTCTTCCTTTGGAGGATGTAAGTCTACTATGCTTTCCTTCCTTACTTGGCCACTGAACAGCGACAAGTGCCTTGTTAGTTTGGTAGGCCTTACCGCATGGCCGGTAAGCTACCTCATGTTGGCTTCATTTAAGAAGATGTGAGTCTACTACACTTTCTTCTTGGATTATCCTTCATACACTAATCTGAGTATATTGGAGGTTTAAGATAAGTCCCATAGCAGCTCCTTTCCTCATGATTTCTTCAGGTTTTGGTCCAGTCCTTCCTTGGGGATCCCCGCTTAGTAGTCGCTCTAGGTCAGATAGCATCTATCCTGCTGACCACACAATGTGACTATCCCAATGATTAGTTCCGCTTAGAAAGTTGTAAGCCTACACACTTTCTTTCTGAATTAATTGTTGCACACTAATGACACCTTAAGTTGGTTGGTTCTCATATGCGATGGATACACCACTAATTTTGATGGATACACCTAGTTTGTTGGTTCTAGCACCTTATGATACACCACACATGGTAAATCTACTATGCTTTCTCCTTGAGATGGCCACTACACCTATAGGCTTTCTTTCTAAGGTGAAAATGCCCCTAGAACATCTCCTGTGGCACTATATTTGGATCACATCCTTTGCATCTATTTAGACATTACTGAGTTATTATCGGATTGACAGCCTCTTCCTAGTAATCACCCCGTGGTTGGAGAATCCATCCGTGGATGTGCATTCTCCTTAGTCCAAGAATCTAAGATAGGTCAAGCGACATAGCCCCTTCTCATCCTCACAACAATAGTCCACACAAATATATAAACAAAATATATATTCACTTGTGGATTAGAGGACACCTCTAGTGCATACCTTTCCCAAGCAAATATCCTATCTTTAGGGAAGTGTCAACAAACTCCCTATAGAATTGGTCACTACTTGAGTTGATATAAGTCCCTAGACATTCACTCAAGACACCCTAAGTCGGTTTGATTTGTTGTGTTACCAATAGGTCACCCTAGCTTGTTCCTTATTTTAGAAGATGTAAGTCACTATGCCTTCTTAGCATAGTCATCGACACCTAAAAGGCAACCCTTTAGGTTTACTAACTCTACCCCATGGCAGTAGACTATCCCTTTGGATTTGTAAATTGAGATATGATAAGTTTGATATAGCCCCTTCTGGGTCCATCGCACATCAACATGGTCCATAAATTAAATCTATCAAATTTGACGAGCTCACATCCCCAGATATGCCCTCAAAAAAAATCAAACTAAACCAAACAAACCATATCAAATCACATGAAATAAAGATAAAATTAATCTTTACTACTTTGAGTTGACATAAGTCCCCAGACATTCACTCAAGAATCTCCCCTAGGTCAGTTTGATTAATTGCATCAAATAAAGTCACCCCAGGTTGTTCCTCACTTTGGAAAAATGTAAGTTTGCTAGACTTTCTTCTAGCATAGCGCATAATCGAAAGGCAACCCCTTAGGTTGGCTTGCTCTACCCCGCAATCGGTAGACTATCCATTTGGATTTGTAAACCTGAGGTAGGTCAAGGCTAATATAGCCCATTCTCGATGGGTCTATCGTACACCGACAGGGTCCATACATTAACTCAGATTAAATTGAACCCAATCCAATTTTCCCCACTGGAGTTAAATCACACCCTTCTCCCCAATGGAGCCCCAAATCTCATATAAACAAGTCAAGCAAATAAATTAAATTCCAAACCTACATCCCTAGTGGAACCAAATTAAACCAACTGCCCCAATAGAGTCTAAATCAAAGAAATCCAACCAAACTCTTATCCCTAGTGGATACATCCCCAAACAAATCTATGAAATCAAACTCAAATCTTAATCCCTAGTGGATAGCCTAAACCTGCTTCCTTAGTGGAAGGTTTATATACCCAATCCCCAGTAAACTCGAGCCCATATCTCTAGCAGATATGCCTCCACATCAATTAAAACAAAACAAATTAAAGTTGATTCATCTTAACTGTGGATTATAGATTATTATTCCTAGTGGATCTTCTTTCCTCAAATCATATAATCAAATTCAAACCTTATCCCCAACAAATTTTCTTCTTCTATGCCTCAACATAAACCCTCACATGTCATGTATAATGCATTAGTGATCCCTTGAGTTCCCTCCATGTCCTTGACATGGAATTCTCATCAAATCTTATTTCTTCTCTTATGTACACCTTTAATACTTCAACCAAAAGCCTAACAATGTATTTCTTCAAATTACATCATCTTAACATTGTAATCGACATTTTATGATTTATGATGGTGCAAGCACAAACTAACTATATAATATCATGCTAAACATATTATAATGTGAATAAACACACTATATTATAGTATAATATATGATGTTATATTATAATTTTCTATAATATCATATATTATCTAACATTACACCTCATTATAATCACTTAAAAGGAACAAATAATAAAAATATCTTAATATATGAATAATGTTCAGTTTGGATGTAAAATTGTTATTTTTCTATTAGAAATGGTACAAAAATAGCATAATTTTGTTCTTCTGTGCGTGATTTTGGCCAAAATTCTTCCATCTCAACCTTCAAATTAACATTTTTATGAGTTTTACCCAATGTATTATAACAAAAGTAAAACATACTAAAATATACAATAATATTTAGTAACACACCACCACATTCATATATATGTGATGTTATATTGTTATGTACATTATATTTTAGTATGCTTTCATATAATATATTATCTTACATTACATTAAAATGAATCACTTTAAGCAAATTATAAAATTTGGTTAAAAAAGAAATTTATTTTGGATGCAAAATTCCATTCTTTTGATTAAATGACACACCATAGCACACCCCCAATGATGTTCCTTAAATCTTACCTTAAATTTGGCCAAATCCCATCATCTTAGCCTATAAATTAGTATTTTTATGAATTATACTAGTACAAACTCTACTACATCATACTATAAGATACTAAAATATGATAAACAACAAGTAGTAATACACAAAAGTATGCTATAATGCATGATGCAACACTATGTTATGGAATCATATATCATAATACACAAACATATTATATTATATTATATTGCATCACATCACAAGGGATTGCTTAAGATAAAAAATCATAAAATTAGTCTAAACAATAAAAAACTATATATTTTAGTCGATCACTTGCAAATTTAAAATTAAAATAATATATTATGATGTTTCTACCTATTATGAATTTGGCCAAATTCCACCATTTTAAAGTCAAAATAAACATTTTTATAAATAATGCTAGTGTAGTTCGACAGATGATTGTAAAATTCTAAAGAATTTAAAATGCATAGAATAATATATTATGATATATGATGCTATACTATTACTACAACATATAATATTTATTTTGAACATATAATCTTACTTTTTAAACTACAACTGGTGTAGCACACCTTTGGTACTACAACCTAATTCCCACTTCAAATTTAATAAGTTTCATCATCTGATTTATTAATTAAATATTATTATGATTTATATTAATATAGACTATGGGGAATAATACCATAATATACTAAAACATTTCAAAACATCTTATAACATCCAAAAACACATCAATATATGCTCAAATATATGATGTTACATTATATTATAATATATGGTAATATAATATGATTTAGGTTAGGGTTTGTGGGTATTCAAATCACTAACAAATCAAGGAAAGTCTCTTGAAGACAATTTTTTTAGCTACCTTAACTATGTTAGATTAGGTCATTCTTTAGATCTACTTTAATGAAACTTTATTCAAAGTTTATGGTTTAGTTGGTTTAGGGTTTAAGATTTGTTTATGGTTAGTTTAAGTTTATTTTTGGTTTAGGGTTTAGGGTTTATGGTTTTAGGTTGTGGGGTTTAGGTTTGGTTTATTTTAGGTTTAGGTTTGTGTAGGGTTTATGATTTGATTGGGTTTAGGGTTTATTTGTTGGTTTAGGTTTTGGGTTTAGGGTTTAGGTTTAGGGTTTAGGTTTTTGTGGTTTAGGTTTAGGATTTAAGTTTTAGGTTTAGATTTATGTTTTAGTTTAGATTTAGGTTTAGGGTTTAAGATTTAAGATTTAAGGTTTTTTTTAATAGAGAACAAATTCATTCAACATTTATTCTTTCAATTTCATCAACCAAGTAGCATCCCAATTTTCTAAGACACAAGAGATGATAGAAAAAATGAGCACCCATGAGCAAATAAAACCCTAGATAAGTTGAACCATCTCTAATGTAATGCCATAAGTAGCCATCGGGTCGGCCATTCTTCGCTCTAGTTCCCATCAACAACCCAACCTTGAGTGTGAGATCCGCCATCATATCATTCTCCTTCCGCCACCACCAAGATTGTAACCTTGTCACTCCTCCTACCTCCATAACCACCACTCCCCACCACCACCTCCATATCCACCAACACCTCATCCCCACCACTAGTGATAATCGCCATCTCGCCTTTACCTCCACCCATGATTTAGTTGGGCTACAATGATGTTCGCCATCAAGGTTCTTCCCATTTAGGTTAGTTTAGGTTGAGGTTGAGGGTTTATTTGGGGTTTAGTGTTAGTTTAGGGTTTAGGTTTGAGGTTTATGGTTTTGGTTGTAGATTTTAGTTTAGGTTTTTTTGTTTAGGTTGTGGTTTTAAGGTTTAATGTTTAGGGTTTTAGGGTTTAGGAAACCCTAAACTCTAAACCCTAAACCCTAATCCTAACCCTAAACCCTAAACCATAAATCATAAACCATGAGACCCTAAAATGCTAAACTCGAAACCCTAAACTAACCTTAAACCCTAAACCTTAAACCCTAAAAACCCTAAACCCTGAAGCTTAAACCCCAAATCTTAAATGCTAAACCCTAAACTAACTTTAAACCCTAAGTTAACCATAAAACCTAAACTTTAAACCCTAAACCCTAAATCCTAAAGCCCTAAACCCTAAAACCCTAAACCCTAACCCAAAACACTAAATCCTAAACCCTAACCCTAAACCCTAAACCTAAACACTAAAACCCTAAACTTTAAACCCTAAACCCTAAACCCTAAACCCTAAACTAAATCCTAAAACCTAAAACCTAAACCTAAACTAAATAAAACCTAAAAATAAAATAAATAAAAGAAAAACCTAAACCTAAACCTAAAAATAAAATAGAGTTAATTATAAAAATAAATTAAAATAAAATAAATAAAAACCTAAACTAAACTAAAAAATAAAATAAACCTAAAATAAAAAAAACCTAAATAAAATAAAACTAAACTTAAAATAAAAATAAAATAAACCTAAACATAAAATAATAAAACTAAATAAAACCTAAAAAAATAAATCTAAAATAAATAAAACTAAAACCTAAACCCTCAACTAAAAAAAAAAAATAAACTAAAATAAAAATAAACTAAACTAAAATAAATAAAATCTAAACCAACCTAAAACAAACTAAACCTAAAATAAACTAAACCTAAACCCTAAAGTAAATAAAATAAAATAAACAATAAACTAACCTAAACCTAAACTAAAAAGTAAAACCTAAAAATAAACCTAAAATAAAAACTTAAAACCTAAACTAAATGAAACCTAAAAATAGAATAAGTACAAAAACTTAAACCTAAATAAAATTAATAATAATAAAAATATGAACTACAACCTAAACCTAAACCTAAACCCAAAAAGAAAATAAAATAAAAAATAAAAACAAAACTAAAATAAAGTAAATAAAAAAATAAACTAAACTAAGAAATAAAAAACCTAAATAAAATTAAAACCTAAAATTAAAATAAAATAAATCTAAAATAAAATAAAATAAAAACTAAATAAATACCTAAACCTAAAAAATAAACCCTAAACCCTAAACTAAAAAAATAAAACATAAACCTAAAATCGAAACAAAATAAACCTAAACCTAAACTAAAATAAACTAAACTAAAATAAATGAAACCTAAACCTAAACCTAAAATAAACTAAACATAAACAGTATAAAATAAAATAAACCAAAAATAAACCTAAACCTAAAATTAAACCTAAAAAATAAAAGAAACCTATACCTAAACATAAAAATAAAAAATCTGACCTAAACTTAAAAAATAAAATAAAAATAAAACTAAAGTAAAAAAAATAAACATAAACCTAAACCTACTAAAATAAAAAACATAAGCTAAAATAAATTAACCTAAATTAAATAAACTAAACTAAATAAAAATAAAAATAAGCCAAATTTAAAGTAAAAAAATAAAAAAAACTAAATAAACCTAAGCCTACTAGTTTACTTCATTAAGAAAAATCCTAACCCTTAACCCTAAACCCTAAAACTAACCCTATACCCTAAACCTTAAATCCTAAATCTACAACCCTAAACCATAAACACTAAATTAACCCTAAACCCTAAATTAAAAAATAAATACTAAATAAAAAAACTTATCCCTAAACACTAAAATAAAACCTAAACCCTTAACTACAACCCTAAACCCTAAAACTCTAAACCCTTAACCCTAAACCCTAAACCCTAAACCCTCAACCCTAAAACCTGCAACCTTAAACCCTAAACTCTAAGCACCAAACCATAAACTCTAAACCCTAAAAATCTAAAACCCTAAAAAACTAAACCTAAACTAAATAAAACATAAAAATAAAATAAATAAAAAGACCTAAACCTAAATAAATTAAAATAAATAAAATAAAATAATATAAATAAAATAAAATAAAATAAAATAAATAGTTAAATTAAATTCTAAACCTAAACCTAAACATAAGCCTAAACATAAACCTAAAAATAAAATAAAATAAAAACTACAACTATACTAAAAGAAAATAAATAAAAACCTGAACTAAACTAAAAAAATAAAATAAACCTGAAAAAACTTAAATAGAATAAAAACTAAATGTAAAATAAAAATAAAATAAACCTAAAATAAAATAAAATAAAATAAAAACTAAATAAAAACCTAAACCTAAAAAAATAAACCTAAAAATAAATATAAATAAATAAAACATAAACCATAAACTAAAAAAAAATCTAAACCTAAACTAAATAAAATAAAATAAACCTAAACCAAAACTATAATAAACTAAACTAAAATAAATAAAACCTAAATGTAAACCTAAATTATAATAAACCTAAACCGTAAAATAAATAAAAAACAAACTAAAAATAAGCCTAAACCTAAACTAAAAAATAAATCCTAAAAATAAACCTAAAACCTAAAGCTAAAAAATAAAATAAAAACCTAAACTTAAACGTAAAAATAAAAATAAAACCTAAACATAAAAGAAAACTAAACTAAAAAATATACATAAACCTAAACCTTAACCTAAAAAATAAATTGAAATAAAAATCATAAACTAATATAAATAAACCTAAAATAAATAAACTAAACTAAATAAAAATAAAAAATAAACCTCAATAAAAATAAATAATAAAATAAACTAAAATAAATAAAAAATAATCTAAAAAAACTTAAACCTGCCTATTTTCTTAAATTTTTTAATAAAACCTAAACCCTAAACCCCAAACCCTAAACCCTATATCATAAAGCTCTAAACCCTAAATCCTAAACTCTAAAACTAGCCCTAAACCCAAAACCCTAAACCTAAACCTTAAACCCTAAATTAGCCCTAAACACCAAATAAATAAAAAAACCTAACCCTAACCCCTAAACCTAAATCCTAAACCTTAAAACCCTAAACCTTAAACCCTAAACTCTAAACCCTAAACCCTAAACCCTAAACCCTAAAACCTACAACCCTAAACCCTTAGTTGCTAAAAACTGAAACTAAATAAAACCTAACAATAGAATAAATAAATAATCCTAAATGAAATTAAAATAAAAATAAAATGAAATAAAAATAACAACTAAGCCTAAAATAAAACCTAAACCTAAGCCTCAACCTGAAAATAAAATTAAATTAAATTAAACTAAACTAAAATAAAAGAAATAAAAACCTAAACT
The DNA here is from genome assembly GCA_021442155.1 of Cymbidium sinense. NCBI lineage: Eukaryota > Viridiplantae > Streptophyta > Magnoliopsida > Asparagales > Orchidaceae > Cymbidium > Cymbidium sinense. The sequence continues at coordinate 7,676 of JAKCPB010000041.1, read as the reverse complement.
AAACTAAAAAATTAAAAACCTAAATATAATAAAAACTAAACCTAAACTAAAAATAAAATAAACCTAAAAGATAATAAAATAATAACTAAATAAAAACATAAACCTAAAAAAAAACCTAAAAATAAATAAAAACTAAAACCTAAACCCCCAAACCAAAAAAAAATACCTTAACCTAAAAAAAAAAATTAAACCTAAACCTAAACCTAAACTAAAATAAATAAAACCTAAACTTAACCTAAAATAAATTAAACCTAAACCTAAAGCTAAACTAGATAAAATAAAATTAACTAAAAATAAACCTAAACCTAAACTAAAAAATAAAACCTGAAATAAAAACCTAAAACCTAAACATAAAGAAATAAAATAAAAACCTAAACCTAAACCTAAAAATAATAAAATAAAACCTAAAACTAAAAAATATAATAAAAATAAAATAAACTAAAAAATATACTTAAACTTAAACCAAAACATAAAATATAAACTAAAATAAATAACCTAAACTAAACTAAATAAAAATAAAAAATAAACCTAAATAAAAATAAAAAGTAAAATAAACTAAAATAAATAAAAAATAAACTATTTAAACTAAATAAACCTAAACCAACTAGTTTACTTAATTAAAAAAACCATAAACCCTTAATCTTAAACCCTACAACCCAAAACCCTAAACCCTAAACACTAAACCTACAACCCTAAACCCTAAACCCTAAAACCTAAACCCTAAACCCTAAAAGCATAAACCCCAAAACCCAAAACCCAAAACCCAAAACCCAAAACACTAAACCCTAACCCTAAACACTAAACCCTAAACCCCAAACCCTAAACCTATACTGAAAGTAACTAAATAAATTTAAAAGTAAACATAAACCTCAAAACTTAATAAACCTGTACTTAAACCTAAACCCTAAGAATGGGCAACCTGACAAAGAACATCACCATCACCAAGCTGCCTAGATCCGAGGTGGGCAGAGATGGATGCACCACATCGTGGTGGTGGGGGATCTGAGGTTCTAGTGATATGGAGGTGGTGGTGAAAATGGTGGTTATGGAAGTGAGAGTGATGAAGGTTAAACCATGGTGGTGGTGGAGGGAGAGATTGGGGATATTATGGTGGATTACGCTACTCGAGAGGCCAAGGATGTTCTGTTGGGAACTTCAGAAACTAAAGAAAGGCTAATTCGATTTGTTGCTTATGGAACTGTGTCTTTATAGTAGATACGATTCTAGTTATCTATGGTGTTCGATTTTCACTATGAGTGCTCATTTTTATCTATGCCGGTGTCTTAGAAAACTTGGTGTGTTACTTGCTTGATTAAATCAAAAAGAAGAAATGTTGAATCTGAATTTATTTTCTATAAAAAAACATAAAACCTAAAACTGTAAACTAAAACTTGAACCCTAAACCTAGAACGTAAACACTAAACCCTAAAACCACTAAACCCTAAGCCCTAAACTATAAACCCAAAAACCATAAATCGTAAACCCTAAACCATAAAACCTAAACCTAAACCCTAAACCCTAAATCCTAAACCCTAAACCCAAAAAATAAAAAAAATAAGAAAAACCTTAATTCCTAAACCCTAAACCCCAAACTTTAAACCTTGTACTAATCCTAAACCATAAATCCTAAACCATAAAATGCTAAAAACCTAAACATAAACTAAATAAAACCTAAAAATAAAATAAATAAATAAACTTAAACCTAAATAAAATAAAATAAATAAAATATAATAAAATAAAAAATAAAATCCTAAACCTAAACCTAAACTTAAAACTAAAAGTAAAATAAAATAAAATAAAAAACCAAAACTAAACTAAAATAAAATAAATAAAATCCTAAACTAAACTAAAAAATAAAATAGCCTAAAAATAAAAAACCTAAATAAAATAAAACCTAAACGTAACATAAAAATAAAAGAAAAAAATAAAATAAAATAAACACTAAATTAAAACCTAAACCTTAAAAAATAAACCTAAAAATAAAACCTAAAATAAATAAAAATTAAAACCTAATCCCTAAACTAAAAAAAACTAAACCTAAAAGAAACAAAATAAAATAAACTTAAACCTAAACTAAAATAAGCTAAACTAAAATAAATCAAACATAAAATAAACCTAAGAATAAAAAACTTAAAAATAAAATAATAACTATATGAAAAATAAAAATAAAATAAACTAAAAATATACCTAAAATAAAATAAAATAAAAAATAAATAAAATCTTAAACCTAAAAAAATAAAACCTAAAGAAAACCTAAGAATAAATAAAAAATAAAACATAAAGCTTAGACTAAAAAAAACCTTAATCAAAAATAAAAACAAAATAAACAAAATAAAATAAACCTAAACCTAAACTAAAATAAATTAAACAAAATAAAAAAAACCTAAACCTAAACTAAATAAAAAAATAAAAATAAAAAATAAACCTAAATCTAAACTAAAAAATAAAAGCTAAAAATAAACCTAAAATAAAAACCTAAAACCTAAACCTTAACTTAAAAATAAAACAAAAACCCTAAACTTAAAATATAAAATAAAAATAAAACTAAACTAAAAAAGAAACCTAAACCTAAACCTAAACATAAAAAATAAACTAAAATAAAAAACCTAAACTAAAATAAATAAGCTAAACTAAATAAAAATTAAAATTAATCATAAATAAACACAAAAGTAAACTAAACTAATATTAAACTAAATAAACCCTAAACTGTTTGATTGATTAAAGCACACGTAACTGAACAAACTAGGCCACAAACCTGCAGCCACAAGGCTAAGCCCCGAGGCCCTAGGCCCTGACCCTAGGCCCTAGGCTCTAATCCTGACCTAAAACCTGAGCCTAGGCCCAGCCCAGGCCACAAGACCCTAGGCCATGAGCCTAGAGCCTAAGGCATGAAACCTAATTAAAGCACAGATAAAATGTGCAAAAGGCACCCTAAATAAATAAAGATAAAAGGCCACAACTAAAACTAAACCTAGGCTTAAAAATAAAAATGAAACAAAAATAAAAATAAAATAAAATAGACTAAAATAAACATAAACCCTAAAACAAAACCTTAAAAAAATAAACTAGATAAAAAAAACCTAGCTGAGAAATAAATAAACATAAAATAAAATAAATTAAATAAAAAATTAAAAGATTAAAATTAAAAGATAAAATAAAATGTAAAATAAGCTAAACCAACTAGTTTGCTTAATTTTAAAGGCAACCCAAAACATAGATCCTAGGCTAAACCTTAAACCCTAAACACAAAACCCTAAACCTACAATCCTAAACATACAACCCTAAACCCTAACCCTAAAGACCCAGCCTTAAAAGAATAAACCCTAAAACCTAAACCCAATTTTCCTCCTGCTATTTTTTGCCATCTTGCCTGCTACTGTCTTAGCAAGTTCTGGTTTTGGACCTTATTGTCTTAAAATTCGCTTGGTAATGATGTCTCTTCTATCCTCAAGGAATGGATTTCCTGTTGGCTATTCCTTTGGTTCCTGTTTACCCTCCTCTTCGTTTCATTGCTCTTGTTGTTAACATTTGGGTTGATGTTGACTTTACTACAATTATTTTCACCCTTCATGCTTTGAGGAGATCATGAAAACTAAGACCATTCTACTCTTCGCTTATATGTAACCAATGGTCTATCCTATATGCCTACCGATTATGATGCCAATATCCTTGGCACATCTTAATGTGACAAAGCAATCCATAATGCTGCTCTTGGATCGCTATTGAGCACCTATTGGTTGCAATTTGTTTTATTATATTTTGTTATTTGGGATATCCCACCTCTACACTAATACCTCTTTGCGTAAATGGAATTATTTTTTTTTCAATACTAGTCTATTTCTAGTCTTGCTTCCCATGATCGAGGTTTGAGTTTTTCAAGGGATTATCATTGTGCCCGAGATTGGGCACCGCTACTCGTAAAATTGTCCATGCTACTATTTTCTGATCGATTGCTAACACTGGATGTTGTTGCTTTTCCTGCTTGTTCTCCCATCCTATGCTATGATTGGAACATGTACAAATTGAAGCACATTTCTTTGTTATGCTTGGAATTAATCAATGATTTATCTTATATGCATAAATTATTAACAAACCCACCGGTTATTATTCATTACCCTTGGCGTAATTATGGTTAATAAGCATCCGACTGACCGATTTCTAATGTCACTTATTGGATTAGCTTATGGTGGGAGCTATTCATTATCTATCCTTTCCTTTAATATATATTATGGGTGGAATCTAGAGCTTTTGGTTTTAACGCCTTGTTGGTTGGTCGACCGATCAATACCACCATCGCCTGGGCTTTGGATTATTTTGTAAGTCTCTATTGAAGTTGCTATTGCTTGGTAGATTTTTCTTTGAACCACCTTACCGGTTTATTTTATACCTATCATTCAATTCATTGATCTACCTTTTGCTTTACTTCATCCTTTTGTCAAACTTGTATCTATTATTTTGATTATAGGATGAGTGGCATCATGGCAAGCTAACTAGTTTTTGCTATTTTGGTTGTCTCTTGTCTTGAGATTTACCTTTTATTTTACCTTGTCACCTCGCTTGGCTTTTCTTTGTTGGTTGTAGAATTTCGTGGGTCTCATGCCTCAAAGTCGCTCCCATATTTCGTCTCGATGGTGAGGGTTTTTGATTTCCCCGATTTGTCGCTTCGTGATATATTTTTATGTTTTATTTATTTGTTTATCTATTATTGCCATGTCTACTCGATTGAGGAGTTTTATTTGCTCGATCTTCCTATCTTGGATGTTACCGCTAACTGTTATTTTCTGATTTTAATGTTGAGACTCATTTCAATTCACTTGTTGATTTTTTTATATGGTTCCAATGTTGTATTAGTTTTGTTGTTGGCTTTCTGATTGCCCGTGCAATTTATCTTTTCGACCAGATCACCGCTACCTCATTTTTGACCGGTGTAGTCTTATGAGCTTTATTTGAAAGAATGGTATTATGGCCGCTTAGTCCCTTCCTATCTTGGATGTTGCCTTTTGTCTTGTTCTCTGGATTGATTATTGATCTGATTATTTGAATGGAGGCCCCTAATGTCGCTATTGGAGCCGCTCTAACTATTTTTTCTGCTTATTTTGGTTGGTTGAGTTCATTCTCGTGTTGAGCTATGCTATCTCCCTTTACTATTGCTTTCTCGTGACATTAATAAAGGGATTATTTCCGGGTTGTTTTCTGACAAAGATTCATTTACATATCATGTGATTGGGATGGTGTTAAGTATAAGCTCGACTTATTTAAGAGGTTTTGTAGTTGTCTCCGTAATTTTCTTATGGAGGGATTATATGCTGAACTAATTTCTTTCCTATGGCTATTCATGAGATTCTCGCTAAGATGGCTCACTCACTTATGTTTATGTATTCTCATGTCAAGATGACTATATTGATGATATTTTTGAATGAGACTCTTATCCTTCAGCTCTAGCAATTACCTATATATTTTAGATATGATTTTGCTTAGGTTTGCGTGTAATAAAGCTCACAAGAATATCAACAACTGGTGCTTCCTTCTCACGTTTGTTGGCTATGATGGTCGTGATGATCTCACCCCTATTGGTCTGGTAGCTCATGTAATGTAACCCTTCAATAAGTTTGGATTCTCATACTTGCATCTGCAACAGATGTGATTGAGCATGAGCCTTCTCTATCACAATTCCTTACTAACATACTCATATTATGTTATTTTCCTCTAACTTTTGTCTCAGATACCTTAACTGTTCTAATCTCCCTCTTATTATAACTTTGCGTGTGATTCTCTCTCTTCTTTTGCAGTTCCTCAGACATCATGCATTCCCACATCCTCCGTGAGACATTTTAATCTTACTTTAGCTTATTATGTTAATCATCCTGTATCTTTTGATTGTTTTTATGCTTTCTTTTACTCTTGGATGTACTTAGATAGGGGATTTACTTCTTAGGCTAATTGTAGCTCTTTCTGCAGTAGTTCTAGAGTTTATCCCCTTTTAAGGACCTTGTAACCCTCTTTTGTGGTAATAAAATACCACTACATGGGGCTTCCCCTAAAAAAAAAAAAAAAAAAAACCCTAAAACCCTAAACCCTAAACCCTACACATTAAACCCTAAGGCTAAACCCTAAACCCTAAACCCCAAACCCTAAACCTAAAAAAAACCTAAACACTAAAACTTAATAAACCTAAACCTAAACCTAAACCTAAACCTAAACCCTAAGAATGGGCAGAACCTTGAAGATAGGAACATCACCATCAACTAAGTTAGTCTAGATCTAGCTGAGGCAAGGCGAGGTGACTTATTATAGTCTGGTGATTTGGAGGTGCTAGTGGATATGGAGGTGGTGGCCAAGGGTGCTTATGGAGGCGGAGGACGAGGTTAACTGGTGGTGGTTGAGGGAGAGATCGGGGAAATGATGGTATATCCCACTAAGTGATAGGCTAGGGTGGTTCTGATGGGAATTGTAGAAACTAAAGAACAATCAATCCAATCTATTGCCATTAGAACTGTGTCTTTATAGTATAGATGGTTCTAATTATCTATTATTTTGATTTGCTCTATGCGTGCTCATTTTTTATCTATATCGTCACTTGTGTCTTAGAAAACTTGGTGTGTTACTTGGTTGATGAAATGTTGAATCTGAATTTGTTCTTTCTTAAAAAAAGTAAAAACCAAAAACCCTAAACCTAAAACCTAAACCCCAAACCCTAAAAACCCTAAACCCTAAACCATAAAACCCTAAACAATAAACCCTAACCCTAAACCTAAACCCTAAACCCTAAACCCTAAACCCTAAACCCTAAACACTAAACCCCAACCGTTAACCCTAAACCTGAAACCTTAAAAAAGGCTAAAAACTAAAACCTAAACTAAATAAAAGCTAAGAATATAATAAATTAGAAAACCTAAACCAAAATAAAATGAAAACATAAATTAAAACCTAAACCTAAAAAAAATAAAATAAAATAAAACTAAACTAAAATATAATATATAAAACTAAACTAAAAAAAGAAAATAAAAAACCTAAATAAAATAAAATCTATACTTAAAATAAAAATAAAATAAACCTAAAATAAAATAAAATAAAAACTTAAATAAAAATAAAAAAATAAACCTAAATAAAAAATAAAATAAAATGAACTAAAATAAAAAAATAAACTAAATAAACCTAAACATACTAGTTTACAAAATTTAAAAAAAAACTCTAACCCTAAACCCTAAACCCCAAACACTAAACCTACAACCCTAAACCCTAAACCTTAAACCCTAAACCCCATACCCTAAACCTTAAACCATAAAATTTTAAACCCTAAACCCTAAACACTAAAAATATAAAAAATTAAGCCTAAACTACATAAATCTAAAAATAAAATATATAAAAATACCTAAACCTAAATAAAAAATAAAATAAAATAAAATAAAAACCTAAAACTAAACCTAAAAATAATATAAGATAAAAAATAAGAATTAAACTAAAATAAAATAAATAAAAATACAAACTAAACTAAAAAAATAAAACAATCATAAAAATAAAAACCTAAATAAAATAAAAACTAAAAGGAAAATAAAAGTCAAATAAACCTAAAATAAAATAAATTAAAATAAAAACTAAATAAAATGTAAACCTAAAAGATAAATTTAAAAATAAAACCTAAAAATAAATATAAAATCAAACCCAAACCATAAACT
>JAKCPB010000255.1:0-60913 GCA_021442155.1 Cymbidium sinense | reverse complement strand
AAATTATTAAAAGACTTAAATAAAATAAAAACTAAAGCTAAAATAAAACTGAAATAAATCTAAAATAAAAGCTAAATAAAAACTTAAACCTAAAAAAATAAACCTAAAAGTAAGTGAAATATAAAACTTAAACCCTAAATAAAAAAATGAAACCTAAAATAAACAAAATAAAATAAACTTAAACCTAAACTAAAAAAACAAAACTAAAATAAATAAAACCAAAACATTAACCTAAAATAAACTAAACCTAAACTCTAAACTAAATAAAATAAAATAAACTAAAAATAAACTTAAACCTAAATTACAAAATAAAACCTAAAAATAAACATAAAATAAAAATCTAAAAGCTAAACCTAAAAAATTTAAATAAAAACCTAAACCTAAACATAAAAATAAAAAATAAAACCTAAACCTAAAAAATAAAATTAAATTAAAACTCAACAAAAAAATAAACCTAAAACTAAACCTAAATTAAAAAAATAAACTAAAATAAAAAACCTAAACTAAAATAAATAAACTAAACTAAATAAAAATAAAAAATAAACCTAAGTAAAAATAATAAATAAAGTAAACAAAAATAATAAAAAAATAAACTAAATATACTAAATAAACCTAAACCTACCTTAAATACTAAATCCTAAAGCCTAAACAATAAACCCTAAACCCTAAACCCTAAACCCTAAACCCTAAAATCCTAAAAGCTTAAAAACCTAAAAACTTAAATTTAAACTAAATAAAACCTAAAAATAAAAAAATAAATAAAATCTGAACTTAAACAAAATAAAATAAAATATAATAAAAACCTAAACTAAAAACTTAACCTAAACCAAAAAATAAAAAAACTAAACTAAAATAAAATAAATAAAAACATTAACTAAACTAAAAAAATAAAATAAACCCAAAGCTAAAATACCTAAATACAATAAAAACTAAATGTAAAATAAAAATAAAATAAACCTAAAGTAAGATAAAATAAAAATTAAATAAAAACCTAAACCCAAAACAAACCTAAAAATAAATAAATAATGAAACCTAAACCCTAAACCTAAATAAATAAAATAAAATAAACCTAAACCTAAACTAAAACAAACTAAACTAAAATAAATAAAACCTAAACCAAAACCTAAAATAAACTAAACCTAAACCCTAATCTAAATAAAATAAAATAAACTTAAAATAAATCTAAATTTAAAATAAAAACCTAACACCTAAACCTAAAAAAATAAAATAAAAACCTAAACTTAAATCTAAAAATAAAAAATAGAACCTAAACCTAAAAAATAAAATAAAAATAAAACTAAACTAAAAAAAACATAAACCTAAACCTAAACCTAAAAAATAAATTAAAATAAAAAACCTAAACTAAAATAATATACTAAACTAAATAAAATAAAAAATAAACCTAAGAGAAATTAAAAAAATAAACTAAAATAAATAAAAAATAAATAAACCTAATACTTAATTTAAAAAAAACTCAAAACCCTAAATCCTAAACCATAAATCCTAAATCGTTAACCCTAAAACTAACCCTAATCTCTAAGCCAACCCTAAACCCTAAACCCTACTAAACCTAAACCCTAAAGCCTAAACACTAAACCATAAACCCTAAACCCTGAACCATAACCCTAAATCATAAAGCCTAAAACCCCTAAAACCCTAAACCCTATACCCTAAAACCCTAAACCCTAAGACCCTAAACCCTAAACCCTAAAACCTAAACCTTAAAAACCTAAAAACCAAAACCTAAACTAACTAAAACCTAAAAGTAAAATAAATAAATAAATCTAAACCTAAATAAATTAAAAAAATAAAAACCTAAACTAAGACCTAAAAATACAATAAAATAAACTAATAAAAATAAACTAAAATAATATAAATAATAACTTAAGCTAAACTAAAAAAATAAAATAAAACTAAGTATAAAAAACCTAAATAAAATCAAAACTAAATGTAAAATAAAAATTTTAAAAACCTAAAATAAACCAAAAATAAAATAAAATAAATACTAAAAACATAAACAAAAATAAACTTAAAATAAATAAAAAATAAAGCATAAACCTATACTAAAAAAACTAAACTTAAAATAAAATAAAATAAACTAAACTAAAATATAAAATAAACCTAAACCTAAAATAAACTAAACATAAACCTAAACCTAAACTAAATAAAATAAAATAAACTAAAAATAAACCTAAACTAAAAAAATAAAATCTAAAAATAAACCTAAAACTTAAACCTAAAAAAATAAAATAAACCTAAACCTAAACTAAAAATAAGAAATAAAACCTAAACCTAAAAAATAAAATAAGAATAAAACTCAATTAAAAAATAAACCTAAACCTAAACCTAACCCTAAAAAATAAATGAAACTAAAATAACAAAATTAAAATAAATAAACCTAAAATAAATAAACTAAACTAAATAAAATTAAAAAATAAAGCTAAATAAAAAAAAAAAATATAAAAACTAAAATAAAAAAAAACTAAATAAATTAAATAAACCTAAACCTGCTTTACTTAATTAAAAAAAACCTAAATCTTAAGCTAACCTAAACCAAAAAAACCCTAAACCTAAACCTAAACTAAAATTTAAAAGTAAACCTATACTAAAACCTGAACCCTAAACCTAAAACCTAAACCATAAACCCTAAATCCTTAAAGAAAATAAAAATAATAAAATGAACCCTAAACCTAAACCCTAAACCTAAAATAAACCCTAAACTCTAAACCTACAACCCTAAATCCTAAATCCTAAACCATAAAACCCTAAACCCCAAACCCTAAACCATAAACTCTAAACCCTAATCCCTAAAAACCCTAAATGCTAAAGCCTAAACACTAATCCTTAAACCCTAAACCCTAAACTCTAAACCTTAAAGCCTAAACCCTAATAACCTAAAAACCTAAACCTTAAAAATAAAATAATAATAAAACTCAACTAAAAAATAAAATTAAACCAAATCCTAAACATAAAAAATAAACTAAAATAAAAAACCTAAACTAAAATAAAAAAACCATAAAATAAAAACTAAACAAAAAATAAAAATAAAATAAACCTAAAATAAAATAAAATAAGAACTAAATAAAAACCTAAACCTAAAATATAAGTTTAAAAATAAAACATAAAAATAAATAAAAAATAAAACTTAAACCTTAAACTAAATAAAAAACCTAAACCTAAAATAAACAAAATAAAATAAACCAAAACCTACACTAAAATAAACTAAACTAAAATAAATAAATCCTAAACTAAAAAATAAAACCTAAAAATTAACCTAAAATAAAAACCAAAACCCTAAACCTAAAATAATAAAATAAGAACCTAAACCTAAACTTAAAAATAAAAATTTAAACCTAAACCTATAAAATAAAAAAAAAATAAAACTAAACTAAAAAATAAACCTAAACCTAAACCCAAACCTAAAAAAATAACTAAAATAAAAAACCTAAACTTAAATAAATAAACATAAAATAAATAAACTTAATTAAATAAAAATAAAACTAATCCAAAATAAAAATAAAAATATAATAAACTAAAATAAATAAAAATATACTAAATAAACATAAACCTACCTCTTTACTTAATTTAAAAAAAAAAATAAAATAAAACCTAACCGTAAACCCTAATCCCTAAAACTAACCCTAAACTATAACCCTAAACCCTAAACCCTAAAACCCCAAACCCTAATCCCTAAACCTTAAACCCAAAACACTAAACCCTAAGACCCTAAATCTTAAACCCTAAACCCTAAACCCTAAAACCTACAATCTAAACCCTAAACCCTAAACCCCAAACCCTAAACCCTAAACCCTAACAACCCAAAAACCTAAACCTAAACTAAATAAAACTAAATATAAAATAAATAAATAAAACCTAAACCTAAATAAAATAAAATAAAATAAAATAAAATAAAAACCTTATGAAAAAATTTAACCAAAATAAAATAAAATAAAATAAATACCTAAACCTAAACTTAAACCTAAAAATAAAATAAAATAAAATAAAAATAATAACTAAACTAAAATAAAATAAATAATAACCTAAAATAAACTAAAAAATAAAATAATCCAAAAAATAAAAAACCTAAATAAAATCAAACCTAAATGCAAAATTAAATTAAAATAAATCAAAAATAAAATAAAATTAAATTAAATAAAACATAAACCTAAAAAATAAAACTAAAAATAAATCTAAAATTTAAATAAAAAATAAAACCTAAACCGTATACTAAAATAAAAACCTAAACATAAAATAAACAAACTAAAATAAACCTAAACCTATGATAAATAAACTAAACTAAATAAATAAAACCTAAACCTAAACCTAAAATAAACTAAACCTAAACCCTAAATTAAATAAAATAAAATAAACTAAAAATAAACCTAAACCTAAACTAAAAAAATAAAACCTAAAAATATACCTAAAATAAAAACCTAAAACCTAAACATAAAAAAATAAAATAAAAACCTAAACCTAAACCTACATAAAACCTAAACCCTAAACCTAATAATAAAAAATAAAACCTAAACCTAAAATAAAGAAAAATAAACTAAACTAAAATTAAACATAAACTTAAACCTAAACCTAAAAATAAACCAAAATAAAATTCTAAACTAAAATAAAAAACATAAAATAAATAAACTAAACTAAATAAAATAAAAATAAACCTAAATAAAAAATACAAAATAAACTAAATAAACCAAATAAACCTAAACCTATCCTTTTAATTTAAAACCTAAGCTCTTACCCTAAACCCTAAGCACTAAATCCTAAACCCTAAACCCTAAAACTAACCTTAAAGCCTAAACCCTAATCCTACAGCCCTAAACCTACAACCCTAAACCCTAAACCCTAAAACTTAAACCCTAAACCTTACCCTAACCCTAAACCCTAAACCATAAACCCTAAAACCCTAAACCTAAAACCCTAAACCTAAAACCCTAAATCCTAATCTAACCCTAAACCCAAAGCTAACCTGAAACCCTAAACCCAAACCTGATAAACTAAAACTAAGCTAAAAATAATAATAAAACTAATAATAAACTAATAACAAATAATAAAACCTAAATAAAACTAACAAAACTAACTAAATAAATAATAATAAAACTAATAATAAGCCTAAAAACTAAAACTAATAAAAATAACTAAAACTAATAATAATAACTAAAACCTAATAAACTAGCTAAAACCATAAAACCCTAATAAATAAACTAAACTAACTTATAAAATAATAATAATAATAATAATAATAATAATGATAAACTAATAAATAAAAAAAACTAAACCCTAAACTAATAATAACAAACCAATAAAACCCAATAATAACTAAACTAAAAACTAAAACTAAACAAAACTAAAAACCTAAAACCCCTAAACTAATAAGCTAAACTAAAATTGAACCCCAAAAAGCTAAAAAAAACTAACTAAACTAATAATAACTAATAAACTAAAACTAATAAAATAATACTGATAACTAAACAATAACAAAATAAAAAACCTAACTAAAATTAATAAAACTCCCAAAAGTAAAAAATAAACTAAAGAAACACTAAACCATAAAAACCCGAACAAACCCAAATAAAAAATAAACCTAAAACCAAATAAACCCTAAAATAAAATAATAACTAATAATAATAATAATAATAATAAATTAAACCAATAAACCTAAACCTTAAATAAACTAATAACTAACAAATAAACATAATAAAACTAAAACCTAATTACAATAACTATACTAACTAAACCCTAAATCTTTTTAGTTAAAAAAACCCTAAATCATAAACACTAAACCCTAAACCCTAAACCCTAAAAGCCCTAAACCCTCAAGCCTAAACAATAAACCCTAACTCCTACACCCTAAACCCTAACCCTAAACCCTAAAACCAAAAACTCTAAACCCAAAACCCAAAACCCTAAAAACCTAAAAACCTAAACTAAATAAATCCTAAAATTAAAATAAATAAATAAATCTAAACCTAAATAAAATAAAAAATAAAATAAAAGAAAAACCTAAATTAAAATCTAAACCTAAACTAAAATAAAATAAAATAAAAATAAAAAACTAAAATAAAATAAAACCTAAATTAAACCAAAAAATAAAATAAACCTAAAATAAAGAACATAAATAAAATAAAACTAAAATAAAATAAACCTAAAATAAAATAAAAAAAACTAAATAAAACCTAAACCCAAAAAAAATAAACATAAATAAAGAAAAAAATAAAACCTAAACCCTAAACTAAAAAAACTTAAACCTAAAATAAAAAATAAAATTAACCTAAACCTAAACTAAAATAAATAAAGCCTAAATATAAACCTAAAATAAATGAAACCTAAACCTGAACCTAAACTAAATAAAATAAAATAAATTAAAAATAAACCTAAACTTAAATTAGAAAATAAAACCTTAAAATAAACTTAAAATAAAACCCTAAACCTAAACCTAAAAATTAAAAATAAAACCTAAACCTAAAAAATAAAATTAAAATAAAACTTAAGTAAAAATAAACCTAAACCTAAACCTAAACTTAAAAAATAAACTAAACTAAAAAACATGAACTAAAATATATAAACTAAAGTACATAAAATAAAAAATAAACCTAAATCAAAATAAAAAATAAAGTAAACTAAAATAAATAAATAAAATAAACTAAATATATCAAATAAACCAAACATTTTGGTTTACTTTTAAAAAAAACCTTAAACCCTAAATCTAAAACTAAACCCTAAACCCTAAAAAAACTAAACCAATAACCCTAAACCTAAACCCTAAATAAAAAACTAACCTAAACTAAAACCCTAAACCCTAAACCTAACCCTAAAAACCCTAAACTAAAACTAATATTTAATTTAAAGAACCCTAAACCCTAAATCTTAAACCCTAAGCCCTAAACCTTAAACCCTAAACTAACCCTAAACCTTAAACCCTAAACCTACAAACCTTAACCTACAACCTACAAACCTAAACCTAAAAACCATAAAACTTAAACCCTAAACTCTAAAACTAACACTAAACACTAAACCTTAAACCTACAACCCTAAACCTCAAACCCTAAACCCTAAACCCTAAATATAAAAAATAAAAAATAGAAAAATACCCTAACCCTAAACCCTAAACTAAACCCTAAATTATAAACCCTAAACCCATAAACCCTAAACACTAAACCCTAAACCCTAAACCCTAAACCTGAAAACCCTAAACCCTATACCTTAAACCCTAACTAAACTTAAACCTAAACTAACCTAAATAAAAACCTAAACTCTAAACTACACCTAAACCTAAACCCTAAACCCTAAATCCTAAACCCTAAACCATAAAAACCTAAAAACCTAAGCCTAAACTAAATAAAACTAATTAAAAAAAACTAAACCTAAATAAAATAAAAAATATAAATAAATAAAAACCTAAACTAAAACTTAATCCTAAACCTAAACCTAAAAAAATAAAATTAAAACAAAACCAAACTAAAAATTAATAAAATCTAAACTAAAATAAAAAAAATAAAACCCAAATGTAAATAAAATAAAAACCTAAATAAAATAAAAAACTAAATAAAACCTACCTAAAAAAAATAAAACCTAAAATAAAGAAAAATAAAACCTAAACCCTAAACTAAAACAAATAAACCTAAAATAAAAAAAATAAAATAAACCTACACCTAATTTAAAATAAACTAAACTAAAATAAAAAAAACCTAAACCTAAACCTAAAATAAATTAAACCTAAACCCTAAACTAAATAAAATAAAATAAGCTAAAAAATAAACTCTACCTAAACTAAAAAAATAAACTTAAACATAAACCTAAAATAAAAACCTAAAACCTAAACCTAAAAATAAAAAATAAAAACCTAAACCTAAGCCTAAAAATAAAAAATAAAACCTAAATCTAAAAAAAAAATTGAAAAATAAACATAAACCTAAACTTAAACCTAAAAACTAAATTACAATAAAAAACCTAAACTAAAATAAATAAAATAAACTAAATAAATATTAAAAAAACAAAATAAAAATAAAAAATAAACTAAATAAACTAAACCTAAACTTAAATTAAAAGAAAATATAAAAACCCTAAACTAAAACCATAAATCCTAAACCTAAAATAAACCCTAAACCCTAAAACTACAACCCTAAACCTAAACACTAATAAACCTAAGCTAAACCCTAATCCTAAACACTAAACTAAACCCTAAACCTAAATAACTAACCCAACCTAAACTAATAAACCTAAACCTAAAACTAAACCTAAACCCTAAACCCTAAAAAACTAAACCAAAACTAAACCCTAAACTAAACCTAAACTAACCCTAAACCCTAAGTTAACTCTAAACTATAATCCTAAACCTAAACTAAACCTAAAAAATAAACCTAAAGTTTAAACACTAAACTAAAACCCTAAACCTAAACCCTAAAACCCTAAACCTAAAACCTAAAACCCTAAACCTAAAACCCTAAACTAAACCTAAACTTAAACTAAAAAACTAAATACCTAAACTAAATAAAAAATATAAAATAAATAAATAAAATAACCTAAACTAATAAAATAAAAAATTAAATTAAATATAAACCAAAATAAAACCTAAACCTAAACCTAAAATAAAATAAATAAAACCTAAACTAAACCAAAAAAAATAAAATAAACTTAAGAATTAAAAAAAATAAAATAAAAACTAAATGTAAATAAAAAATAAAATAAACCTAAAATAAAATAAAAACTAATTGAAAACCTAAACCTAAAAAATAAATGTAAATATTAAACTAAAAATAAATAAAAAATAAAACCTAAACCCTAAACTAAAAAAACCTAAACCTAAAATAAATAAAATAAAATAAACTTAAACCTAAACTAAAATAAACTAAACTAAAATAAAACCTACCTTAACTTAAAATAAACTAAACCTAAACCCTAAATATAATAAAATAAATTAAACCTAAACCTAAACTAAAAAATTAAAAAAAAAAAAATAAACCTAAAATAAACCTATAAAAACTTAAAAAAAAATAAAATAAAACCAAACTAAAAAACTAAATTTAAAAATAAAACCTAAACTTAAAAAATAAAATAAAATCAAAACTCAAATAAAAAATAAACCTAGACCTAAACCTAAATCTAAAAAATATACTAAATTGAAAAACCTAAACTAAAATAAATAAACTAAACAAAATAAAATTAAAAATAAACCTAAATAAAAAATAAAATAAAGTAAACTAAAATAAATAAAAATAAACTAAATATATAAAATAAACCTAAACCTACCTTAAACACTAAATCCTAAACCCACCTAAACCCTAAAACCCTAAACCTAAACCTAAACTAAAAAAATCTAACCCTAAAATAAACCCCTAAACCCTAACCTAAACCCTAAACCTAAACAAAAAACACTAAACCTAAACATAAAGTAACTAAATAAATTAAAAAACTAAACCTAAAACCTACTAAACTAAAACTTAAACCTAAACCCTAAGAATGGGCAAACCTAAAACATCATCAACCTAAGATCTAAAAGGTGGAACTAAAACTAATATGGAAAAAGGTGGTATGGAAAATAAACATGGTGGAAAAAAGATCGTGATATGAAATCCTACTCAAGAGGTCAAGTGATTCTAAAACTAAAATAAGAATAAAAATGGAACTGTCTAAAGATGACATTATTTATGGTTTTGGTTTGCTCTAAATCTAAAACTAAAACTGATGAAATAAAATAAAAAATGTAAAAATATATTAAAAAAAAATCAAAACCTTAAACCTAAACTAACTAAATACTAAACCAAAACCCTAAACCCTAAAAAATCCTAAACCTAAAATAAACTAAACCCTAAAACCATAAACCCTAAAACTAAACTAAACCTAAACTAAACCCTAAACTAAACCTAAACCCTAAACTAACTAACACTAAACCTAAACCCTAAAAAACCCTAAAAGCTAAAACCTAAACCTAAAAAAAAAAAAACCTAAAAAAATATAATAAATAAGAAAACTTAAACCAAAATAAAATAAAAATATAATAAATAAAAACCTAAACAAACCTAACCTAAACCTAAAATAATAAAAAATAAAAAACTAAACTAAAATAAAAAACTAAACTAAACAAAATATTAAAAAACTAAAAAATAAAAAAAAAAAACCTAAAATAAACTAAATAAATCTAAAATAAAACTAAATAAAAAACTAAACTAAAAATAAACCTAAAATAAAATATAAACTTAAACCCTAAATAAAAAATAAACCTAAAATAAACAAAATAAAATAAAATAAACCTAAACTAAAATAAACAAACTAAAATAAATAAAACCTAAACCTAACCTAAAATAAACTAAACCTAAACTCTAAACTAAATAAAATAAAATAAACTAAAAATAAACCTAAACCTAAACCAAAATAAACCTAAAATAAACATAAAATAAATCTAAAAGCTAAACCTAAAAAATAAATAAAACCTAAACCTAAACATAAAATAAAAAATAAACCTAAACCTAAAAAAAAAAATAAAAAATTAAACCTAAATAAAAAAAAAAAAAAAACCTAAACTAAACCTAAATTTAAAAAAATAAACTAAAATAAAAAAACCTAAACTAAAATAAATAAACTAAACTAAATAAAAAAAAAAACCTAAATAAAAAATAAAAAATAAAGTAAATAAAAAATAATAAAAAAAAAACTAAATATACTAAAACCTAAACCTACCTAAACACTAAATCCTAAACCTAAACAAAACCCTAAAACCCTAAACCTAAACCCTAAACCAAAAACCCTAAATCATAACCCTAAAAACCCTAAACCTAAAAAACTAATAAACCTAAACCTAAACCCTAAAATAAAACCTAAACATATAAACTAAATAAATTAAAAATAACCTAAACCTAAACTAATAAACTAAACTAACCTAAACCTAAAATAAAAAATAAAATAAAAACTACTAAAAAAAAATAAACTAAAAAACTAAACTAAACTAAAATAAAATATAAAATACTAAAAAAACTAAATAAAAAAAAAAAATAAAAATAAACTAATAAAAAAAAACTAAACCTATAAAATACTAAATAAATAAAAAAAATAATAAAATCTAATAAAAATAAAAAACTTAAACCCAAACTAAACAAACCTAACCTAAAATAAACCCTAAACCTAAAAAAAATAAACCTAAAATAAAAATAAATAAACCTAAACCTAAACTAAAATAATAAAAAAATATAAAACCTAAACCTAAACTAAAAAACCTAAACCTAAATAAAATAAACCTCTAAAAAAAATAAAAAATAAACCTAAACTAAAATAAACCTAAAATAAAATAAAACTAAACCAAAATAAATAAAATAAAATAAATAAATAAAATAAACCTAAACCTAAACCTAAACTAAAAAAAATAAAAAAAAAAATAAACTAAAATAAAACCTAAACTAAACTAAAATATAAAAAACTAAATAAAATAAAAATAAACCTAAAAAAACTAAATAAAACTAAACTAAAAAAATAAACCAAAATATAAAAATAAAATAAACTAAATAAAATATAAAATAAAATAAAAATAAATAAACCAAAATAAACTATAAAATAAACTAAAAAAAAAAAACCTAAACCTAAACCTAAACTAAAAAATAAACCTAAAAAAAATAAAATAAACCTAAACCTAAACTAAAATAAAACATAAAAATAAACCTAAAATAAAAACCTAAACCTAAACTTAAAACTAAAAAATAAAACCTAAACCTAAACCTAAACCTAAAAAATAAACTAAAATAAAAAAATAAATAAAATAAATAAATAAAATAAAACTAAACTAAATAAAAAAATAAATAAATAAAATAAATAAAAATAAAAAATAAAATAAATAAATAAAACTAAAAAAAATAAAATAAAAAAAAAATAAAACTAAAAAAAAAATAAATAAAAAACCTAAATAAAAAATAAAAATAAATAAAAAAAAAAAAAATAAATAAAATAAAATAAACTAACTAAACCTAAAATAAACAAAACAAAATAAACCTAAACCTAAAACTAAAAAAATAAATAAAACCTAAACCTAAACCTAAAATAAACTAAACCTAAACCTAAACTAAATAAAAAAATAAACTAAAATACTAAACCTAATCTAAAAAAATAAAACATAAAAAATAAACCTAAAAAAATAAACTAAACCTAAAATGCTAAAACCTAAACCTAACTAAAAAACCTAAATAAAATAAATAAAACCTAAACCAAAATAAATGAAAAATAAAATAAAATAAAAGTACCTAAAAAAAACCTAAACCCAAAACCTAAAAAAAAAAAAATAAAATAAAAAATAAAAATAAACTAAAATAAAATAAATAAAAACTAAATAAACCTAAATATAAAAAAATAAACTAAAAAAAAATAATAAATAAAAAAATAAACTAAAAAAAATAAAAAATAAACCTAAAATAAAACCTAAATAAACCTAAAATAAATAAAATTAAACCTAAAAAAATAAAATAAAATAAAATCCTAAACCTAAAAAAATAAAAAAAAAATAAAAACCTAAACCTAAATAAAAAAAAAAAAACCTAAAAACCTAAACTAAATAAAACCTAAAATAAACTAAAAAATAAAATAAAAAAAATAAAAAAATAAAAAAAACCTAAACTAAAATAAACCTAAATAAAATAAAATAAAATAAAATCTAAACTAACAAAATAATAAAAAAAATCCAAAACTAAACAAAAAAAATAAAATAATCCTAAAAATAATAAACCTAAATAAAATATAAACTAAATGTAAAATAAAAAGAAAATAAACCTAAATTAAAATAAATTAAAAACCAAAACTAAAAATAAATAAAAATAAACCCTAAACTAAAATAAAACTAACCTAAAATAAAAAAAAAAATAAACAAAATAAAAAAATAAATAAAAATCTAAACTAAAAAAACTAAACTAAAATAAATAAAACTTAAACCTAAACCTAAAATAAAACTAAACCCTAAACTAAATAAATAAAATAAACTAAAAATAAACCTAAAACTAAACTAAAAAAAAACCTAAAATAAATCTAAAACCTAAACCTTAAAAAATAAAACCAAAACCTAAACATAAACCTAAGAATAAAAAAATAAAACCTAAACCTAAAAAATAAAATAAAAATAAAACTATACTAAAACATAAACATAACTTAAACCTAAACCTAAAAAAATAATAAAAACCTAAACTAAAATAAATAAATAAAGAAAATAAAAAATTAAAATAAAAATAAAATAAATTAAATTAAAATAAATAAAATAACTAATTAAACCTAAACCTATATTACTAATTTTTTAAAAAATCATAAATCCTAAAGCCTAAACCCTAAAACCTAAACCTAAACCCTAAACATAAAACTAACTAAAATAAACTAAACCTAAAACCTAAACCTACAACCCTAAACCTAAACCATAAAACCTAACTAAAATCCTAAACCTAAACCCCAAACCCTAAACCCTAAACCCTAAACCTAAACCCTAAACCTAAACCCTAAACCCTAAAACCTAAACCTAATCCTAAACTAAATAAACCTAAAATAAAATAAATAAACATAAACCTAAATAAATTAAAAATAAATCAAATAAAAACCTAAACTAAAACCTAAACTTAAAATTAAAATAAAATAAATAATCAAATCTAAACTAACATAAAATAAATTAAAACCTAAACTAAATTAAAAAATTAAATAAACCTAAAAAAACATAAATAAAATAAAAACTAAATATAATAAACCTAAAATAAAATGAAACAAACTAAATAGAAAACTGCCAAAAATAAATAAAAAAATAAAAAACACTAAACCTAAACAAAACTAAATAAAATAAATTAAACTAAAATAAACCTAAACCTAAACTAAAAATAAACCTAAAATAAACCTAAAATAAAACCTATTACTAAACCTAAAAAAAAAAAAAAATAAAAAAATAAAAAACCTAAACCTAAACCTAAAAATAAAAAAATTATACATAAACCTTAAAATAAAATAAAATAAAACTAAACTAAAAAAATAAACATAACCTAAATCTAAACCTAAAAAATAAACTAAAAGAAATAAACCTAAAATAAATAAACCAAAGTAAATAATAATAAAAAATAAACCTAAATAAAATATAAAAAACAAAAATAAAAAATAAAAACCTAAACAAAACCTAAACCTAAACCTAAATAAAAATAAATAAAAAAATATATAAGAAACTAAAATAAAATAAAGAAAACCTAAACTAAATGAAAAATAAAATAAACTTAAGAATAAAAAACCTTAATAAATAAAAAACTAATTGTAAAAAAAAATAAAATAAACCAAAAATATAAATAAAGTAAAAACCTAAACCTAAAAATAAATAAATAATAAAACTTAAAATTAAATAAAAAATAAATCCTAAACCTAAACCTAAAATAAACTAAACCTAAACCTAAACCTAAACTAAATAAAAAAATAAACTTAAAATAAACCTAAACCTAAACTAAAATATAAAACCTAAAAATAAACCTAAAATAAAAACCTAAAACCTAAACCTAAAAAAATAAAGTAAAAACCTAAACCTAAACCTAAAAAATAAAAAATAAACCTATACCTACAAAATAAAATAAAATAAAACTCAACTATAAAATAAATCTAAACTAAAACTAAAAAATTAACTAAAATCAAAAACCTAAACTCAAATAAAAAACCTAAAATAAGTTAACTAAACTAAATAAAAAAAAATAAAAAAACAAAGTAAATTAAATAAACCAAAACCTACCAGATTACCTAATTTAAAAAGAAAAAACCTAAACCCTAAATCCTAAACCTAAACCCTAAAACAAACCCTAAACCCTAAACCTACAACACTAAACCTACAACCTACAACCATAAACCCTAAAAAACCCTAAACCCTAAATCCAAAACCCTCAACCCTCAACCCTGAACCCTAAACCCTAAACTCTAACCTTATACCCTAAACCCTAAAAGCATAAACCCTAAAACCTAAACCCTAAACCCTAAACCCTAGACCTTAAACCCTAATCCTAAATATTAAACCCTAAAAGCATAGACCCTAAAACCCTAAATCCTAAACCTAAACCATACACCCTAAACCCTAAACCTTAAACCCTAAACCCTAACCCTAGACCCTAAACCTTAAAGCTTAATCCTAAACCTAAAGTAACTAAATAAATTAGAAAATAAACCTAAACTTGAACCTAAACCTAAGAATGGGAACCTTGATGGCGTGAACATCACTATCAACCTAAGTCTAGATCTCAATAGGCAAGGCAGTGTCGCAGTGGTGGGGATCTGAGGTGATGGTGGATATGGAGGTAGTGGTAAAGGTTATGGATGAGGGAGAGCGAGGGAGGTTATAAATGGTGGTGGAGAGATCGGGATATGATGGTGGATCTAAAATGAGAGGGCAAGGTTCTCATGGGAACCGAGAAATAAGAATGGCCGATCCGATTTGTTGCTTATGGAATTCTATCTTTATAGAGAAAACTTTTATCTAAGGTTTTGATTTGCTCTATGCATGTTCATTTTTTATCTATGTCATCACTTATGTCTTAGAAAACTTGGTGTGTTACTTGGTCGATGAAATCCAAAAGAAGTAATGTTGAATATGAATTTGTTATATATTAACAAAAAAACTATAAACCCTAAACCCTAAACTAAAACCTGAACCCTAGACCTAAAACCTAAACCCAAAATCCTAAAAAACCTAAACCCTAAACCCTAAACCCTAAACCTTAAACCCTAAACCCCAAACCTTAAATCCAAAACCCAAAACCTTGAACTAACACTAAACCTTAAAACCTAAAATGCTAAACCTAAACCTAAACTAAATAAAACATAAAAATAAAATAAAATAAAACCTAAACTAAATCTTAAACCTAAACCTAAACATAAACCTAAAAAAATAAAAATAAAACCTAAACTAAAATAAATAAATAAACTAACAAAACTAAAAAAAATAAAACCTAAATAAAAAAACTAAACCTAAAATAAAAAAATAAACCTAAAATAAAATGAAATAAAACTAAATAAAACCTAAACCAAAAAAAATAAACCTAAAAATATGTAAAACTAAACCCTAAAAAAATACCTAAACCTAAAATAAAAACATAATAAACCTAAACCTAAACTAAAATAAACTAAACTAAAATAAAAAAACCTAAACCTAAACCTAAAATAAACTAACCTAAACCTAAACCAAAACCCTAAATAAAATAAAATGAAATAAAAATAAACCTAAACCTAAACTAAAAATATAAAACCTAAAAATAATCCAAAAATAAAAACCTAAAACCTAAACCTAAAAAAATAAAATAAAAATCTAAACCTAAACCTAAAAATAAAAAATAAAAGCTAAACCTTAAAAATAAAATAAACTTAAACTAAACTAAAAATAAACCTAATCCTAAACCTAAACCTAAAATTAAACTAAAATAAAAAACCTAAACTAAAATAAATAAACTAAACTAAATAAAAATAAACATAAACCAAAATAAAAATAAAAAATAAAATAAAATAAAATAAAAAATAAATAAAAATAAAAATAAATTAAACCTACTGTTTACTTAATTTAGAACATAAAATAAAAAATAATAATAAAAAAAAGCTAACCCTAAACCCTAAACCCTAAACCTGAAACCTTAAAACCCTAAACCCTAAAACCTAAACCCTAAACCATAAACCCTAAAACCCTAAACAATAAACCCTAAACCCTAAACCCAAAACCCTAAACCCTAACACCTACAACCCTAAACCCTAAACCTTAAACCCCAAACCCTAAACCCTAAAAATCTAAAAACCTAAACCTAAACTAAATAAAATCTAAAAATAAAATAAAACCTACACCTAAATAAAATAAGAAAAATGAAATAAAATAAAAACCTAAATTAAAACCTAAACCTAAAACCTAAACCTAAACATAAAATAAAATAAAATAAATAAAAACTAAACTAAACTAAAAATAAAATAAACCTAAAAATAAAAAAAAATAAATAAAATAAAATAAAATGTAAAAAATAAAAAATAAAATAAACCTAAAATAAAATAAAATAAAACTAACTAAAACCTAAAATAAACAAAATAAAATAAATCTAAACCTAAACTAAAATAAACTAAACTAAAATAAATAAAATGTAAACTTAAACTAAAATAAAAAACCTAAACCCTAAACTAAATAAAATAAAATAAACTAAAATAAACCTAAACCTAAACTAAAAATAAACCTAAAATAAACATAAATTAAAAAAAACCTAAACCTAAAAAAAAAAAAATAAAATAAACCTAAACCTAAACCTAAAAAAATAAAAAAAGCCTAAAAAAATAAAATAAAAAATAAAACTAAACTAAAAAATAAGCATAAACCTAAACCTAAACCTAAAAAATATACTAATATAAAAACTTAAACCAAAATAAATAAACCTAAAATAAATAAAATAAAAAATAAAACTAAATAAAAATAAAAATTAAAATAAACTAAAATAAATACATAAAAACTAAATAAACTAAATAAACCTCAACGTACCCATTTACTGAATTTATAAAAAAAAACTAAACCTTCAACCCTAAACCATAAATCCTAAACCCTAAACCCTAAAACTAACCTTAAACCCTAAACCCTAAAACTAACCCTAAAGCTAAACCTACAACCCTAAACATATAACCCTAAATCTTAAACCCTAAACCCTAAAAAACTTTAAACCATAAACACTAAACCCTAAATTAAATCTAAACCTAACCCTAACCCTAAACCCTAAACCCTAAACCCTAAAGCCTAGACCTTAAAACCCTAAACTCTAAACCCTAAACTAACCCTA
Organism: Cymbidium sinense; assembly: GCA_021442155.1. Classification (NCBI taxonomy): domain Eukaryota; kingdom Viridiplantae; phylum Streptophyta; class Magnoliopsida; order Asparagales; family Orchidaceae; genus Cymbidium; species Cymbidium sinense. Next base: position 43,142 of record JAKCPB010000255.1, on the reverse strand, counting down.
AACCCTAAATAGTGAAAACCCTAAACCCTAAACCCTAAATGAAAACCATAAACTCTAAAGCCTAAAGCCTAAACATTAAACTAACCCTAAACCCTAAACCATCAAAACCCTAAACCCTAAAGCCTAAACACTAAACCCTAAACCCTAAACCCTAAACCCTAACCCTCAAACCTTAAACCCGCAAACCCTAAACCCTAAAAATCTAAAACCTAAACCTAAACTAAATAAAACCTAATAATAAAATAAATAAATAACCTGAACATAAATATAAAATAAAAAATAAAATAAAATAAAACCTAAACATAAAACTAAATATATGATAAAATAAAAAAATAAACTAAAATAAAATAAATAAAAACCTAAACTAAACTAAAAAAATAAAATAATCCTAACAATAAAAAACCTAAATAAAATAAAAACTAAATGTAAAATAAGAATAAAATAAACCTAAGATAAAATATACTAAAAACTAAATAAAAACTTAAACATAAAAAATAAACCTAAAAATAAATAAAAAAATAAAACCTAAACCCTAAAGCTAAAATAAAAATAAAATAAATAAAATAAAATAAACCTAAACCTAAACTAAAATAAATAAAACCTAAACCTAATCCTAAAATAAACTAAACCTAAACCTAAACCTAAACTAATTAAAATAAAATAAACTAAAAATAAATCTAAACCTAAACCTGAAAATAAAATATAAATAAAACTAAACTAAAATATAAGAATAAACTTAAACCTAAACCTAAAAGATATACTAAAATAAAAAACCTAAACCAAAATAAATAAATTTAAAATAAATAACCTAAACTAAATAAAATAAAAAACTAAATAAAATAAAAAAATAAAATAAAAAAAAAATATAAAAAAAAAATATACTAAATAAACCTCAACCTATTGTTTATTTAATTTATAAAAAAAACCTTAAACTCTAAACAGTAAACCCCAAACCTTAAATCCAAAACCTAAACCCTAAAACTAAAACCCTAAATAAAACCCTAAATCCTAAACATAAAACCTAAACCATAAAACTCAACCTAAACCTAAACCTGAAACCTAAACCTAAACACTAACCTAAACCCTAACCCTAAACTAACCCTAAACCCTAAACCTTAAACCTTAAACTATGAAAACCTTAAAATCTAAAGCTTAAAGCCAAAACCTTAAACTAACACTAAACCCTAAACCTTAAACCCTAAACCCTAAACCTAAAACCTAAAACTCTAACACTAAACCTAAACCCTAAACCCTAAACCCTAAACCCTAACCCTCAACCTTAAACCCCAAAACCCTAAACCCTCAAATCTTAAACCCTAAACCCTAAACTCTAAACCCTAAAAATCTAAAAACCTAAACTTAAACTAAATAAAACTTAAAAATAAAATAAATAAAGAAACCTAAACATAAATAAAATAAAAATAAAATAAAATAAAAACCTAAACATAAAACTAAATATAAAATAAAATAAATATACAAATAAATTAAAATAAAATAAATAAAACTAAACAAAAAACTAAAAAATAAAATAAACCTAAGAATAAAAACCTAAATAAAATAAAACTAAATGTAAAATAAAAATAAAATAAATCAAAAATAATAAAAAATAAAAACTAAATAAAAACTTAAACCTAAAAAAATAAACCTAAAAATAAATAAAAATAAAACCTAAACCCTAAACTAAAAAAAAACCCTAAACCTAAAATAAAAAATAAACAAAATAAAATAAACCTAAACATAAACTAAAATAAATAAAATCAAAACCTAATCTAAAATAAACTAAACCTAAACCTAAACCTAAACTAATTAAAATAAAATAAACTAAAAATAAATCTAAACCTAAACTAAAATATAAAACTTAAAAAATAAACCTAAACTTAAAACCTAAACCTGAAAAACAAAATAAAAACCCAAACCTAAATCTATAAATAAAAAATAAAATGTAAACCTAAAAAATAAAATAAAAAAAAAAACTCAACTAAAATATAAACATAAACCTAAAAAAATAAACTAAAATAAAATAAATAAACCTAAAATGAATAAACTGAACTAAATAATAATAAAAAATAAATCTAAATAAAAATAATAAATAAAATAAATCTAGATAAATAAAAAATAAAGTAAATAAACTCAATAAACCAAAACCTACTGGTTTACTTAATTTTAAAATAACCCTAAACCCTAAAACTTAAACCCTAAACTATAAACCCTAAACCCTAAAACTAAACTTAAACCCTAAACCCTAAACCCTAAACCCTAAACCCTAAACCCTAAACCCTAAATCCTAAACCCTAAAACATAAACCCTAAACCCTAAACCCTACACCTTAAACCTTAAACCATATATCCTTAAACCCTAAACCCTAAACCTAAACCCTAAACCCTAAAACCCTAAACCCTAAACCCTACGCCTTAAACACTAAATCATAAAACCTACAACCCTAAACCCTAAACCCTAAACTAACCCTAATCCATAAACCATAAACTAACCTTAAACCCTAAATCCTAAACTAACCCTAAACCCTAAACCCTAAGAATGGGGAGAACCTTGATAATAGGAACATCACCTTCAACCAAAGAGAGGAGTGATGAGGTTACCATGGTGGTGGTGGAGGGAGAGATTGGGGATATGATGGTGGATCCCGCTACTCGAGAGGCTGGAGTGGTTCTAATGGGAACTAGAGAAACTAAGAATGGTCATCTGACTATGGAACCTGTCTTTATAAGTAGGATGGTTCTACTTATCTAAGGTTTTTTATTTTCTCTATGGGTGTTCATTTTTTATCTATGCCTTCGCTTGTGTCTTAGAAAACTTCAGCTGCTACTTGGTTGATGAAATCAAAAGAACAAATGTTGAACCTCAATTTGTTCCCTATTAAAAAAACCTTAAACCTTAAATCCTAAAATAAAACTTAAACCCTAAACCCTAAACCCTAAACCCTAAAACCAAACCCCAAGCTTAAACTAACCCTAAAAGCTAAACCTAAAGCTAAACCTAAAATAAATAAATAAAAAAAAAAAATAAACCAAAACATAAATTAAAACCTAAACCTAAAAAAAAAAAATAAAAAAAAACTAAACTAAAATAAATTAATAAAACCTAAACAAACTAAAAAAAATAAAAACCTAAATAAAATAAAACTAAACCTAAAATAAAATTAAATAAACCAAAAAATATAATAAAATAAAACTAAATAAAATCTAAACCTAAAAAAACTAAAAAAAAAAACTAAATAAAACTAAAAAAAAAAACCTAAACCTAAAATAAAAATAAAAAATAAACAAAATAAAATAAACCTAAACCTAAACTAGAATAAACTAAACTAAAATAAATAAAACTTAAACCTAAAATAAACCTAAACCTAAACCTAAACAAAATAAAATAAAATAAACTAAAAAAAACCTAAACCTAAACTAAAAATAAACTAAAAAAAAACCTAAAACCTAAACCTAAAAGATAAAATAAAACTAAACCTAAACCTAAAAAAAAAAATAAAACCTAAACCTAAAAAATAAAATAAAATAAAACTAAACAAAAAAATAAACCTAAACTAAAAAATTAACTAAATAAAACCTAAACTAAAATAAACCTAAAATAAATAAACTAAACTAAATAAAATAAAATTAACCTAAATAAAAATAAAAAATAAAATAAACTCAAACAAATAAAAAATAAAGTAAATAAACTAAGTAAACCTAAACTTACCTATTTATTTAATTTTAAAGAAAATACCCTAAACCCTAAATCCTAAACCCTAAAACTAACCCTAAACCCTAAACCAAAAACTAAACCTTAAATCTTAAACCCTAAACCCTAAACCCTAAACCTTAAACCCTAAACCCTAAATCCTAAACCCTAATCCCTAAACCCTAAACTCTAAACCCTAAAACCTACAAACCTTAAACCATAAACCCTAAATCCTAAACTAACCCTAAACCCTAAACCTTAAACTAAACTTAAACCTTAAGAATGGGCGTAACCTTGAAGAAGGAATCACCATCAACTACTCGCCTAGATCTGGGAGGAAAGGCGAGGTGCGCTAGTCATGGTTGGGAATGAGGGCTAGTGGATTTGGAGGTGGTTGAGCAGTGGTGGAAGGAGGAGGAGTGTTGGAGGTTACAAGGTGGTGGCCGAGAGATCGGGATATGATGGTGATCTCACTGAGAGGAGATTCTGATGGGAACTGAGAAATTGAAGAATGATCTGACCGCTATGGAACTATATTTTATAATAGATGGTTATACATATCTAGGGTTTTGATTTTTTTATGGGTGCCCATTTTATCTATGTCATCGCTTGTGTCTTAAAAAACTTGGGGTGCTACTTGGTTGATGAAATAAAAGAAGAAATGTTGAATCAAATTTATTCTCTATTAAAGGCTTAAACCCTAAACCCTAAACCCTAAATTAAAACTTAAACCTTAAACCTAAAACCAAAACCCTAAACCCTAAAATCCCTAAACCCTAAACACTAAACCATAAACCCTAAACCTAAACCCTAAACCCTAAACCCTAAACCCTAAACCCTAAACCTAAAACCCTAAACCCTAAAACTAAAACCCTAAACCCTAAACCCTAAAACCATAAACCTTAAACCCTAAAACCTACAACCCTAAACCCTAAACCCTAAACCCCAAACCCTAAACTTAAACTCTGAACCCTAAAATAATAATAAACCCTAAACCCTAACCCTAAACCCTAAACCCTTGACCTTGAATAAAGTTGTCATTAGGAGTAGAACTAAAGAATGACCTAGTCCTAACATGGTTATGGTAGCAAATGAAATTTCTTCAAGAGACTTTCCCATGACTATTAGAGATTTGAATACCCTAAACCCTAACCCTAAATCATATTATAACACCATATATTATATTATATTATAGCATTCTATATTTGACCATGCAGTAATGCATTTTTGGATGTTATAAGATGTTTTGAAATGTTTTAGTATATTATTGTATTATGCCCTATAGTCTATATTAATAAAAATCATAAAAATATTGATTTAATAAATCAGATGATGAAATTTGTTAAATTTAAAGTGGGAATTAGGTTGTAGTACCAAAGGTGTGCTACGCCACTTGTAGTCTAAAAGTAAGATTTTATGTTCAAAATAAATATTATATGTTGCATAGATATAACATCATATACATTAATATATTATTCTATGCATTTTAAATACTTAGTACTTTACAATCATGCAGCCTAGCCAACACTAGCATTATTTATAAAAATGTTGATTTAGACTTTAAAATGGTAGAATTTGGCCAAATTCATAATACGTAGAGCATCGCATTATATATATTGTTCCAATCTAAAATATGTAAGTGATACACTAAAATATATAGGTTTTATTGTTTAGACTAATTTTATGATTTTTTATCTTAAGAAATCTTGTGATGTGATATGCAATATAATATAATATAATATGTTGGGTATTATAATATAGGATTCCATAACATAGTGTAACATCAAGCATTATAGCATACTATTGTCTACTTATTGTTTAGCATATTTTAGTTTGTTATAGTATGATGTAGTAGAGTTTGTACTAGTATAATTCATAAAAATACTAATTTATAGGTCGAGTTGATGGATTTGGCCAAATTTAAGGTAAGCTTTAGGGAACATCATTGTGCTATGGTGTGTCATTTAATCAAAAGAATGAATTTTGCATCCAAAATAAATGTTCATATTTCAACCAAATTTTATAAATTTTTTGCTTAAAGTGATTCATTTTAAGGTGTAATGTAAGATAATATATTATATGAAAGCATATTAAAATATAATGTACATAACAATATAACTTCACATATATATGAATGTGGTGGTGTTATTTAAATATTGTACATTTTAGTATGTTTTACTTTTGTTATAATACATTGGGTCAAAACTCACAAAAATGTTAATTTAGTCGAGATGGAAGAATTTGGCCAAATTCATGGCACACCAAGAAGCAAAACCAAAATTATGCTATTTTGTACCATTTCTAATAAAAAATTAATAATTTTACATCCAAGATGAACATTATTCATATTTTGAGAAAATTTTGTTATTTTTTCCTATTAGGTGATTCAAATGAGGTGTAATGTTAGACAATATAATATTATAGCAAATTATAATATAACATCATATATTATAATATAATGTAGTGTGTTAATTCACACTATAATATGTTTAGCATGATATTATATTTAGTTTGAGTTTGCACCATCACAAATCATAAAATGTTATTACAATGTTAAGATGATGTAATTTGAATGAATACATTGTAGGGTTTTGCTGAAGTATTAAAGGTGTGCATAAGAGAAGAAATAAGATTTGATGAGAATTCCATGTCAAGGACATGGAGGGAGATCCGCTAGGGATCACACATGCATTGGACATGACATGTGAGGGGTCTACATGAGGACATAGAAGAAGAAAATCATTGGGGATAAGGTTTGAATTTGATTTGATTATATGATTTGTGGAAAGAAGATTTGCTAGGGAAAAGAATCTATAATCCACGGGATTAAGATCAAATTGGCTTTAATTTGTTTTCTTTTATTTAATATGGAGGAATATCTATTAGAGATATGGGCACAATTCCACTACGGATCGAGTATATGAACCTTCCACTAGGGAAGCAGGTTTAGGCTATCCACTGGGGATTGGGATTTGAGTTCAATTTCATAGATTTGTTTGGGGATGTATCTACTGGGAATAAGAGTTTGGTTGGATTTCTTTGATTTAGACTCTACTAGGGGAGTTGGTTTAATTTGGCTCCACTAGGGAGGTTGGTTTTGAATTTAATTTGTTTGACTGACTTATTTATATATGATTTGGGGTTCCACTAGGGAGAAGGGTGTGATTTAACTCACCGAATTAGATTGGGTTTAATTAAATGTATGGACCTTCAAGTGATCAACCCACCGAGAATGGGTTATATCCCCTTGACCTACCTCAAGTTTACAACCAAAGGGATAGTCTACTGTGGTAGAGCTAGCCAACCTAAGGGGTTGCCATTCTCGTGCAATATGTGCTAGGAAGAAGGCATAGCACTTACATCTTCCAAAGCGAGGAATAATCATTGGGGTGACCTTTGGATGCAAATCAAATTGACCTCAATGACTAATGAGTGAATGCCACGGGACTTATGTCAACTCAAAAGTAGTGAGGATTAATTTTATCATGTGATTTGATATGGTTTATTTGGTTTAGTTTGATTTCAAATTGAGGGCAGGATGAGCTCAATCAAATTTCATAGATTTAATTTATGGACCATGTATCAGACTTATCCTATCTAAGATTTATAAATCCAAAGGGATAGTCTACTAGTAGATCTAGCCAACCTAAGGGTTTCCTAAACGACAGCTAGAGAAAGGCACAGACTTACATCTTCTAAAGTAGGAACAACTCACTGGTAGCACAAATTGAACCTAACTTAGGGGAAACTATTGAGTGAATGCCACTAGGGACTTAAATCAACTCAAGAGTAGTGATTCCTATAGGGAGTTTTACTGACACTACCCTAAAGATAGATGCCCGCTGGGAAAAGGTACCTTTAAGGGTGTCCTTTAATCCACAAGTTAATATATATTTTGTTTATATCTTGTGGACCCTATGTGCGAGGGACCCCACTAAAAAAGGGCTATTTTGACCTTAACCTATCTCAAATTTACTGGACCAAGGGAGAATCTGCACATCCATAAGATGGATTCTCCACCATAGGGTTGGTTACTGGAATGAGGAACCCCAATCCAATAAAGGGTAGTGTCTAAATGGGGTCACAAAGGACCTAATCCAAATATAGTTCCCACAAGGGAGGTGCTAGGGAGTTATCCCAGCAAAAAAAAGCTTATAGTGGCCAACTCAAGGAGAAAGTGTAGAGACTTACACGCCATGAGTGGTGTATCCTAAGGTGAGAACCAACCAACCTAAGGTGTATCACAGATGAGTGGTGTATCCATCAGCATAGTGAGAACCAACCAACCTAAGGTGCCCATCGCAGCAATGATCAATCTAGAAAGAAACCGTAGGCTTACAAATTTCTAAGTGGAACTAATCATCGGAAAGTCTATTATCTGGACATGTTATCCGACCTTAGAGTGACTACTAAGTGGGAGCCCCAAAGAAGGACCAACCTAAACTCAAGCAATCAGGGAAGGAGCGCTAGGGACTTATCCTAAACCTCAAAAATGCTCAACCCAAAAAGGCTAATCTAAGAAGAAAGCATAGACTCACATCCTCTTAAATGAAGCCAACATGAAGCTATCATGTAGTATGGCCTACCAAACTAACAAGGCACTCATTGGTGTGTTGTGGCCAAGTAAGGAAGGAAAGCATAGCAGACTTACATCCTCTAAAGTAAGAAAACCACTAGATTGACACACTAGCAAGGTAGCACGTCAGCCTGACCTTGAGAAACTATTGAGTGAGTGTTGTTGGGGGCATAATCTCAACTCAGAGTAGCCCGAGACAAAATATATGTGTTTGTTTTAAATGTTTGTGTGTAGTTTGTGTTTGTGTTATGTCGATGAAAGATAAGATGCAGCTCGGGTTCCTTACACCTACCCTAAACACATCATGGTAGATTTGCAAACAAGAATACTTTCAACATGAAAGAGATTGAATTTGAAATAGAATTTTCATTGATTATAATTATTTTCAGACATGATTTATAATATTCTTTTAAGTAGAGCCAATTGATTGGAAGCATTGGACACTCTCCTTATGATTAATAAGATAAGATCCTCCTTGGTAGGCCTTCTTTATGGTAATAGGCCTTCCCAAGTGGGTTAAAACTTGCCTCCCATCTATGGGCAACAATTGGTTTAGAACAAAAATAAGCCCTCCTACTTGAAAATCTCTAAGACTAACCAACTTGTTGTGAGCCTAAATCATTTTAGCTTTTTACAACTCCAGGTTTTGGCATGCTCGCAGGCATCTCTCCTCCAAACCTTCAAGCTCTTCTGACCGCAACATGGCATTCTGTTATGTTGTGATCTTGCTACCCACAGCTATCCTTAGTGATGGGAGTTGGACTTCTAATGGTAGAATAACTTGCACCCATACACTAAAGTGAAAGGGGTAGCCGAGTTGGAGTTCTATATGTGGTGCTAGCCCACAAGGGTTCAACTAACTACTCATGCCACTTTCTTATTGTTGAGTGTCTTCTTTAGTATTTGGATGAGAGTTTTATTGAAGGCTTATGCTCATTTGCCCTTAGGTAGTTGATGGTAGAATATCTCCAATCTATGTGTCTCTAAGAAAAGTTATAGATCTCGCTTTAATGCGTACCATTATCAAATATAATTCATTGAGGCACTCCAAACCTATATATATAGATGGTTCCTAAAAAATTAGCAGCATGCTATGTTCGACCTCTATGAGCGTAATCGCCTTTGCCCATTTGGAAAAGTAGTCAATAGCTGATGAACGATGACCCATGGAAGAAGGAGCATCAATCGAACCACTATGTCAAGCATTCCCCACACTCAAATGGCCATGAGGCCAATGAGGATGCAAAATGTTGGGTGGTTGGTGTAGGACCACACCGTGTATTTGGCATTGGTGGCATCACTTAGCCATATCCATGCAATCTTTGATCATCGATGACCAGTAGTATCATAGACTCTCGATCTTGGGTTTCATCTTTAGATCGGATTGGTTGGCTCCACATAATCCTAAGTGTACCTCAGTCATAACCTTATGGGCTTTGTGCTTGTCTAAATTTTGTAACCACATATAATCAAAAGTTTATCGATACATGACACCATCCACAAGAGCGTAAGAAAGTGGTCTCTACTTCATCTGATGGGCTTGTGACTTCTCTTGAGGTAGTTTTATTTAGGTAATCCATGAATGGTTGCCTCTAATCTAACTCCTCCCTTGTTGGCAATGACAACCTCCCTTCAAGAGAGTACTTTTGAGTTCAATATCAATAAGAGGTAAGACTTATCTATTTTGAACCTTTATTGATATTGACTCATCCTCTAGATATGCCAACTCCTTGGCAAGGTTGGGTAAAGCATATGCTATGGCATTCTCTCCTGAGGAATCTTATAAATTGTAACCTCTAAAATTTGGCCCAACCATGGTGTACTTGTGATGGAGCTTGGGCTTTATAAACTTATAGACCCAACAATTTGGTTGATAACTATGAGAATCCCAAGATGTTAATGTTCGATGCTTAGAGTAATGACTAACTCTAGATAATCGACTCATATTTGACTTGTTAGTGCAAGGATTGGATGATATGAGAATCTCATCACATCATACGAGTTAAGAGAACTATTCCTACGCCCGCCTTTCCTAGAATAGTAGATTGTGATTCTTCTCCTCTTTGAGAAGAACCTGCACCTTCAAAGTACATCTCCCAAGATTGAATGCTAGTATCCCCTAAGTTCATGATTTATTCATCGGGAGATCATCAAGCGAGTCACAGAAGTGGGTGTGTTGTTAAGAAATTTGCTAGCACTTATCCTTTCACCGCACGGAGGGGTAAGAAGGTAATGTCAAACTATGAGAGGATCATGGACCATCGTGCCAACCATCCGGATAGCATCGATGTCATGAGATATTATAGTGGATTGATCTTAGAGATTAAGTTCACCTTATGAAGAAGCATGTAGTGTTGTAGCTTTTGGGATACAAAGATTAAAGCTAGACAATGCTTCTAAAAGGGTGGATATAAATAGGGATTAGATGACTACGAGGTAGTAGAGTGCATTTTCCTTCCTTTCATCTTTGCTTGGGCCAACAAAGCACCAAGGGAGTCATAACATAGTAGTGTAAAGTATGAGCTTTGCTGATAATGCTAGAACCAAGGCCATCGAAATGGTTGATGTCTTTGAAGGCATGCTCACACTTATGATCCCACTTGAACTTGACATCCTTTTTGACAAGTGCAAAGAATGGTGACATCTTCTCAATAAGTTGATATAAAGCATCTTAGATGCACCAACCGCCTTGGAATGATCCGAGTTTAGTTAAACTTTGGGGTGGCATTTCTAATATCGCTTGATCTTCTAATCGATTTTGATTCCCTCATGTCGACAACAAACCCAAGGAATTTCCTGCTACTCAATGCACACTTCAAGGGTTCATTTTGAGGTTAAATTGTCTTAATAGTTAAAAACTACTCATGTGAAAAAGATAATCTTCCTTTTCTCTACTTTTGACCATGATATCATCGACATATCACTCGACTTGATGATGAATGAGTTCGTCAAAGATTCAAGTCATAGCCTGCTAGTATGTAGCACCAATATTTTTAAAGATAAAAGGCATGACCTTATAGTAATAGATTCAGATCGGGGTTCTAAAAGTAGTGTTTCTTGCATCTTCAAGGGCCATCTTTATTTGGTTATATCTAGATGAGCCATCCATGAAAGAGAAGACTATAATGAAATTCATCTTTAACATGCCTTATTTAAATCCCTAAAATCAACCAAAATGTGAATGGAATTCTTTTTTTTAACTGGATGATGTCCTAACCGTAGGGTATTTTTCTTCCTAGATAAAGCCAGCATCGATCAATTTTTTGACTTCAAAAATGAATTATTGCTCTATGTCTAATCGCATGTGTCTATGAGCTTGCTTGATAGGGTTAGCAGTAGGCTCTATTACTAGTTTATGGACTGCTACATCAAGAGCCAATCCAGGCATCTCTTCATAACTCCATGCGAAGCAGTCCTTAAACTCACCCTAACTAAGTCATTGGTTTCAATTTTAATCAACAAAGAACTGATGTATGTCGCATGAATCTTCTTCAGTTTCTAAGTTGATTTCCTTGAGCTCATCGATGGTTGACTTGATCTCTTCTTTGAACTTTGGTGCATTTTTGACTTCAAAATCATGATCATCTAAAGTTTCTAAGCATACTACTCATATGAGTTAATGTGATTTGAAAAAACCTATCGATTCCAAATGATTGGTAATGACTAAGTAGTAATCATCATCATCGACGGACCCACCGCATCAATCCTAGTCCCATCTTGATTTGAGCTTTTGTTGTTCCATATTCTTTAAAGTAGTCTAGTGTTTTGACCAGGTATGTGGGATTAACCCTTTCTTTGCTAAACTATGAACACAAGGAAAGTACCAATCAAAAGGTAATTCTATTAAATCTTTATATGAATTATCCTAAAGTTCTACATCAACTTCTTGACCTGAGGATGATGCTCCTAGAAAGAACCTCTAAGTCTTCACACCGATGGATAACTTAGGGGCTTCTTTAACTACCAAACCCTTAGCATTTTGAGAGGAATGTGGGGTTAGAGCTAAAGTTTCCAATTGGTGCCTAACAATTACACATATAGATTTGGATACACTTATGATTTACTTTGGAACCATCTTTATCGCCATTTGCTCAAGTGTTACCTCCAAGGGAATCTACTGAGAAGAGTCTGGTCCCATATAAGACTCATCCTAAACTAGATTATAAGTCTATATGGATAGTGTGTACTCCGGTAGTCGGGACATATCTTCTATTGGGTGGTCAATAAGAAGGTTTTCCACCGAGATTGCCTCTCAACTAGCCTCTTCCTCCTGGTGGACTTGTCCTATCCAAATGTTCAATGGAGTAACTTTGGGTAGAATTTAATGTCAGGCTCCACTTCATCCTCCAAGTCTATTTCGGCTCCCTTTTATTTTCTTTTTCATTTTATCTTTTCTTTTATTTTTTTTCTCTTTCTTTTTATTTTTCTTTTTATTTTTTTTTTTTTATTTTTTAAACCCAAGTTCGCAGAATAGACTTGTTGATTTTGAGGGAGGTAGTAAGTCGCATCCTCATATATGCCGAATCTCATGAACTGAATGGCTTGAGATCTCCTTTGACATAGTAGATGATCCCACCTCTCATACTCATACACCGATGTAGATGAGGATGAAACTATGTTGTTCTCATGTATCCATGGTCTCCCAACCAAAACATTGAAATATGTATGCAAGTCTATAATGTGAAACTGGCTTCTTCCAATCATCTATCTCCAAGGGCAACACTATGGAGTCTAAGGCCCTGGACCTCACTTTGGAGTGCATTCAATCTTCCCATCTTAGACTTAGGAGTCTTCTTAACACTAAGACTTTCTTAGTCATAAGACACTTCTAACAATTAAACACTTAACCTAAGCAAAGACTTAGAAGGGTTAACCATAGATTATGTTATGAATTATGGATTAGATAATTCATCTACCGCATACAACCCAAATCCAATCCATATTCACCTTCTCAAACCAAACCTCAAATTCAATTCAAACATCAAATTCAAATCCAAACCCAAATTCCAAAAAATAAATGAAGCCATGATCAAATCCAAACTTTAAACCCTTCCTAAGCTAGAGGACTTATCCCATGGGCTTAAATCTTAATCCAAATCATTCCAAAATCAATTGATTTTCTCATAATCAATTTATATCTTCAATCATCTTCTAAATATAAATTAAATCTACATTCAAATGATCAAAACTAAATCAAACTAAATCAAATTAAATCAAAACCCTTCCTAAGCCATATGACCTATCCCATGGACTTAGCCAAATCTTAATCCAAATCAAGTCATACAATTGATTTTCACAAATCAATCATATTTTCAATCATCTTTCAAATTTAAATGAAATATACATTTAAATCATCAAAACTAAATCAAACCAAATCAAAATCCAAACCTAAGCCAAATGACCCAACTCCATGGACTTAGCCAAATTCTTTCAATCAAAAATCCAAATTCAATTGATTTTCTCTGAATCAATCATACCTTCAATTATATTCAAAAAATATAAATAAAATCTACAATCATCAAGCCAAACCAAAATCAACCCGAAGTCAAACCCAACTTAACCCTTTTGACTTGAAATGTTCAAATGAACCTATTTGAACCCAAGTTAATTGTAATTGAATTTATATATCAATCCCAAATCCATATATAAACTCAACTAAATCAAACTCAACCAAAATACAAGCCAAACCCAATTGGTCCACTTGACCCAAAGTGGCCAATTTGACCTATTTGACCCAAGTTCTAATCCTACCCAAATTGGATTGAACCAAGCAATAAAAACCTCCCATCATGATTATTGATCTCCTAGTTAATCAATTATCACAAATTGGGTCAAACCAAGTCAACTTGGTCATTTGACCAAGTCAACCCTTAACCCATATGAACCCAAACCCAAATTGCAACTTAAGCCAAATCCATTGAAACCAATGATTCATAGCAAATCAAAATCAATATTTGAATATGACTTGACCTTCAATTGAGTCAAACCAAACCCAATTGGCCCTCTTGACCGTTGACCCAAATTTGACCTAAAAGACATCAAATCAAATATAAAATAAACCAAATTAATTGTAACCAATGGCTCAAGTTCATTAAAAATTGATTGTTAAACTTGACTAAAGCCATGACCCAATTGAACCCAGTTGACCTACTTAACCTAAATTGACCTAAAGGTTCAAATTGGCCTAAATCTAAACCAAATAAAAATTAATTGAAGCCAAAGCCTACAATCATCTTCAATTGGTCAACTAAACTCAAACCAACACCCAACCCAAGCTAATTTGGCCAAATTGGTCAGTAAACTTAACCCATTTGACCCAAATGAATTCAAATGAGCCAAAATCAAATATAAACCAAACTAAACCAAAGCAATTGAACCAAAACATCCCAAATGATCATATGAACTTGCTCAACCCTTATTTTGACCTAATTTGACCAATTGGTCAACTTGACCCAACCTAACCCATTTTGACCTAAATGAGTCAAATTGAGCCAAACCTAATCAAATTCAATTGACTTAAAATTTGGGCTAACCCACTTTTGGCTCATTTTAAATCTACCCAAATCAAATACAATGCTAAATGATTATTCTACCCTTGGATCAAGGGAATCACATTAGATAAATCACCCATGTAAGTAGTCATTTCCATTCTTTGGCCATAAGGTACTCTCCCAATGGTCCACCTAGGCACCTAGGACACTTCCTAACCTGACCTAAGGAGTGGTTGAGTCAGCCATGACCCATAAGAGGTGAAATCACCTCACCCTCCCCATTGGAGTATATGAAACCCATAGGACACCCATGATTCCTCTTTGCCACCTCCACACTTTCAACAAATCCAAGCGAGCCAACTCACCTCCTCCCCGCAACCCATGACTGAGATGGCTAGACAACCACTTGATCCCACTATCCTATCAAGATGAAGGGGGTATAGACCCCATCATTTCCACTCAAACATAAACAAAAATCATTCATCAGAGCCCTAGCTACCCAAGATGAGTTGTTAGAGCCATTCCTTAAGCTCCCAAGCTCATTCCTTGATAAAAAAATGCCATTCCCATCCATATTGAAATAGGACACTCTTTTTTTGACATAACTTTCCCATTTCTCCATCAAACTCAAATTAACTTTGCACGCACCCTTCCTAGGCCTCGTCAAGCAAGAATGAATCATCTTCCAAGCTTTTCGAGCACCAGAGGTGGGACTTTGATCAAAGTTGAGCTCAAAATCATTGGTTTATGGCATTCCAAGTGAACGTCAAGGAATTAATCCAATTGTTGCTAAACAGGACTTCATCTCCACTAGATAAAGTTTCCTCAATCATTCGAAATCTTGAACTCCATGAGGTATGCTTCCAAAATGATCCTTAGAAAAAATGGGTTGGAGCTTTTGCGAAAACTTGCATCTCATGTGATCTTGATCATTGATCCCTCGATAGATGTCGAAGGTGTGGGATCCTTTGAGTTGATCAGCTGCAAGCTCAATCAAGTGAGCAATGGTGGATGGACACCATTCTTTCTCACTCGTGATGCTAGATGACACACCATCCATTCCGCATGATCGGAATGAATGGTTGTGATTAGATTCGCTAGATCGATCTGATTTAATCTTATTAAGCTATGGGATTAATCATAGTCGTCTGATCTTAGATAGAATGGTGGATGAGAAAGCACGCCACCGCCGTAGTGCCGAAGTCGATAAGTTTTAAGTAGCCAATCAAGACATAAAAGCACACCGCATTAGCACGCCACATGGCGCCAATATGATTAGGATTTAATTAGGCTTAATTAATCATTTTTAATGGTTGAAACTTCTAAAAATCATAAAAAATCATAGAGAATAAAAAATGCAAAAAATAAATATTTTAAATGGTATTTAGAGAAATTAATTAACATGATGTTAACTAAGTTTGAACAAATTAAAGTTTAATTACAAAATTAATTAGCTTAATTACCCATAATTACTCAAATTAAATCTCAAATTTGGGTTAATTTAGTAGGATGACCTCTACCTCCCATGATTTTCTTGGGATTTATTGCTCATTAATTAGAAAATTGACTAATTAAACCTTAACTACTTTTTAAGATAATTAATGATTTATTTATCTCATGAATAGTAATAAATTGGTTAATTAATTTTATTAATCATTGTTCAATAGTAAGTGAACTAAGGAATAGGGTTGGGACCCCTTTCCCTAAGTTCATTTCACCCTATTTTAAAATGAAAATAATTAAGATTTAACTAATTAATAAAATTCATTAATCAAATTGAAATCATAATCACATATGACCTTAATTAATTAAATCATGGAGTAGATCTTTAGCCATTTAATAACCTAGAGGAGTTTAATGAAAATATGGTTAGTCCACATGTGTGGAAAAACCAAAAGAGTAATTAATTAAGTCTCGTAATTAATTAACTATTAATCATGAGCAAATTGCATTAGGCCCCTTTTATTTCTTAGGATCATTACAAGTTTATTTTCCATGCATATCATGTTGGCTCATAATTATTTAGTTAATTACTTTAAGGTGACATAGTAAGGGTAATTAATTCATCTAATTGGGTTCAACTTAATTAACCCATAAAATCAATTTAATTTCCTTTAATTAAATCAAATCACTAATGTGGGAATGGGTTTAAAACAACAAGTGATGATTTCTCTTATCCTCTTTAAATCAAATTAAATCTAAAACTTTATTAATAAAGAAGCTTTGTTTTTTTTAAATAATCTTATTTGATTTGATTGTCCTTAAGAACTAGTTTGGTTGAATGAATCACATGCTTATATTTGATTGTCCTCTTCCAATCATGTTAAATTTGGTATGTCATTTGAATTCATGCATCCATCTTTTCAAAATCAAGTAAAATAAAATGGATTTCTTTATGTAAGTTTGCATGTGTTATTTAATTTAATATATGCGTGGCTATTATAATAATTAAATCCAAATGTATTTTTCAAAAGCTTATAAATGAATAATAATATGTGTTATGATGCTAGTTATAAATACATAAGAAATGCATGTGCTTATAGCTTAAGTATGAATGTTGAGTTCTCTTTCCTCAATTCAAGTGTTGATTTATATAAGATTGAATGCTAATTGGTATATAGTCTGAACATCCCAGGAACATGAGGCTTTAGGTAGCCCTAAGGAGGTCATTTGTTTACCTCACTTCCCTAGTTTAACAATGACACGTACCCATTTGATTTCATTCTTATGTATTTCAACATTATAATTTGCATAGAGCTTTCATTCATATATATAAATGATTCAATCAAAAAAATATACAATATTTTCATGGTTTTCTTTCCCTCATTTATGTATACATCCATATGTGTCCAAGAAAAGCATGTATATAGTATAGACATCTTGGGAATATGAGGCTTTAGTTAGCCCCAAGGAGGTCATTTCATTACCTCACTTCCCTAGTTTAACAATGACATGTACTTGCTTATATCTTTGTACATGTATATATATGTGATTAGTGAATGAAAATCCCATTTTACATTAAAATTGCAAGCTTTCATAATTAACTAAGTGGTTGAATTAATTAGCCATATGATTTGGAGCTTACTTTATATGTTATGTATACGAATTTACATATGTTTGAATGCAAAATGGGTATATAGTCTGGACAACCTCAAGAATATGAGGTTTTAGCTAGCTCCAAGGAGGTCATTTGATTACCTCACTTCCTGGTTTAACAATGGCACATGCCTATTTAATTTCATTCTTATGTCCTTTTGTATAAGAATTTGGATAAAGTTTTAAATTAATATGTTTAAACAATTCAATCAAATAAAATATAAATTCTAAACATGCACATACATTCATCATTTAAGTGTGCTAAAATATGTTGCATGTATAGATACACTTAGATTAAATCATATGCATGTTACATGTGATGGAAAGGAATGATTTAATATATGTCATGTGGTAGTAATTTAATTAAATTAATCTTAAGATGCCTTTCATTTTGAATAGGATTATTTAATGTGAACCTAAACTTAGATTATTAAATCATTTAATAATCCATTCACTAAAGAGAACTAAATCAAATTAATATACTTTAAAAAGTGACTTAAGGTAGGGATGAAAGAGGTCAATCTTCTTTTCCTCCCTATATAACACTTAGTTGCTAAGTGTAATCAAATGATATAAAGAAAATACAAATTAAAATTCTCAAATCAATTAAACTACTACAAGTGAAATCAACCTTTCATGTTAAATTGAATCCTTCTACACTTAGAAAATACAACACTAATGCCTAACAAGACTTACCACACAAGCATTAACATACACACACATTAGAATTGAGTCATCACTTCTAGCTTAGATGGGATGTATGATGTGATGTATGTTTTGTTTTATGATGTATTATTTTAGATTGGATGTTAGGGTGTATGTTTCGTAGTCTAGATGATAGTCCAATATTAGCCTAACCATGTTCTCTGGGATCAGGGGATGCATAAAAATAAACCGCTTGGGATTATATGTATATTTAACTAACCTCTATTTTTAGATTTACTTTTCCCACATAAATGTAATTTTTGCATAGGAATTAGGATTAGTGCTATGGAGATTAGATGAGCAGTCAAAAGGTTTTGTCCTGGGTGCCTGTGATGCCTTTGAAGCAAGCACATCCAAATCAAAGAAGGGACCAAATCAAAATGGAGATATGAAGAAAGAATACCCCATAGCATTTAATACAATTATAATTATTCTTTCATATTCCAAGTTATATAGGAGTGCTAGCTACCCATATTTTCTCTCTCTTTGTGGGTCAACCACCACCTTTATTCTTTTTTTTATAATAGTTTATATAGTTTGATGTTATGTTTACATTGTGCATTAGATGGTATACTTTTCATAGTTTCTTAAATGATTGATGCTTTAATGTGTGGCTTGGATAATGATTAGGCTCTTAGAGAAAAATAACTTTTCTACCCAACTAATCACTCATAACTAAATATTAAACAACTCATAACCTCATCATAAAGCCTAATACATAAATAAGATAATTAAATGATTTAGCAACCCCTTAGCTATATGGTTGTATGTTTCACATCATGCATGCATATTCTTTCTCTCTTGAACATGAAAGATCTCCATCCTTGCATGATAAAGGAATGCTTGACCTTTGAGCATCCCTTGTGGTGGAGAACACCTTCTTCTAGCTGATTTGACCCATAACCTATTTCATCATGCATTTAAGCATAACAAATCCTAAAGCCTCTGTCAAAATAATGCCTCTAAAATGAAATAAAATTTGAAAATATTTTGCATCTATAGATTAAGTCATATGCTCATACCACTCATGTTTTGGTCTCTTAGGGAGTTTGTTTATTAGTCTATTTTTATTTAAATAACTACCTAGCTATCTTGTAATTCATAAGATTGAACTACATGGTTTTAAAATGGTAGGAGGAGTTAGCTAGCGACCACTCCAAGTGGTTATAAGTCCAAAAGTCAGACAATTTATTCTCTCTATGGAGGTAAATCTTTATGTCCACCTGTCACTTAGAATTAGGTCATGCTTTAGCTCGTACTAAAGGTTCCTTGATTTAGATCAGGTAGCTATTTTTTTGGGCTAAGCAAATCCTCACCTCTTAGGCATTCCCACAACCTTGTGTTGGTGGATTATAAGCCTTAGTAATCTTAAATTTCAACTCAAAACATATAGATCTCCTCAACTTCAAAATTATAAAGCCCAACCATAGGATAGATTGGAATGCTCACTAGGCTTCATAGTATCATTGGATTACCTTATCTAAGAAATTAATTTTACTTTGTGTATTTTAGGTTCTCTATGATTTTCTCTGTGTGCATTTTCATTTTATTGCATTTTTCTAGTTGTTTTAGTCTCTTGTCTTGTTTGTGTTTTAATACTTGGGAGATCTCTTTGAGGTGGTGGATGGCTATTCAGCCTCTTTGTTGGAGAGTGTTCTCTTTGGTGAATATTTTATTTAGGATCTAAATGTCAATAGTTTCTTCATGTGCCTGATATTATGGTGGCCACTTTTTGGGTTATGCCTTTACATGCTTTTGGTTACTTAATTGGTCTTGGTTTTGCCTCTAGTTTTGGGTGGTTGTTTCCTTACATAGGGATGCTTTCCTACAACTATTTTTGGGCCTGGTGGGTTATGTTATTTGCTACTACCCACTACATGGCTATCTTGGATGTCTATTATTTGATGGCTATTGTCGATCTTTTCACTCTTAAGTTTTTGCTGGGCCTTTTGGTGGTTTTTATATCTGGATGAGGCCTTGGTCTATTTTCCTTGCCACTCTAGTTGGCTATTTTTGGTTGGGTGGGCCTCCCTGGCTTTTGTCTAATTGGGTGATTACAATTTATTTCTTGGTTATTTTGGGTGGCTTCCTGTTGGTTGTCACTATGCTTGTCTTTCTCTATGTTGGGATTGCCTCCCTTTTGGACTTGTTGTTTCCATCGAGTTATTCATCCGCTTTTGTTAATTGATGGTTTATGGGTCATTGGTTTATTATTAGTTTTAGTTTTGGTTTCTTTCCAATATGTATTATGCCAGGTCGACCTTAAACTTTTATTCTTAGGTTTGCCTTTATGGTCAAACCCCTAAACTGTTTTCTCTCTAAAATATAGTAACAATGCAACTGAACGAAGTATGGGTTGACTCTACTGTAGTGTTGGCCTTGACCTTTAATCTAGTTTGGAATTATTCTTGGTGCTAGTTGTAGTTATTATTTTGGTCTTGGGTTGTGCTTATGTTTGTCAGTGACTCTAGTGGGTTTGGTTCCCATCCATGGTGGGTTTGATTTAGTGATATCTTGGCATACTCTTTCATTTCTACTATGGTGGTTTTGTTGATGCTACTTCCTTCGGCTTGGTGGCCTTTAGTCCTGGGTTTTGGGGCCGCCTTTTTGTGCTAAGTACTAGAGAATTGTTGAGTTTCACCCTTTGGAGGATTGCCTTCATCGATGTAAGTGGGCTATGATGGCTCGGATGATTTTTTCAATTATCTTTTGGCTGGTAGCAGCATATGTGAAAGAACCCTTCTTTTGAGGTCTGGATGCTCACATTTGTGGTTGCCCCTGAAGATGCAGGTGACTATGCCTGAGCCTTATTAGAAATTTTCTCTTATATTGCTATTTTATTATCTACTAAAGCTTGATTTTCTATGCTAATTACTATTTCTAGTTGCGATTCTTTTACATGTTCTCTAGGTTTTGGATCCTTGATGTGGATTTTGCAACTCTCAAAAGACTTTGACTCTAGTAGTGGGCTTTTGATCGCCCTATTTCGTATATTTTATTTGTTTTTAGTCTTTATTACTTTTATTTAGTTTCCTTGCTTTTGTTGTATTAGATAGGTATTTTCTCTCCAAGCTAAATGTAAATGGAATTATTCCCTCTTAAGGACCTTGTACTCCATTCTTTGTGGCAATAAAATTCTCCCCTTTATAGGTTTCCTTAAAAACCCTAAACCATAAACCCCAATTCTTAAACCCTAAACCCTAAATCGTAAACCCTAAACTAAGCCTAAACCCTAAAAAGCTAAGACCTAAACCTAAATTAAATTAAACCTAAAAATAAAATAAATTAAAAACCTAAACCAAAATAAATTAAAAAAATAAAATAAAATAAAATCCTAAACCTAAAATAAAATAAAATAAAAAATAAAAACTAAACTAAAACAAAATAAATAAAAACCTAAACTAAACTAAAAAATAAAGAACCTAAATATAACAAAAATTAAACCTAAAATAAAAATAAAATAAACCTTAAATAAAAACTACATAAAACCTAAACCTAAAAAATAAACCTAAAAATAAATAAAAAATAAAACCTAAACCCTAAACTAAAAAAAAAACTAAACCTAAAATAAACAAAATAAAATAAACTTAAACCTAAAATAAACTAAACTAAGATAAATAAAACCTTAAACTAAACCTAAACCTTAAACAAAATAAAATAAACTAAACTAAAAATAAACCTAAACTAAAAATAAAACCTGAAAATAAACCTAAAATAAAAATGTAAAACCTAAACCTAAAAAAATAAAATAAAACTTAAACTGAAACCTAAAAAAAAACTTAAACCTAAAAGAAAAAAAACTAAGCTAAAAAATAAACATAAACCTAAATATAAACCTAAAGAATAAACTAAAATGAATAGCATAAACTAAAATAAATAAACTAAATAAAATAAAAATAAAAAATAAACTTAAATAAAAATAAAAATAAAAAAAAACTAAAATAAATAAAAAATAAACTAAATAAACCTAAACCTACCAGTTTACTTAATGTTTTTTAAAAAAACTATAAACCTAAAATAAATCCTAAACCCTAAACCAAAACCCTAAACCCTAAAAGCCTAAACCCTAAACCCTAGACACTAAATCCTAAACCCTAAAGTCTAAACCTAAATAAACTAACCTAAACTAAACATTAAACCTAAACCTAAACCCTAAACCTTAAACCCTAAACCCTAAACCCAAAACCATAAACCCTAAACCCTAAACTTTAAACCCTAAACCCTAAACCTTAAACCATAAACCCTAAACCCTTAAAACCCTAAACCTAAAAGCTGAAATAATAAACCTTAAACCCTAAACCCTAATCCCTAAATAGTAAACCCTAAACTAACCCAAAACCCTAACCCTAAAAACTAAGCTAAGCCTAAACCCTAAAGACCCTAAACCCTTAACCCTAAACTAACCTTATACCCTAAGCTAACCCTAAACCCTAAACCCTAAACCCTCAAATCCCTAAACCCTAAAGCCTAAAAACTAGACCCTAAATAATAACCCTAAACCCTATCCCTAAACCTTAAACCCTAAACCCTAAAACCCAAAACCCATAAAATAAAAATAAATAAAAACTAAATGTAAAATAAAAATAAAAAAACTTAAAATAAAATAAATAAAAAATTAAATCAAAACCTAAACATAAAAAATAAACCTAAAATAAACCTAAACTCTAAACTAAAAAGAAACCTAAACCTAAAGTAAAAATAAAATAAAGTAAACCTAAATCTAAACTAAAATAAACTAAACTTAAGTAAACAAAATCTAAACCTAAACCTAAAATAAATTAAACCTAAACCTAAACGTAAACTAAATAAAATAAAATAAACTAAAAATTAACCTAAGCCTAAACTAAATATAAAACCTAAAAATAAACCTAAAATAATAAACTTAAACCTAAACCTAAAACCCAAAACCCATAAAATAAAAATAAATAAAAACTAAATGTAAAATAAAAATAAAAAAACTTAAAATAAAATAAATAAAAAACTAAATCAAAACCAAAACCTAAAAAATAAACCTAAAAATAAAACCTAAAATCTAAACTAAAAAAAGAAACCTATACCTAAAGTAAACCTAAATCTAAACTAAAATAAACTAAACTTAAGTAAACAAAATCTAAACCTAAACCTAAACTAAACAAAATAAAATAAACTAAAAATTTACCTAAGCCTAAACTAAATATAAAACCTAAAAATAAACCAAAAATAATAAACTAAAACCTAAACCTAAAAAAATATAATAAAATCCTAAACCTAAAAATAAAATAAAACAAAACTCAACTAAAAAAATACATAAACCTAAAAAAATCTACAATAAAAATCCTAATCTAAAATAAATAAACTAAACTAAATAAAAATAAAAAATAAACCTAAATAAAAATAATAATAAACTCAAATAAATAAAAAATACACTAAATAAACCTAAACCTACTGATTTACCACTTTACAAATAACTCTACCCTAAACCCTAAACCTACAACCCTAAACCTACATCCCTAAACCCTAAACCCTAAACCATAAATCCTAAAACCCTAAACCCTAAACTCCAGACCCTAAAGAATAAAGCCTAAACCCTAAACTAACCCTAAACCCTAAGAATGGGTAGAACCTTGATTTTCCTTACTTAAGTTTTTATTTTATTTTATTTTAGGTTTATTTTATTTTTATTTTATGTTTATTTTTATTTTATTAAGGTTTATTATTCTTTGATTTATTTTATTTCATAGTGGTTTTATTTATTTTATCTTTTGTATTTTATTTTATTTTATTTTAAATTTTTAGATTAAGTTTTAGTTTAGGTTTTTATTTATTTTATTTTTCATTTTATTTAGGTTTAGTTTTATATTTTATTTAAGTTTTATTAGTTTAAATTTAGATTTTAGGTTTTGGGTTTGGTTTAGGTAGATTGTTTTGGATTTACATATTTGGATTGGGTAGGGCCTAGTTTAAGTTTAGAGCCAGTAGTGAGTTATAAAGGCTTATGGTCATGGTTTGGTTATATTAGTGGCTAGTAGGTATAGGGTGGTGGTAGATATACAGGTTAGGCCTAGGGTAGGGCCTGAGGTCATTTAATGGGCTTTGGGATCATAGATTTAGTGTGGTAAGGATGGCTCAGGTTAGAGCCATATTTTTTATTAGTAGGGTTAGATAATTAGTTAGAGGTATATGTTAGAAGTTTTAGTTTAGTTTAGATAACATTAGGGAAAAAAAAATAGATTAGTATTTAATTTTATTTTTTTATTTATTTATTGATTGATTTTTTTATTTTTATTTAGTTTATTTTGTTTAAGTATTATTAATATTCTTAGTTTAGGATTAGTAGGTTTATTTTTATTTTTATTTAGTATTTTTTATTTTATAGGTTTTTATTTTATTTTTAGTTTAGATTTTAAGTGAATATTTTAGATTTATTTATAGGTTTTATTTTAGTTTATTTAGTTTTAGTTATATTTATTTAAAAGGTTTAGGTTTAGGTTTATTATTTTAGGTTTAGTAGTTTATTATATAGATATAAGATTAGGTATATTTTATATTTATTTTATTTTAATTTTAGTAGTTTTTTCTTTAGGGTTTAGGTTTTATTTTATTTATTTTAGGTTTTATTTTAAATTTTATTTAGGTTTAAGATTATTTATTTTAGTTTATTTTATTTATTTTATTTATTTTTATTTTATTAGTTTATTATTCTTATATTTTATTTAGTTTACTAGTTTATTTATCTTATTTATTTATTTTTTTATTTTATTTTATTTTTTGATTAGTTTATAATATTTTATCTTTTCATCTTTATGTAAGTTTAATTATTTTATTTTGGTTTAGTTTAGTTTAGGTTTAAGTAGTATGTTAGTTTGGGGTCAGGGTTTGGGCTAGCCTTTTTAGGGAGCCTATAGAGTCATGGTTTTTGTGGCTCAGAGTGGGGTTTAAAGTAGTGGCAAAGTAGTGGTTAAGATTTTGTGGGGCCTTTAGAGCTCAGTTTAGGGTTAGGCCTAGGGCCAGGTAGGGTCATGTGGCCTAAACAGGTAGGGTGCTTAGTGAAGGTATGGTCAGGTATCATGACTCCAGGTTAAGGCTCAGGATAGAGGTTGGATTAAACATAAGGTATAAGGGATCACTGAGGGTAGGGTAGGTTGTGGTGTAGTCTGGTTAGTTTTGGTTGGTAGGGTAGATTTAGGATTCAGGTTTAGGGTTTTTTTTTAAAAAAAAACCAAAGTAGGATTATTTAGTTTATTTAGTTTTATTTATTTTAATATTTATTTTATTTAGTTTATTTTTATTTTATTTAGTTTGGTTTTATTTTTAGGTTTATTTTAGTTTAGGTTCTTTATTTTAGTTTATTTTAAGTATTTTGTTAAGTTTATTTTTAGTTTTATTTATTTTAAGGTTTAGCTTTATTTTTTTAGGATTAGGCTAGATTTTATTTTTTTAGGTTTAGGTTTTAGGTTTTATTTTAGGTTCATTTTTAGGTTTTAGTTTTTAGTTTATGTTTAGGTATATTTTAAGTTCATTTTCTTTTATTTAGTTTAGTGTTTAGGTTTTGTTAATTTTCGGTTTAGATTTAAGTTTCATTTATTTTAGTTTAGTTTATTTTGGTTTACGTTTATGTTTATTTTATTTTATTTATTTTATTTTTATTTTAGGCTTTGTTTTTATTTCTAGCTTAGGGTTTATGTTTTATTTTTTAATTTATTTTTAGGTTTTATTTTTAAGTTTAGATTTTTATTGAGTTTTATTTTAGGTTTATTTTATTTTATTTTAAATTTAGTTTTATTTTGTTTAGGTTTTTTATTTTAGGTTTATTTTATTTTTTATTTAGTTTAGGTTTTATTTATTTTATGTTAGTTTAGCTTTGATTTTATTTTATTTTATTTTTAGGTTTGGGATTAGGTTTATTTAGTTTAGTTTAGTTTTAGTTTTATTTTATTTTTTTTTTATTTCATTTTGTTTAGTTTATTTATTTATTTTATTTATAGGTTTTATTTAGTGTAGATTTGGGTTTTCTATGGTTTAGGTTTTTTAGGGTTTAGGGTTTGTAGATTTTGGGTTTAGGGTTTGTTTTAGGTTTTGGGTTTAGGGTTTATGGGTTTAGGGTTTAGGGTTTAGGGTTTAGGGTTTAGGGTTTAGGGTTTAGGGTTTAGGTTTATTTTGGTTTTTTTTAACATTGAATAAATTTTTATTTAAAATTTCTTCTTTTTTATTTTTCAGCCAAGTAACACACCAAGTTTACTTAGACACAATCAATGAGATGCATAAAAAATGAGGGCGCATAGAGCAAATCAAAAGCCCTAGATAACTAGAATCCTCTCTGCTATAAAGACACAGTTTCATAAGCAGCAGATTGGATCGACCCTTCTTCAGTTTCTCCAGTTCGCATAAGAACCACCCAAGCCTCTCGAGTAGCGGGATCAACCATCATATCCTCAATCTCTTCCTCCGCCACCACCGATACTGTAACCTCCATCGCTCCTCCTGCCTACATAACCACCACTACTCCGACCACCACCTGCATAATCACAGCACGTCCAGATCCCCCACAACCACTATGATTATCGCCAACTCTGCCTTAGCCTCAACCACAAGATCTAGATAAGCGGTGATGATGAATGTTCTAGAAGTTTTGCCCATTCTTAGGTTTAGGTTTAGGTTTAGTTTATTTGGTTTTAGGGTTTAAGTTTAATTTTTTAATTTATTTACTTTAAGTTTAGGTTTAGGGTTTGGGGTTTAAGGTTTATGGTTTAGGGTTGGGGTTTGGGTTAGAGTTTAGGTTTGTGGCTAGGTTATGGTTTAGGTTTAGGGTTTAGGGTGGGAGGATTAGGGTTGTAGGTTTATGGTGGATTAGGGCTTAGGTTTAGGATTTAGTGATTATTTAATTAAGTAAACATGTAGGTTTAGGATTACATTTAGATTATATTTATTTACTTTATTTTCTATTTTATTTACATTTATTTATTTAGTTTATTTATTTTAGTTTAGTTTTATATTAGTTTATTTCTTTTGGTTTAGGTTTATTTTTTAGTTGAGTATTTTACTTTATTTTTAGGTTTTTATTTTAATTTAGGTAGTTTAGGTTTTATTTTTATTTGTTTTTTTTGATTTTAGGTTTATTTTTAGGTTTTAATTTTTAGTTTAGGTGTTTATTTTTTAGTATATTTTATTTTATTTAGTTTATTTTAGGTTTAGGTTTAGGTTTATTTATTTTAGCTTAGTTTAGTTTATTTTTTTTAGGTTTATTTTTTTAGTTTATGTTACTTTTTTCATTTTAAGTTTTATTTTAATTTTACTTTTTTGGTTTAGGTTTTTATTTAGTTTTTATTTTACTTTATTATTATTTTATGTTTAGTTTTTATTATATTTAGGTTTTTTATTCCTAGGTTAAATTTATCTTCTTTAGTTTAGGTTTTATTTCTTTAATTTTAGTTTATTTTATTATTTTTATTTTTTTTTTAGGTTTAGGTTTTGTTTTTAGTTTATTTTTTTTTATTTTATTTTTTTATTTATCTAATATTATTTAGTTTAGTTAGTTTTTATTTTTAGTGTTTAACATTTAGGTTTAGGGTTTTTTTTGGGTGGGTTTGGTTAAAGTTTAGGGTTTAGGTAGGGTTAGCTCAGGGTTGTGATCTCTGGCCTAGTTTAGGGTTTGGGTTTGGAGGTTGGGGTTTTAGAGAGAGTTTAAGATGTGGTTTAGGTTGTGAGGGTGGTAGAGAAGGAGTGGCGGGGTTAGGATTGTAGGGTGCATGCTCAGTAGGAGGGCCTAGGAAGTTTGCAGGATAGGTTTGGGGGTGTGGATTTAATAGAGCCCAGGGAGGTGGTAGGGTTAGGTTTATTTTAAAATCTAAACCCATGTAGTTTATTTAGTATTTATTTTATTATTATTATTTTAAGTTTTATTTAGTTTACTTTTATTTTATTTAGATTAGTTCTTTATTCTAGGTTTATCTTTTAGTTTTGGTTTTTATTGTAATTTATTTTTTAGGTTTAGGTTTAGGTTTATGTTTATTTTAAAGTTTAGTTTTATTTTTATTTTATTTTTTAGGTTTATGTTTTATTTTTGAATTTTAGGTTTATGTTTAGGTTTTTATTTTATGTTTTTATGTTTAGGTTTTAAGTTTATATTTTAGGTTTATTTATATGTTTTATTTTTTAGTTTAGGTTTAGGTTTATTTTTCGGTTATTTTATTTTATTTAGTTTAGAGTTTAGGTTTACTTTATTTTTTGTTTTAGTTTAGGTTTTAATTATTTTAGTTTTGTTTATTTTAGTTTAGGTCTAGGTTTTTTATTTTGTTTATTTTATTTTTAGGCTAACTTTTTAAGTTTAGGTTTTTATTTAATTTTTTACTTTATTACATTTTAGGTTTATTTTATTTTATTTTACATTTGGGTTTTATTTTATTTAGGTTTTCTATTTTAGGTTTTTTTTTATTTAGTTTGGGTTTAATTAATTTTATTTTATTATAGTTTTTAGTTTTATTATATTATATTTTAGATTTAAGTTTTAGGTTTCTATTTTATTTTATTTATTATTTTATTTAGGTTCTTATTATTTTATTTTGTAGGTTTATTTAGTTTAGGTTTATGTTTTAGGTTTTTCATTAGGATTTAAGGTTTGGGTGGGTTTGGGGTTTATAGGGTTAAGTAGGGATCAGGGTGGGTGGGCCCAGTTTGTGGTGGGATTTAGTCAGGGTCATGGTTTTAATTGTGGTGGGGCCTAGTTGGGATGGTTATTGGGCTCAGGACCCAGGGATTTTATATTATTTTATTTTATTAGGGCCCAGTGGAGGGTAGAGGGCCTGTGGATCTTAGAGGTCAGGGTTTCAGGTTTAGCAGGGTTTAGGTGTTCAGTAGGGTCAGTTTATAGGGCCTAGGTTGTTTAGGATTTAGGGTTTAGAGTTTTTTCTTAAAAAAATTAAGTTTACTAGTAGGTTTAGGTTTAGGGTTTAGGGTTAGTTTTGGATTTTAGGTTTTAGGGTTAGGGTTTGTTTGTTTATTTTTAATTTTTTTTATTTAGGATTGAGAGTTTAGGGTTTAGGGTCTAGGATTTATGGTTTAGAGTTTAGGATTTAGGATTTAATATTTTTTTAAATTAAGTAAACCCGATATGTTAGGTTTATTTACTATATTTAGTTTTATTTATTTAGTTTGGTTTTATTTTTTATTTAGGTTTTTTTATTTTTTATTTAGTTTAGTTTATTTATTTTAGGTTTATTTATTTTAATTTAGGTCTTTTATTTTAGTTTATTTTAATGTTTAGGTTTAGGTTTATTTTTTAGTTGAGTTTATTTTTATTTTATTTTTAGGTTTAGGTTTTATTTTTTATTATATTTTAGGTTTAGGTTATAGGTTTTATTTTAGGTTTATTTTAAGTTTTATTTTTTTGTTTAGGTTTAGGTTTATTTTTAGTCTATTTTATTTTATTTAGTTTAGGTGTAGGTTTAGATTTAGTTGATTTTAAGTTTAGGTTTAGGTTCTATTTATTTTTGTTTAGTTTATTTTGGTTTTGGTTTAGGTTTATTTTATTTTGTTTATTTTTTTTATTTTAGGTGAAGTTTTTTTTAGTTTACGGTTTAGGTTTTATTTTTTAATTTTTTTTAGGTTTATTTTTTAGGTTTAGGTTTTTATTTTATTTTATTTTAGGTTTAATTTATTTTATTTTATGTTTAGTTTAAGGATGAGAGGTTTGATTTGCATCATCTAGAAATTTGATTTGATTTGTTGATTTATGATTTGGTGCTACCGGGGATGAAAAAGTGAACTCCACTGGGGAGCAAGTTCAAGTCATCCACTAAGGAAAAGAGATTATGAAATCTGGGGATTAGAATTCGTGATCCACTGGGATGAAAATGTGAATTCTCAGAGCAAGTTCAATTGAATTGATTCCAATTGGGGAACCAGAGAGATTTGCATCTCACTAAGGAGAAGCGAGTTGATTTGATTGATTGATTATTTGATTATTTTGATTATTTGATTGGATTTATTTTGATTGTTTAGTTTGACTCCACCGACGGAGGAGGGTTGAATTTATTTTAGATTTTAATTTTAAAATTTTTTATGGATTTTGTGATGGTCCCTATCGGTTTGCGATGGATCGTAGTGAGTAGGGGCCATGTTGGCTTTAATCTAGCTCAGATTTACAAATCCAAAGGGGTAGTCTACCAACCAAATGGTAGGGTTATCCAACCAAAGGGGTTGCCTTTTGGTGTGCAGCAGCTATACTAGGAAGAAAGCATACTAGGCTTACATCCTCAAAAGTTGGGATCAGTTATAGGGGTGATCCATTAGCGAGGAAACAAATTGAACCCAACTTTAGGTTGACTATTGAGTGAATGTCTCTGGGGGACTTAAATCAGCTCAAAGATAGTCAAAGTTAGTTTCATTTTAGTTATTTTGATGGATCCTATTACCAAATGGACCGCACTGGGGGTCGTTGGCCTTGGTCTACATTCAAATTTACCAATCTAAAGGGTAGTCCAACCACAAAGTAGGACAATCCAACCGAAGGGATTGCCTTTCAGTTTGCAATGGTCAAGTTAAGAAGAAAGTGCGGGGACTCACATCTTCCAGAATCATGAACCACTAGGGTGACCGGTTGCTTGTGCAACAAATCGAACCTGACCTAGGGCTGAATTTTGATTGAATACCTCTAGGGGACTTAAATCAGCTCAAAGATAGTTAAGATTAATTTTATTTTTTAATTATGTTTGATAGATCCCATCAGTTTGTGATGGACTGCACTGAGTAGGAGCCATGTTGGTCTTGGTCTAACTCAGATTTACCAATCCAAAGAGAGTAGCTTCAATGAGGGAGATATCCAACCAAATGGGTGGCTCGATTTGCAATGGTTAATTCAGGGAAGAAAGCATGGACTCATATTTCTCAATAAAAGACCAAAACACATTAGAGGTAACATGTTAACTATGGGTGAAAAATTTCTATAGATGAGTCACCTTCAAATCTGTGGGGAGAAATGAAAGAGAGGCAAGCATATTGAAATTCATTAGTTTATTTTGAAAGATCAAATGGTATTGATCAAAGAGAGGGAGTTATTATCGAAGCCAAAATGGGAGATAAGTAGGATATGCCCACAATGTTAGGAAACTTAGCGAGCATCTCAAACTATCCTATCGTTGTCCTTTACATTTTTGAAATTAATTTAGTTTATTTGAGTTGCATTTTTCATTAGAAATTTAGGACTTATGATTCCTTAACAAATACTAAGGAAATGCCTAAGAGGAGAATTAATTTAGCCCACAAAAGGGAAGAACTAATCTCAAAACCTAAATCAGGGAAATTTGAGGGAAAGCACAACCCAAATCTAAGGAAAAATTTCATTTGTCTCCATAAGAGATAAGACATTTGACTATGGAGTGGGCTAATTTTTATGAAAGATAAAAGCTATTATTATTTATTAAAAGAGACTAAGACCTTAAACTCACTCCCTAAAGGGACTAGATCATGTAAAGGGACATGCTTTAAATGACCTAAATCTAATTCAATTCAAATTTCATTTTATTTACTTTGGATAATTATTTTAAAAGCTTAATAGGATTATACTAATGCATGAGAAATAAATTTATTGGCCAAAATCCACAGAAGGAGGAGGTGAGTTTCCACCATGGATCTCAAAGGTCGCCAAGTTTCTTAAAAGGTGCCTCCAATCAAGAGTAAAATAAGATGCATTTGTGCATGATATTAAAAGAAATACTCATCCAACTGGGGTTGCTAATTTTATCTTGATTTTAAACCTTCTTTGGGTGAGGTTATGAGTTCTTTATTTTAATTTAAATTTTTAAATTGGGTAAAAGATTTATTTTTTTCTAAG
This sequence comes from Cymbidium sinense, assembly GCA_021442155.1. Classification (NCBI taxonomy): domain Eukaryota; kingdom Viridiplantae; phylum Streptophyta; class Magnoliopsida; order Asparagales; family Orchidaceae; genus Cymbidium; species Cymbidium sinense. The sequence goes on along the minus strand of JAKCPB010000255.1, from coordinate 10,780 downwards.
GAGCATAATCCACATCTAGGCCATACATAAAGCAAGGAAGAAACTAGGAAAAATATGCCACTTAATGCAAAAGCTAAAAAATCATCAACCAATTTATAAAGCTAATCGTAAAAAGAATAAAAGGTCATTATGGTAAGCTTAAAACAAACCCAAAAAATATCCAATTGGGTATTTGAGCTCTACCATTATACAACCCACACAAATGAATTATATTACAATTAACAAGGAATTCACTATAGGGGTATTCAACCTATTTCTTCTTTCCTCTTTTCTTCTTTGTTCTTCTTTTCTTCTTTCTTATTTGGTTCCTTCTTTGGATGGTTAAGGTAGATGCTCCAAGGCTTCACATGGTACATAAGGTAGGATCTTCACCAATGCTCATTAATCCCCATAATAATCATTCCAAAATCATAATTGCATAAATTTACATGAATAGGAAGAGTGGAAATCTAACTAGCACCTACAAAATAAAAGTAAGCTAAAACAAACCACACAAATCAAGCATGTATATTTGACTTCACACTGACTAAGTCCACTTGGCCTATTTGATTATGCTTAGGGGTATAAAGCACCTGTGACCAAAAGCATTTATATTTTTATTTAGGTGAATGTTTTAATTAAATCTTTTAAAAATTCCTAAGTTTAGATGAACTCTAAACAAATCTATTCAAAAAGAAAGGCATTTTAAAATTAAATAAAATGAATCAAAATTCATATAGCACACATTACTCCATTTCTTTCCCAACATGTATAACATGCATATGGATGAATCCTAAACATATCTATACACACAAGGGAGAATATTTAACATACTTCATGATGCATACTAAGTAATCCATTTAAGGAAATTTAGAGGATTAAGATGCATGATTTTCTTTAGTAGAAAAGGGTTTCTTTATCCAATTTTTTACATACACACATAAGAGTAAGAAAGGCATAAGTAGGTACAATGCCAATGTTAACCAGAGGTGTACAAGACCTACTTATTACTTAAACTTCACAACCTTAGGGTTGTCTGGACTAATATACCACTTTCTTTAAATACAAACAAGTGTATAAAAGAAATGAAATGGAAAAGAAAAATGCAAAAGTTGTATAAATGGATTAATTTTGTTTATGCAATTTAAGTATGCAAGCATAGGTAGCCCCTCTTAGGTGACAGCGTAGGGATGAATAGGATATGAAATTAGGTGAGTATTAGGTCCTTTTCAAATGAACTATATATCTCACCAAATTCTTATTCAAAACTATACCAACATTAGATAAAAAGGAAACCTATGCTAAGCATACCTTTATAATCATTCACATGCAAGCCTATAATTAAAATATAAGTAGCACACTTTCAGATTTGATAATTGATTTATATGTTTTTTAAAAAAATAATTTGGATTTAGTAGTGATAATAGCCACTCATATTTTACTTTAGCCAACACATGCAAATTTGACATAAAGTACACAATTTCATTTTTAAATTTGAATTTGAAAAATATGAATGCATGAAACCACATGACATACAAATTTAACTTGTTAGACAAAGATTCAAAGTAATGAAAGCATGTAAACAAATTCACTTTAATTAAATCCTAAAGACATTCTTATGGAATAAGAAAGTTTAAAATAAATCAAAGTGTATTCAATATGATTTTTATTTAGTTTGAAGTTTGACTTAATTTTAAAAAAGTGAGTTGAGTTTGCTGTTCTTAACTCATTCCCACATATGTTTGATATTTTTGTTTAACCAAATAATTATAAGCCAATGAGACGACATAAAAACTCACAAGGAATTTAAATTTGCAATGCACCTAATAAGAATAAGGCCTAATGCCATTGGGCTCATATTTAATGGTTAATTAAACTAAGGGGTTTAGCTTAAGTAATTTCAAAATATTGTTCACACATATGAATTGGGTTTTGATTTCCTTAATTGAACTTAGGCTATTAAAACACCTAAGTATCTACCCAAAGTAGATTAATTAAGTTCTAGAACTTTTAGAATTTTTAGAAATTAATTAAGTGGATAATTAGTGAATTAACCCTTAATTAAGATAGGATTAAGGAAAGAAGAGGGGTATTTAGGGAATAGCTTAGAGGAGATGCCCCAAAATTATTCCATAAACCTCCTCTACTAGATCTGACCTTAATCAACCCTAATCATGGATTAAAACCACTAATCACACCCTAATTATGCTTAATAAGGTTAAGGGAGTAATTAGGAAATCCATATGCAATTCCCCTAAAGCCTTCAATAAATCCCAAGAAAATTAGGGGAGGCAGAGGTCATCCCCAAAACATACCCAAGAAGTTTGGCATTAATCAGAGGCTTAATTAAAAGGTAATTAGCAAAATAAAGTTTCCAATAAAACCCAAAATCAGAGAAAAGCATAATTCAACATCCATTGAAATTAATTTTAAAATATTCTAGGTTGCATTATCTTTCAATAAAAATTTATTTTATATTTTTCTAAATTTTATTGAGAGCGATATGAATTTTAGAAGATTGTTAGATTAATTAGAATTAATTAATGATCACTAACAAATCCCCACTCATAGCTGCGGACGGTGGTGGTCGCACTTTACACCCATCACGTGGTGAGAATCTCACTTAAAAATCAAATCTAAAAAGTGGCATGACAGTGGACACGCTTTGATCTCTGCCATCCAATCAAAGATCGGACTGCCAGAGATCTCCTCGCAGTTTTAAAAGGGATAAAAGTAATTCTAAACATGGGAATAATTCCAGCCATCCATTGAAAACACGCGGATGGACATCCAGATCTCCTCAGTTCTTAAACAAAGACCATCCATGATCTAGGTGAAGATCTGAGTTAGATTGACCTTAGATTCAAACAAGACTTAACCCACACCATCTAAAGCCAATGAGCGGCACATCCAATGGTGGGATTTGCATGAATTGAAAATTCCCTTTACAAAGGACCAACACCTCCCATGCTAGGTGGTCAGAGAATTCCATACCTCACTGGTGGTGATCACCGGCGCTCAAGATCAATGAGGTAGCTTTGTCTAGTGGAGACGAAGCCATGTTGAAATTTCTAGGCCTTGGGGTTGAGTGACTTGCTATGGAGAAAAATTCCTATGAGGGATAGGAGTCACCTTTCAAATCTGTTGGTGAGAAATGAAAGAGGACAAGACCCTTATAGAAAAATTTTTTTAGGATGCCACACAGATCCATAGATGTACTTATTCAAGTGATCAGGTGGGTCATCAAGGAATGGTGTACTATCTTGAAAGACAGAAGTCACTACCCTTTAATGGACATAATCACCTCAATAAGGACTCTTAAGGATGATGGGTCTGCATATGTACCAAAGATTCTTCCCCTACTTTACAAGGAAAAGTAAAGGAGGATTTATTTTAAATCATGTTCATTAAGTTCTTTACGGGGGCAAGCCCCCATAGTTATTTACATTCTAAGGAATGGGGATTCCTTAGGAAAGCTCTCGATTAAGGTTAATGATTATTATCTTTGAAGATTTTAATAGGAAGGACTATCAATCAATTGGTTTTATTTTTGAAAGATCAAATGGGACTGATCAAAAGAGGGAGTTATTATTGAAGCCAAAATGGAAAATAAGTAGGAGATGCCCACGATGCTAGGAAACCTAGTGAGCAACTCAAACTATCTTATAGTTGGGCTTTACATTTTTGAAATTGATTTACTTTTTTTGATATTTTTCATTAGAAATTTAGAACTTAAGATTCCTTAACACAAGAATAAGAAAATGCCTAAGAGGTGAGGAATTAAGCTTATGGCCCACAAAGGGGAGAAGCAACCTCAGAACCTAAATCTAGGGAGCTTTGGTGAGGGCCGAAAGCACAACCTAAATCTAAGGAGAAAATGGGTAATTGGTTTGCCTTCATAAAAAATGATAAACCACCCGACAGCTTGGACTTACAATCACCTAAGGGTGACCGCCAACTAACTCCTCCTATGATTTCAAATACATGTAGGCAAGTCCTTTTGCTTATGCAAGATGGCTAGGCCATTATTTATTTTGTAAGAGACTAAGTCCTTAAACTCACTCCCTAAAGAGACTAGATCATGTAATGGGATATGCTTCAAATGACCTAAATCTAATGCAATTCAAATTTCATTTTATTTTCATTTTGGACAATTATTTTGACTGTGCTAATAGGATTCATATGACTAATGCATGAGAAAGAAGATTATTGGCCAAAAAATTAAGAAGAAGGGAGGAGGTGAGTTTCACCATGGCTCAAATTCAAGCCAAGTTTCTCCTGCAAAGGTGGGAATCCCTCAATTAAGAGTGAAATAAGATACATTTGTGCATGATATTATAAAATAAATGCTCATCCAATTGAGGGGTTTCTAATTCTTTTATCTTGATTTTAAACCTAAGCTTTGGGTGAGGTTATGACTTCTTTATTTTTAATTTGAGTTGTTAAGTTGGGTAAAAGATTTATTTTTTTCCTAAAGAGCCTAATCCACATCCAGGCCATACATAAAGTAAGAAAGAAACTAGGAAAAGCATGCCACTTAATGCACAAGCTAAATAAATCATCAATCAATTTATAAAACTAAACGTAAAAGAGTAAAAGGCCATTGTGATTGGGCACCACTGCACAAACCCAAAAATATCAAATGTGGGTAGCTGAGCTCTTCCCTTATACAACCTAGATTACAAATGAATTAAATTATAATTAAGCAAGAAATTCATTATTATGGGGGTCTTCAAGCTTCATTTCTTCTTTCTTCTTTCTTGTTTCTTGTTTCTTTCTTCTTCTTTTCTTCTTTATTGTTCAGTTCCTTTTTTTAGATGGTTGAAAGGTGGATGCTCTAAGCCCTCACATGGTACATAAGATAGGATCTTATGACCAATGCTCATCCTAATCCCCAAAACAATTATTCCAAAATCCTAATTGCACAAATTTACATGAAAAGGAAAAGGAATGGAAACTAACTAACACTTGCAAAAAAAAGATTTGTTAAAACAAACCACACAAATCCCAAGCATGTATATTGGACTTACCATCCCACACAAGGGTGACTAAATCCACCTGGCCTATGGATTATGCTTAGGGGTATAAAGCACCTACAAGTAAAAGCATTTATATTTTTATTTATGGTAGCACCCCTTAAGCACAATGCCCTGCAGAAAAGAATATTTAGACTAAGAACGTCCTACCATTCATTCTATGAGCATACACCCTAACATCCAATCTATAACATATATCACAAAATAATACAAAACATCAAACCATGCACCGACCTAACCTAAGGCTAGAAGTGGTGACTTAGGCTAATGTGTTTGCTTTGAAGGATTGTGTGGTATGCGTAGTTATGGCTTTAGGTTCAAATTTTCTAAGTGTGAAGAGCATGTTCAACTTAGATGAGGGTTTCATTTAAGTTGTTTAATCATTTTGGGTTAATTTTATTTGATGTTTTGATTTGGTTTAATTACTAAGTTATGAAGAGATGGAAAGATAAGAGAACCTCTCTTTCCTTCCCTAACCTTAAGTAATTTCTAAAGTAATTCACATTTTTGTTTCATTTAGGTGAATGTTTTGATTACAACTTTTAATTAATCATAAGTTTAGATAAACTCTAAATAAACCTATTCAAAAATAAAGGCATTTTAAGATTAAATAAATGAATCAAAATTCACATAACACACATTACTTCATGTCTTTCCCAACATGTATAACATGCATATGGATGGACCCTAAGCATATATATACATTCAAATAAGAGTATTTAACACACTTTATTATGCATGCTAAGTAATCCATTTAAGGAAATTTAAAAGTTGAATATGCATGATTTTTCTTAAGAAGAAAGGGTTTTCCTTATCCAAATTTCCACCTACACACATGAAAGTAAGAAAGGCATAAGTGATATAGTGCCATTGTTAACCAAAGGTGTAAGGTATAAGACTTATTTAGGTCTACTTAAAGACTAGCAACCTTGGGGTTGCCCAGACTAATACACCATTTTCCTTAAATACAAGCATATGTATAAAAGAAATGAAATGGAAAAAGAGAATGCGAAAGTTGTTTAATGGTTTCATTTTTATTTATGCAATTTATGTATGCTAGTATAGGTAACCCTCTTTAAGTGGAAGCATAGAGATGAATAGGATATGGAATTAGGCAGTGTTAGGCTCTTTTCAAATGAACCATACACCTCACCAAATTCCTATTCAAAATTATACAAACATAAGAAAGAAAGGAAACCTATGCTAAGCATACCTTTATATTCTTTCACATGCATGCTTATAATTAAAGTATAAGTAGCACACTTTTAGATTTGGTATTTGATTTATATGTTTTGAAAATAATTTGGATTTAGTAGTGATAATAGCTATTCATATTTCTACTTTAGCCAACACATACAAATTTGACATAAAGTAAACAATTTCATTTATAAATTTGAATTTCAAAATTATGAATGCATGACATCAAATGACATACAACTTAACATGTTGGGGAAAGATCCAAAGCAATGAAAGCATGTAAACAAACTCACTTCACTTAAATCCTAAAGACATTCTTATAGAATAAGAAAGTTTAAAACAAATCAAAGTGAATTCAAAGTGACTTTTGTTCAATTTGAAGTTTAATTTAATTTTGAAAAGGTGAGATGAGTTTGCTATTCCTAACCCATTCCAACATGTGTTTGATATTTTTGTTTACTTTTTAGATAATTAGATCCATTTTTATGCATTGATTAGGTTAAGGTATGAATTATGTAACTTAATTAACCCTTTACCTACACCACCTTAGAATAATTAATGAAATAATTATGAGCCAATGAGATGACATAAAACCCACAAGGAATCTAAACTTGCATTGCACCTAATAAGAAAGAGGCCTAATGAAATTTGGCTCATAACTAAAAGTTAATTAAGTTAAGGGGTTTAGCTTAAGTAATTTCAAAACTCCCTTTCATACTTATGAATTGGGTTTTTGATTTCCTTAATTGAACTTAGGTTATTAAACACCTGAATCTACCCAAAGTAGATTAAATAAATTCTTGAACTTTTTTAGAATTTTTTGAAATTGATTAAGGGATAATTAATGAAAACCCATTAATAAAAGAGATTAAGGAGAAAGAGGGTTTCAAAGAATAGTTTGGGGAAATGCCATTATTCCATAAACTCTCTTACTTATTGGATCTAACCTTAATCAAGCCTAATCATAGGTTAAAATCACTAATCATACCCTAATTATGCTTAATTACATAAGAGGGTAATTAAAAGTCCATATGCAATTCTTCTAATCAAGCCAATAAATCCCAAGAAAATTAGGGAGGTAGAAGTCATCCCTAAACCATACCCAAGAATTTTGGATTAATCAGAGGAATTAAAAAGTAATTAGTAAAATAAACTTTCTAATAAAACCCAAATTAAGAGAAAAGTATAACTCAAAACCCATTGAAATTAATTTTAAAATATTTAAGGTTGAATTATCTTTCCATTGGATTTTATTTCACTTCTTTCTAAATTTTCTAGAAGGAGTTATGAATTTTGGAAGATCCCAAAATTAATAGAAATTAATTAAGAAATTTTAATTAACTCTAACTAATCCCTAGCTCACGGCGTGATGCGTGGTGGTGGCGGTCAGCATGCTTTACATGTGTTGCGCTATGAGGGGGTTACTCAAGTTATCAAATCTTAGGTGGAGGTTGCCGGCACATGCGGTTTGATCCCTGCCGTCCGATCAAAGATCGGACAACCAGGGATCTCCCTGTGGCTTAAAATAGATAAAAGGAAATCTAAACATGCAGAATTATCTCAGCATCGTCATCAAAATATGTGGATGGATGGGTAAGATCTCTTGATTCTTCCCTTGATCAGTGAGACCATCCATTATCTAAAGAGGAAGATCAGCTCGGTCAGCTTGATTCAAATCAAACTCAACCCACACCATCTAAAGCTGAAGCGCGGAAAATCCAATGGTAAAAAATTGATGGGGTGAAAATTTCTTTTACAAAGCTCCACCACATTGAGTTTAATGGTGAAAATCCCATACCTCGTGATCACGTCTTCGATTCCCTTGGAAGCTTAGATCAGTTGAGATGAAGCTATGTTGAGAGTATGAACACTTGAGGTTAAGTGGATTGATGTATGGACCAACTCCTACATATCTAGCTTGCAGCTTTGATCCAATTAGGTCCCTCCTTTCCTTTAGAACTTGGGAAAGAACTTAGGTGAGCTCAACTTGGTTTAGAGTGCTTGTAAAATGGGTGGATTGTAATGTAGTAGAAGTTGGAGAATGGATTGAGCTCCCTATTTTTTATTTGAAAACTTTTCAAATCCTCTCTAAGAAGCTTGGGAGTACTCTCGATGATTGCTCGAGTTCCTTAGCTTCAATCGATGAGGGAAGAAAATTAATTGAATTGGGGGAGTATATCTCCCCCTTGAATGATCGGACAGTCGGTAATGATCTTTCCATTTTGATCCAATTGAGCTTAGGTTGTGGGTTATTTGATCAGTTAGGAGTGTGCACATGGTTAGTTTTAGCCAAGGAGTGGATTGCCAACCTCCCATGTGCTTGAATTTGAGTGGGAGAGGGGTTTTGAATTTTCAATTTTGACCCATAGGGTCGGGTTTGGTCTAGGGACCAAATGGGCTAACCCAAACCCATTGGGTTGGGTGCACCACTCTCCCCTAGGTCCCCTTGAGCTTTTAGGAAATCCTTAAGTGAATGTGAATAGGGTATGACCAAATTTCCCATGGATTAAGCCAAAATTTGTTCTATGTACTATGGTAGAGATGAGTAGGATAGTCATTTTTTCTATTTTTTTACTTTGGATATGTTGGGTATGTGGAGAAACTAGGTTTCGAAAAGTTCCATGAGATTTGGAATTCATTTGATAGGGTTTGGCTCATGTTGACCCATTTAGATCAAAATGGGTCAACTTAGGTCGAGTTGACCAATAGGTCAAATTGGGTCAAACCAAGGGTTGGGTCAAGTTCATATGACCATTTGAAATGTTTTGGTGGCTTTGCTTGATTCAATTTAGTATAGTTTTGGATTAGGTCAAATGGATCAAGTTGACCTATTTGACCTATTTGAGGTAGGTCAAGGGTAGGTTTAACATAGGTTAGTCATATGGAGTGGATTGGTATCTTTGTTTCCAATCAATTTTGGTTAAGTTCAAATTTGGCTCAACATGACCCCTTTAGGTCATTTTGGGTCTAAGGTCAATGGGTTAGGTTGGGTCTAGTTGGCCAATTGAGGCTTTGGTCAAGTTCAACAAGTGATTTGGAATGAACTTGACCCATTGGTTTGGATCAATTTGGCTTAGATCAAGTTTTGACACATTTTGATTTTTTAGGTCAAGTTGGGTCAACTTGGGTTAAGTGCCAATTGGCTGGGATTAGCTCAAATGTTGGTTAGTCAAGTTCAAACATAAGTCATGAGTGAACTTAGATTAATGGTTTTTAATCAATTTGGCTATGGTGGAATTTGGCTATGTTAGGTTTCATTTTGGGCTAAATGTTGACTTGGTCAACCCTTAGGTTTGACTTGGTTTGACACAATTTGATTGCTTGACCATCCCATGATGATTGTTGATCATGATGAGAGGCATGGATGAGTTTGGTTCAGGTCATAATTGTACTTTAGGTCACTTTGGGTCAAGTGAGCCTAAGTGGATCAAATGGCTTGGTAAAAGCCTGATTTGAGCTTGATTGATCTTGTATATAGACTTATGACTGAAATATAAATCCATTTGCAAGTGGTTTGAAGTTAAATGGGTTTTGATCTATTTAACAATTTCATATTCAAAGGAAGAATATTAAGTTATTTTGGCTTTCATTTTTGAACTAGGTTTTGATTTGGTGATTTAAGTTTGGATTTATATATGGGTTCATGATTGTAGGGTTGATTGAATCATGAAGGAAAATTAGGAGTTTGGCTTGATTTGAAGTTGATTTGGCTGAAAGGCTTAGGTTGGATTTTGAGTGGGTTTGAGTTTAATTTTTGGAATTTATTTGATTGATTTATATTTATATTTCATTTATATATGTGAATATAAATGAGAATATAAGTGGATCATGAGAAAATTTCAGGATTTGAAGGGTTTAATCATGATTTGGGCTAAGTCCATTAAGAAGGATTTAAAGGACTTAGGAAAATTTCATGAAGTTTGGAGTTCAAATTTTTAAATTGGTTTGATTGATTTATATTTATATTTCATTTATATGAGAATATAAATGATAATATAAAATTATGAGAAAATCCCATGACTTTGAAATGGTTTGATCAAGATTTAGGCTAAGTCTATTAATGGAAAATTAAGGACTTAAGAAAGATTTTAAATTTGGAATTTAATTTGAGGATTTGATTTGATTGATTTATATTTATATTTCATTTATATATGTGAATATAAATGAGAATATAAATGAGTTTGAGAAAATCCATGAGTTTGAATTAGTTTGATGAAGGTTTTGGATAAGTCCTTTAATGGAAAATTAAAGGGACTTAGAATTTCATGAAGTTGAAATTTTGTTTAGTTTGATTGATTTGAATTTATATTTCATTTATATATGTGAATATAAATGAGAATATAAAAATTATATGAAAAAAAATTTGAATTGGTTTTGATCATGATTTTGGTTAAGGTCTTAAAGGAAGATTAAGGACTTAGAAGGATTTGGAACTTAATTTTGATGGATTTTGATCATGGGTTTCAATCATGGAATTTCAATCATGGATTTCAATCATATGGTTGGTGTTTGGAAGAAAATCAAATGGGTAATTGATTTAGAGTTTGACTTGAAAGAGAAAGAAGTGA
>JAKCPB010000254.1:0-81660 GCA_021442155.1 Cymbidium sinense | reverse complement strand
ACTAAATAAAACTAGCGTAAAATAAACTTAAAATTAAAACATAAAAATAAATAAAAAATAAAACCTAAACCTAAGTAAAATAAATAAAACTAAAAATAAATAAAAATAAATAAACCCAAACTAAACTAAACCTAAACTAAATAAAATAAAATAAAATAAAAATAAACCTAAACTTAAACTAAAAATAAAACCTAAAATAAACTTAAAATAAAACCTAAAACTGACAGCAAAATAAAATAAAACCTAACTAACTAAAATAAAAAATAAAACTTAACCTTAAAAAATAAAATAAAAATAAAACTAAAGTAAAAAAATAAACATAAACCTAAACTTAAACTAAAAAATAAACTAAAAAAAACCTAAACAAAATAAATAAACATAAAATAAAGAAACTAAACTAAATGAAAATAAAAATAAACTAAATAAAATATAAAAGAAACTAAATAAACTAAATAAAGTATACCTACTAGTTTACTTAATTTAAAAAAAACTTTAAACCCTAAACCCTAAAGTTTATGTCTCTATTTCTATATTTCTGATAGAATTAAAAAAAGGATATTATTGGTTTTCTCTTCAATGTCTTCTATCAAATATTTAGGCTCTCCTTTATATTGTTGTCTAAGAGATCTCATCTCTTTGATGAGGTTATCCAAAATATTCAATAAAGTTTCTACCCTTGAATTTCATTTTTTTATCTTTTGGTGGTAGATTAATTATTAAAAGTATTCTTTACTCTCTTCCTTTATTTTTGTTGCTTAATATTGTTCTACTTCCCTTGTATTATTATTGATTGAATGACTTTTAATAAATTTTATAAGTTTTTTTTGAGGTTCTAGGCATTGACCAAAAGGCTTCATTTGGCATCTTGGTCTAGCATGTATGGTACTTTATTTGAAGGGTGGTATTGGTTGCTTGATGATTCCACCAATGTTTTTACATAAACTATGGTGGAATAGAAGAATGTTAGTCTTTTAATTTTATGAATTTCAAATATTTTAAAGGTAAGCATCCCTTTTTTGGCAAACCAGATGAATTTCTTGGATTCTATGTTTAATACTATTAACTTCTTCTTTAAAAGTTAATCTTTTTTTTAAATGGTGATTGGAATCAATCTCTCTTAAATGATTTGATTTAATCCATTTGTAATAATATCACCAATATTATTGATTATTTTCGGATCAAGTTCTTTACATCATTTCTAGTAATGGTGATTTTTCCCTTAAAGATACTTGGCAACATATTTGAGTTAATAAACCCTCTTCTCTATCATTCTTAAAATTTGGAATAATATTATTCCTACCTCTTATTTGATTCTTATTTGGAGGATTTTAAGGGTTTTATTGTGTTGATTCTTTACTTTTGGACAAAGGCTTTTATCTTCTTTCTAAATGCATGTGTAGCTTTCATATTGAGAATGTTAGTCATGTTTTGTTAATGGTGCCATTGCCTCTAAAGTTTGGGGTTAGTATGAGGAATTAATTTAAGTTGTTTTAATGGTAATCTTTCTTTAATGGAACTTCTTAACTCTTATTTTCTAAATACTATCAAAGGCATATCAAAATTGTGGTGGCTTTTACTTTTATTTGGTTTATTTGGCTTAACAGAATTGATGTTAAGCATCGTAATGTGCCTATGAATCATAAGAGGATTATTGCGAAGACTAAAGATAAGATTTTTTCTTTACATAAGGCTGCTCTTCTTAATGGTACTAATTATAGAGGTTGCAAGTTTGTTGCCTCTAAGTTGGGTATCAAGTTTCCTTTTGTGACTCACCTCCTACTTATAAAATCATTTACTGGATTAAGCCTCTTAATTGTTGTATTAAAATTAATAGTGATGGCTCTATTGCACTTAACAAGTTAGGTTGTGGTGGTATTTTTTGAAATAGTCTTGGGAATATTATCTTGGCTTTTTCCACTCCTCTCTTTACTACTTTTATTATTATGGATGAATTGATGGCTATTTATCATGCTCTTAAGCTTTGTTTGGACATAAATTTTCTTACTATTTAGTTGGAATCTGATGCTGAGATGGTTGTTGTTATGATAAATTCTAATCACAAGGGTAATTGAGCTTTTCTATTTAATTATGAATATGTAAGCCATTATTTCTAAACTTTCATTTAAAATGACTCATATTTTGAGGAAGGCAATCCTTGTGCTGATTTTTTAGCTGGATTAGAGCAACCTCTATGATTTTAAATTGTTTATCAATGATATTATTCTAAGAAATTAAGAGGCCTTTCTAACTTAGATAAAGATTATGTTAGATTTACTTAGTTTCTTTTTCTCCTTCTCTATTGGTGGCTTCTCTTGCTTTCTTTGTTGGGGTGCTTCTGCTGGTGGTATTCTATTCTGTTGTTGTTGCCTCCTTTCCCTTGGGGGTTTTTTCTTCTTCTATCCCTCTATTTTTGTTTCACTCCTTTTTGGTTTGCTGGCTTCCTTTCTTTGGTTGTTTGTTGCTCCCTTTTATGTTTTATATGTTTCCTTGCTGGTTTTGTGGTTACTCTCATTGGGTTTTTTGGGCTTTTTTTTCTGGCTGTGTTGTTGGCTTTCCCTCTTCCTTCATTTCTTTAGGCTGGCTACTTTTATTCTACTATTGGTGGCTGTTTGGTTGGTGGTATTTTCTATCTTTTACTTGGTTATGGTCCTGGCTTTTGGTTGGGGTTGGGGTGCTTTTCTTCAACTCTTCTTCTATTCTAGTGGTTGGTGTTCTATTGGTTTATCCTCTCTGTTGGGGTCTTTGGTTGGTTGTTTTTTGGTTTGTTTTTTTATTTTCCCTTGATGGTACTTGTTCTTGGATGGCATTCTTTGCTTGGTTGGGTGCACTGTAGGTTTGTTAGCAATGATGGCTAGGATGATTTTCTTCTCTTATATTGGTTGGTAGCCCTTTTTGTGATTGTAACCCTTCTTTTAAAGTTTAGTGCTCATAAATTTTGGTTGCCCCTTTTCTGCGAGCCTCGACCTTTCCCTAAACTAAAAAAAAACCTAAAACTAAAATAAACAAAATAAAATAAACCTAAACCTAAACTAAAATAAACTAAACTAAAATAAATAAAACCTAACTGTAATCCTAAAATAAACTAAACCTAAACCTTAAACTAAATAAAATAAAATAAACAAAAAATAAACTTAAACTTAAACTAAAAAAAAAAACCTAAAAACAAACCTAAAATGAAAACCTAAAACCTAAACCTAAAAAAATAAAAACCAAAACACCTAAACATAAAATTAAAATAAAATAAACCTAAACTAAATAAAATGTAAACCTAAACCTACAAAAATAAACTAAAATAAAATACTAAACTAAAATAAATAAACCTAAATAAATAAATTAAACTAAATAAAATAAAATAAACTTAAATAATTATAACTAAATAAATTAAACTAAATAAACCTAAACTGGTTTGCTTAATTTATAAACAGATCCTGGGCCCTATCAGACCCTGGGCCCTGACCTGACCCCAAACCAGGCCTGAGCCCTGGGCCACTGAGACTGATCCTCCCTGATCTTGGGCCTCCCTTGCTCCCAGGCCACTGAGCCCAGGCCACTGAGCCCTCTAACCTAACTCAGGCTAACTGAGTTGCAACTAACCAACTAACCACAAACTAAAACTAGGCCAAACCATGAGCACTAAAACCCTAAAGCCTGACACTAAACCTTCCTGAGCCTAGGCCATGACTGAGCCCTGATCCAAAGATCTCAAGCCCTAGGCCACTGAGCCAAAATCAGACATACTTTAAAACTAAGCTGAGCTAACTAAATAAATAAAATAAAATAAATAAAGACTGAACCTAAATAATAAAATAAAATAAAATAAAAGCCTCACCTAAACTAAAAAACTAAATAAAATAAATAAACATAAAACTAAACTAAGATAAGATAAACCTCAGGATAAAAAACTAAATAAAATAAAAAACTAAACTTAAAATAAAATAAACCTAAAATAAAATAAAATAAATAAAAAAACCTAAACTAAAAATAAAACATAAATAAAATAAAACCTAAACTCTAAACTAAAAAAAACCTAAACATAAAATAAAAAAAATAAAAAAATAAAATAAAATAAACCTAAACCTAAAATAAACTAAACTAAAATAAATAAAACCTAAACCTAAACTTAAAATAAACTAAACGTAAACCTAAACCTAAATTAAATAAAATAAAATAAACTAAAAATAAACCTAAACCTAAACTAAAAAATAAAACATGAAACGTAAAACCTAAACCTAAAAAAATAAAATAAAAACCTAAACTTAAACCTAAAATTAAAAAATAAAACCTAAACCTAAAAATAAATAAAAAAACTCTACTAAAAAATAAACCAAAACCTAAACCTAAACCTAAAAAATAAACTTAAATAAATAAACCTAAAATAAATAAACTAAACTAAATAAAAATAAAACATAAACCTAAGTAAGAAGAAAAAAATAAAGTAAACTAAAACAAACAAAAAGAATAAACTAAATATACTAAATTAACCTAAAACTATCGATTTACATTATTAAAGAAAAAACCTTAAACCCTAAATTATAAACCCTAAACCCCAAACCTAAATCCAAACCTAAACCTTAAACCCTAAATCCTAAACCTACCACTAAACCCTAAACCTAAAACACACTAAAAAAACCACCACAACCACAAAACCACAAACCCTAATCCCTAAACCACAAACCATAAATCCTAATCCTAAACCCTAAACCCTAAACCTTAAACCTCAAATCAAAAACCCCAAACACTAAACCTAATCTAAAATAATGAAGTCAGACATAAAGCCATGATGATTTATAAGATTAGAACACTTGAATGAAGAATGGTTAAGGATAAAAAATACTTAGCAAAATCAGACCAAAACTTTATCATTCAACATAAGAAAATAAATCCATTAAGCACTATAAAATAAACCTAAACCTAAACCTAAACCATATGAATGGGCAGAACCTTGACATCAGGGAACATCCTCATCCAAGTCAGGTCAGATTTGGTAGTGGAGGTGAAGATGGGCGCAATTATTGCGGTGGTGGTGGGGATGGAGGTGCTCTGGATATGGAGGTGGTGGTGAATGGTTGTTATAGAGGCAGGAGGAGAGTCAGAGGTTACAGCCGTGGTGGTGGTGAAGGGACAGAATGGGGATATGATGGTGGATCCCGCTACTCGAGAGGCTATGGCAATTCTGATGGGAACTGGAGAAACTGAAGAGACGGTTCTACTTATCTAGGATTTTTGATTTGCTCTATGTGTGCTCATTTTTTATCTATGTCATCGCTTGTGTCTTAGAGAACTTGGTGTGTTACTTGGTTGATGAAATCGAAAAGAAGAAATGTTGAATTTGAATTTGTTCTCTGTTAAAAAAAAACTAAATACCCTAAAGCCAAAACTAAAACCTAAACCCTAAACCTAAACTACCTAAACCATAAACCCTTAAAAAACAAAAAAATAAAAAACCCTAATGCTAACCTTATGCAACTAAGCCAAACCTAAACCACTAAAACCAACCTCCCTAAAACCTACACCTAAACCTAAACCCAAAATCCTAACCTTAACCCCTTCTAACCCTAAACTCTAAATCCTCCTAAACCCACCCTAAAACTCTAAACCACAAGATCTCCCCCAGAAGGCCTGACCTGGGCCCCAACCCCAGTCTGGGCACTGAGCCTAAACTCACCCCAATTGACCTGGGCCACTGGGCCATGGGCCACTGACACTGAGGCTGAGGCCTAAACCTCTAAATAAAAAAAAGATAAAGATAAATAAATGAGCTGAGCCAAAATATAAGATGTAAACTAAGGCAATCTCCAACCTGGGCTAAACTAAGATAAAATAATTAAACTAAAAGATAAATAAATAAAACCTAAACTATTAAAATAAAACTTAAATAAAATAAAAACTAAACCTAAAATAAAAATAAAATAAACCTAAAACTAAAAATATAAAATAAAAACAAAATAAAGAAAACTTAAACCTAAATAATAAAGCAAAAAATAAATCAAAATAAAACTTAAACCCAAATAAAAAGAAAAAAAACCTAAACTAAACCTAAAGTAAACTAAACTTGACCTAAACTAAACTAAATAAAATAAAATAACTAAAATAAACCTAAAACTAAAAAAATAAAACATAAAATTAAACCAAAAATAAAAACCTAAAACCTAAATCTCAAAAAATAAAATAAAAGCCTAAACCTAAACCTAAAAATAAAAAAATATAACCTAAACCAAAAAAATATAGAATAAAATAAAACTCATCTATAAAATAAACCAAAACCTAAACCTAAACCTTAAAAATAAACTAAAATAAGAAACCTAAACTAAAATAAATAAAATCAACTAAAATAAAATAAATAAAGAAATAAAATAAAGTAACTAAACCTACTTGGGTTACATAATTTTTTTAAAAAAAAAACCCTAAATCATTAAAACCCTAAACAAGCCTAAGCGACCCCAAACCCAAAACCCTAAACTACCAAACTCTAAAACCCTAATCCCACTAACCTAAACCCTGGCTAACACTAAACCCAAAACCTAAACCTAAATCTAAAAATAAAATATATAAAACAAAACCTAAAATAAAATAAAATAAATTTAAAATAAACTAAAATAAAATAAATAAAAACCTAAACTAAACAAAATAAAATAAACCTAGATAAAAACCTAAATAAAATAAAAAAAACTAAACATAAAATAAAAATAAAATAAACCTAAAATAAAATAAATTAAAATTAAATAAAAGTAAACATAAAATAAACCTAAAGTAAAACTTAAAATAAATAAAAAATAAACCTAAACTAAACTAAAAAAAACCTAAATCTAAAATAAAGAAATAAAGAAAATAAAATAACCCTAATCCAAAACTAAAATAAACTAAACTAAGATAAATAAAACCTAGACCTAAACCTAAACCTAAACCTTATCTAAATAAAATAAAATAAACTGAAAGTAAACCTAAACCTAAACTAAAAAATAAAATCTAAAATAAACCTAAAATAAAACCTAAAACCTAAACCTTAAAAATAAAATAAAACCTAAACCTAAACCTAAAATAAAAATAAAACTTAAACCTAAAAAATAAAATAAAAATTAAACTCAAGTAAAAATAAATCTATATTGTAAACCTAAAAATAAACTGATAAAACTAAACTAAAATAAACAAACCAAAAATAAATAAACTAAATAAAATTAAAAAAATAAACCTAAATAAAAAAATAAAATAAACTAAATAAACCTAAACCTACTGGGTTTTACTTAATTTTTTTTTAAAAGAGAAAAAATAATAAACCCTAAATCCTAAACCCTAAATCAAACCAAACCTACACTAAAACCAAAGTCCTAAACCTTAAACCACTAAACCATAACCCTAAACCCTAAATCACAAAGCAAACCCTAAAACCCTAAACCTAGACTATAAACCTAAACCATAAACCATAAACCATAAACCCTAAACAACATAAAGTAACTAAATAAATTAAAAAGTAACTAAACCTACTAACCCAAACCTAAACCTAAACCCTAAGAATGGGCAAAACCTTGATGTCATGAACATCACCATCAACTTGGCTCAGTCTAGATCTAATGGTGGCGGCAAAGGTGGAGGCAACAATTATAGTAGTGGTGGTGGGGGATCTGGAGGTGCTAGTGGATATCGAGGTGGTGGTCAGAGTAGTGGTGGTTTTGAGGAGAAGCAGCGAAGGTTACAACCATGGGTGGTGGAGGGAGATCAGATACGATGGTGAATCCCTACTCAGATGTCGGGTGGTTCTAGCAATCTAGGGTTTGAAGAACGATCAATCGATGCTTTGCTTATGGGCGAGTCTTTATAAGAGATGGTTCTAGCTATCTAGGGTTTCTGATTTGCTCCATGGGTGCTCATTTTTTATCTATATCGTCGATTGTGACTTACAAAACTTGGTGTGTTGCTTGGTTTATGAAATTGAAAAGAAGAAAGGTTGAATCTGAATTTATTCTCCATTAAAAAAAAATCAAAACCCTTAAACCCTAAATTAAAACCTAAACCCTAAACCTAAAACATAAACCCTAAACCCTAAACCCTAAAAACTTTAAACCCTAAACCTACAACCCTAAACCATAAACCCTAAACCCTAAAATCCTAAACCCTCAATCCTAAACTCTAAACCCAAACATAAAACCCAAACCATAAACCCCAACTCCAAACCCTAAATCTAAAACCTAAAACTAGCTCTAAGTAAAACCTAAAAATAAAATAAATAAATAAAAATCAAAACCTAAATAAATAAAAAATTTAAATTAAATAACCAAACTAAAACCTAAACCTAAACCTAAACCTAAAGATAAAATAAATTAAAAAATATAAAGTAAAAGAAAATAAATAAAACCTAAAGTAAACTAAAAAATAAAATAAACCCAAAATAAAACCTAAATAAAATGAGACCTAAATGTAATATAAAATTAAAATAAACTCTTGAAATAAAATAAAACAAAATATAAACTTAAACCTCAAAAATAAACCTAAAAATAAAATCTAAAAATAAATTAAAAAAAACTAATCCCCAAATTAAAATAAAAACCTAAACCTAAAATAAACAAAATAAAATAAACCAAAATGTAATCTAAAATAAACTGAACTAAAAAATAAAGTAAACCTAAACCCTAAACTAAATAAAATAAAATTAACTAAAAATAAACCAAAAATGAAACTAAAAAATCAAGCCTAAAAATAAACCTAAAATAAAACCCAAAACATAAACATAAAAAAAATAAAATCAAACCTAAACCTAAACCTAAAATAAAATAAAACCTAAACCTAAAATAAAATAAAAATAAAACTAAACTAAAAAGAACTTAAACCTAAACCTAAACTAAAAATAAATAAACCTAAACTAAAATAAATAAAATAAACTAAATAAAATAAAATAACCCTAAAAATAAAATATAATAAACATATGCGTTGGTTCTTGGTTAAAAATCTAACCCTGCCTACCTAAAAATAATCCTGGGCCTTAAACACTAAATGACCACTGAGCCCTACACCTGACCCTAGGCCATGGGCCAGCCACCTAGTGACCTGACCCTGGGCCCTGACTTTATGTGAGCTAACCTGAGCCCTGAGCCCTGAGCCCTGAGCTCAGAGGCCTGAGCCCAAAACTGATAGGCCACTGAGAGCTGGCTGAGCCACAGGCCTAGCTAAGCCCTAGGCCCACAACTCTAGGCCCTAAGGCCAAGGCTAAGGCTGGAGCCAGGCCCTAGATCCTGGCAGAGCCTTAAAGGCATTACTGAGCCTGACCCACACTAGAGCCACTAAAATAAACCTACTGGAAAAAAAACCCAGACCTAAATATAAGATAAAATAAAGCAAACCTAGGCTAAAATAAACTAACTAAGATAAATAAAACCTAAACCTAAACATGAATAAAACTAAATAAACTAAAATAAAATAAACTCAAAATAAAACTGAACTAAAAAATAAAACCTAAACATGACCTAAAAAAATATAAAACTAGCCTAAAGAATAAAGATAAAACTTAAACCTAAACCTAAAATAAAAAGGCTAAGAGAAATAAAATAAACTAAACTAAAAAGATAGGCTGACCTAGGCACAAAAAATAAACTAAAATAAAACTTAAACTAAAGATAAAATATTTAAGATTAAATAAACTAATAAAATAAAAATAAACCTAAATAAATGTAAAATAAAGCAAATGAACCTAAACCTGCTGGTTTGTTGGTTTTTAAAATGCCTCTGAGTACTAACCACCAGGCCACTGAGCCCTAGTACTATCCTGGGCCACACTACACTATCATGGGCCAGGCCTAAAGTGACCTAGGCCCTAAAGCCACCCTGCACCCTTGCCCCTAGGCCCTGGATCATGGGCTTTAGGCCCTGGTGACCACTGACCTGAACTGAATGATAGGCTTAAACTGAGCTGATCTGACATTGGCCCAGGCTGGGCCACAAACCATAGATCAGGCTGACCTGAGCCACAGGCCCTATAAGACTGAGCCCTGAGGCATGGGCCACAGGCCTGGGCCCTGATCTGACCTAGGCACTGGCTGACTGAGCCCCAGGCCTGACCACTGAGCCCACCCCAGGCCAGCCAGGCCTTGGGCAGACTGGGCCCTAGGCCCTGATCCTAGACCTAGGCATGCTTAGTAAGACCTAAAATAAAATGTGCACAGGCTGAGCCAAAATAAAATAAGATAAGATCAAACTTAAATTAAGGCGTTGAACCTCCAGATAAATAAAATAAAACTAACATAAAATAAATAAAACCTAAAGTAAACTAAAAAAAACAAAATAAAATAGAATAAAAAACCTAAATAAAATAAAAATGAAATATAAAATAAAAATAAAATAAACTTAAAATAAAATAAATTAAAAACTGAATAAAAACCTAAACCTAAAAAATAAACCCTAAAAATGAAACCTAAAAATAAATAAAAAATAAAATCTAAACCTTAAACTAAAAAAAAATGCAAAACATATAATAAAAAATATAAAAAAAATGAAATAAACCTAAACCTAAGCTAATATAAAATAAACTAAAATAAATAAAACCTAAAACTCAACCTAAAATAAAGTAAACCTAAACCTAAACTTCAACTAAATAAAATAAAATAAAAGAATAAACTAAACCAAAACCAAAAAAAAATAAAACCTAAAATAAACCTAAAATAAAACCAAAACCTAAACTAAATAAAAAAATAAACCTAAAACTAAAATAAAAAGAAACACCAAACCTAAAATAAAATAAAATAAATCTAAACAAAATAACTATAAACCTAAACCTAAAATAAACTAAACTAAAATCCTAAACTAAATTAAATAAATAAACTAAATAAAATAAAAAATAAATGTAAATAAAATAAAAAAAAAATAAATATATGATTTATTAAAATAAACTAAATAAACTACTTGGGTTTGCTTAATTTAAAGAAATGAATAAAGAAATAAAAATAAAATAACCTTGACCCTTAAGACCCTATCCTGACCAAAGACCCTAAACTGAGCCACTGACCCTGACCCTGGGCCCTGAGCCCTAAACATGTGCTCCTTGGAATCCACCAGTGAGCCATAAACAGGCCAAACCTAACACTAAAGCCCCTGACCTGGGCCTGAAACTGAGCCAGACCCTGGCAGACACTAGGCTGGGCCACTCTTTCACTGAGACTGGGCCACTGAGGCCCTGAGGTGCTAAAAGGCTAAGATATACTAAGCATGAAACTAGGCTAATAAAATTCACTAAAGTGAGCCTAAACCTGACTAAAAAAATACAAAGATAAAGCAAAGTAAAACTTAAACCTAAAAAATATAATAAAACCTGAGCTAAGACTAAATAAACCTACCAAAAAAGGCTAAACTAGATGAGCATGGGCTGACTGAGCTGAGATAACTAGATAAAGGCCTAAACTAGATAAATGACTAGAATAAATAAACTAGATGGATAAAGATAAACCTAAATAAAAAAAAAAATAAGATAAATGAATAAATAAATAGGCCTAGGCTATTAAAGACCTAAACTGAGCCCTGGGCCACTGCGTCCTGTTCACCACTGAGCCTAACTGGGCCACTAAACCTGAGCCACTGAAACTATGGGTGAGCTAGGCCCACCCTGATTGGAAATTTATTAAAAATAAAAGGCCACTGACCCAGGCCCTGACCCCCTAGGCCTAACCCTAGGCCCAGACCCTAAACCTGAGCCCTGGGCAGGCACACTATCTGGGCCTAGACCACTGCACTCTACAGGCTGGGCCCCCAGACCAGAACTGGTGAGCACTGAGCCAACTAAAGAAAGACCTAAACTAAATAAGACCTAAATAATAAATAAAACTTAAAACTAAATAAAATAAGATAAGATAAAACTATAAACATAAACTAAACCTAAATAAAATAATAATAAAAATAACTAAACTAAATAAAATAAATAAACTCTAAACTAAAGATATATAATAAACCTAAAACCCAAATGGATAATAAAATAAAATTAACATAAAATAAAAATAAACTTAATAAAACATATGCACAAAATAAACATAAAATAAATAATAAAACCTAAACTAAATTAAAAAAGCTAAACCTAAAATAAATAAAATAAAATAAACCTAAACCTAAACTAAAATAAATAAACCTAACCCTAAAAAATCTAAATCCCCAAACTAAAATAAAATAAAATAAATAAAATAACCCTAAACTAAATAAAATAAAAAATAAACCTTAAATAAAACCTAAAACCTAAACCTAAAAATAAAATAAAACCTAAACTAAACCTAAAAATAAAAATAACATAAACAAAAATAAAATAAAAATAAAACTAAAATACAACTAAAGCTTAAATAATAAATAAATTAAATAAACTAAAATAAATAAACTACAACATAAAATAAAAAAATAAACTAAATAAATATTATACTAAAATGATTCAATAAACTAAACTATTGGTTTTGATTTAAAAATCTAAACCACACCCTAAATCCAGGCCCTACCCTACTGATGGACCCTGAGCCCTACTGACCTCACTAAACTGACTAATACTGGCTCTAAATCTGACACTGAGCCTGGATCCTGACCCCAGGCCCTGGGCCTGACCCTGGGCCCACTGGGCCACTGACCCACTGACCATGAATACTCACAGGCCACTAGATATAGCCACTGAGGTTTGATGACCCCAAACTGAGACTATTGACCTGGGCCCAGGCCTAGCAACCCTGGGCACTAAGGCTGAGCCTGGGCCCTAAACTAGCCATAAAACTGGGCCACTGGGCCACTGAGCCATAAGGCATGAAGAGACTGAAACTGAGCCTGATCCCTAAAGGCCAAGGCCACCACAGACTGGGCCCTGGCCAATAAGACCCTGGGCCTGGGCTCCTGAGCCCTGGGCTAGTCTGGCTTGCCTGCCTTACAGGCCCTGGGCTCTGCCATAAATCTCTGAGCCACATGGTAGAGGCCTGACTGTGCCCTCAGGCCCAAGCTAAAATGACAGCCAGATCTGAAACCATGTGGTGGCTAGATGAGGCCCTAAACTATGGAATCCAGGCCTGAGCTGTGCCCAGACCACTGGCTGGGACCCCCACCAGGCCTAGGCCACAGACTAAGGCCCACAGGACCCTGAACTGAGCCCTAAACCATAGATCTTAGGCCCCCAGGCTAAAACTTAAACCTGACATAAACTAAATCCTAAAATAAAATGGAAAACCTAAACCTAAATAAAATAATAATGAAATAATATACATAAACTAACTTACTAAACTTAAAATAAAAATAGAGGTAAATAAACTAAAATAAATAAATTGCCTAATAAATAATAAAACCTAAATATAATATAACTAAATAAGAACATAAACTAAAATAAACCTAAAAATAAATAAAAATAAAACTTAAAATACTAGTATAAAAAAATAAACTTAAAATATAAATAAATATAAACCTATAAATAAAACATAAATAACAAAAAAAAAACTAAACCTAAACTTAAACCTAAACTAAATAAAATAAAATAAACTAAATTAAACTTAAACCTAAAAATAAAAAATAAAACCTAAAAATAAAACCTAAAACCTAAACCTAAAATAAAATAAAATAAACCTCAATAAAAAAATAAACATAAACCTAAATATAAACTTAAAAAAATAAACTAAAATAAAAACCCTAAACTAAAAATAAATAAACCTAAAATAAATAATAATAAAAGTAAACCTAAGTAAAATTAAAAATAAAATTAACTAAAATAAATTAAAATTAAACTAAATAAATGAAAAAAAAACCTAAACCTACCATTTAGTTAATTTAAAAAAAACCTTAAACCCTAAATCTTAAAACTTAAACCCTAAACCCTAAACCTACAACCTTAAACCCTAAAAAACCCTAAACCAAAACCTAAAATAACTAAATAAATTAAAAAAAATAAACTTAAACCCTAAAACCTAATAAACCTAAACCTAAACCTAAACCCTAATGATGAGAACCTTGGGGGAACATCATCGTCACAGGTTTAGTCTAGCTGGCGGTGGAAGCGAATCTGGGAGGGCATTATCGAGTGGTGGGAGATCTTGAGGTCTGGTGGACATGGAGGCGGTGGTGGGCAGTGGTGATTAAGGTGGGAGGAGGCGGCGGAGGTTACGTCTTCTTTGGTGAGGGGAGACATGGGGATATGATGGTGGATCCCTACTGAGACGGGGTGGATTTAATGGGAACTAGAAAAAATTGAAGAAGCGATTCGATCCGATCTGCTTACTACTATGTCATTACAGTAGAGATTCTTCTATTTATATAGTGTATTTCATTTGCTCATTGCATCCTCATTTTTTAACTATGTTGTCATTTGTTTCTTAGAAAACTATTTGTGTTACTTGGTTAATGAAATCAGAAAGAAGAAATGTTGAATCTCAATTTATCTCCATTTAAAATAAAACCAAAAACCCTAAACCCTAAATTAAAACCTAAGCCCTAAACTTAAAACCTTAACCTAAACTCTAAACATTAAAAATCCTAAACCCTAAACCTTAAACACTAAACCCTAAACCCTAAAACCCAAAACCCTAAACCCTAAACTCTAAAACTTAAACCCTAAACCCTAAAATACAACCAAAATAAATAAAAATATAAATATACTAAATAAACCAAAACCTAATGATTTACTTAATTTTTTTTTAAAACCTAAACCCTAAATCGTAAACCCACTCCCTATACCAACCGACTGACTTAAACTTACTAACCCTACCTAAACCTAAACCACTCCACTACCCACTAAACTAGCCAAGGCCCTAAACTACCCTAAACCTAAACTCAACCTGGGCCCTAAACTTTACCCTGGGCTCTAAACTGACTCTGCCCCCCCCCCCAGCCTAAAAATATAAATAAACATACCTAAATAAAATAAAATAAATGTGGCACCAACTTAATAATAAAATAAATGAAATAAACTAAAATAAAATATATACAAACCTAAACTAAACTAAAATAAAATAAAATAAACATAAGAATAAAAAATCTTAATAAGATAAAAATTAAACATAAAATAAAAATAAAATAAACCTAAAATAAAATAAAATTAAAACTTAAACATAAAAAATAAACCTAATATAAAACCTAAAAATAAATAAAAAATAAAACCTAAATCGTAAAACTAAAAAAGACTAAACCTAAAATAAAAATAAATGAAACAAAATAAAATAAACATAAAACTAAACTAAAATAAAGTAAACTAAAAGAAATTAAACCTAAATCTAAACCTAAATAAACTAAACCTAAAACTAAACCTAAAATAAATAAAATAAAATACACTATAAATAAATAAACCTAAACTAAAAAGTAAATCCTAAAAATTTACCTAAAATAAAACTTAAAACCTTAACCTAAATTAAAAAACCTAAACCTAAAAAAATAAAATAAAACCTTAACCTAAAAATAAAATAAAAATAAAACTCTAAAAATAAACTTAAACTACCTAAATCTAAAATAAACTAAAATAAAAAACCTAAGCTAAAATAATAAACCTAAAATAATACTAAACTAAATAAAATAAAATTAAATAAACTAAAATAATTAAAATAAATTAAATAAACCCTCTGGGGTTTACTTAATTTAAAAATTTAAAATAAAAAAAACTCTGACCTACCCTAAATGGTAACTAACCCATGCCCTGACCCTGACCCTGGCTGTGATCCTGGCTTACCAGGCCCTGACCCAAACTCCTACCCTAACCTGACCCCACTGGCCACGGATCCTATGGATCTTACACTAAACCCTGGCTAGGCCCATTAAACTAGCCAAACTCTAACTAAACCCCAGGCCTGACCTGATCACTGGGCCCAGGCCACTGAGCCCTCCTCACTGAGCTACCCTGGGCCACTCTACCAAAACCCAGGCCCTAGGCTTAAACCCTCATAGATCCTGACACTGACCCTGAGCCCTAAACCCCCCAGACTATACTTAACTAAAACCTAATGTAAAACCTAAAATAAACTCTCAAATCCTAAAACTTAAAACCAAATCCTAAACTAAATAAAACTTAAACCTAAAATAAATACTGCAAACATTAAATAAAATAATAAAATAAAATAAAAACCAAACTAACTTAAAGCTAAACCTAAAATAAAATAAAATAAAAAATAAAACTAAACTAAAATTAAATTAATAAAACCATACTAAACTAAAAAAAAAATAAAATAAACCTAAAATAAAAAAATTAAATAAAATAAAACTAAATGAAAGATAAAAATAAAATAAACCTAAAATAAAATAAAATAAAAAACTAAACCTAAAAATAAATAAATAAAAACTAAACCCTAAACCAAAAAGAAAATCTAAACCTAAAACAAATAAAATAATATAACCCAAAACCTAAACTAAAATAAAGACTAAAATAAATAAAACCTAAACCTAAAACTGAAATAAAAGAAACCTAAACTAGAAAATAAAACCTAAAATAAACCTAAAATAAAACTTAAAACCCAAACATAAAAAATAAAATAAAACTTGAACCTAAACCTAAAATTAAAAATAAACTAAAAAAAAATAAAATAAAAAAACTAAACTAAAAAAATAAAACCTAAACCCAAATAACAAAACTTAAATATAAAACTTAAACTAAAATAAAAAATAAACCTAAATAAAACAAAAATAAAATAAATTAAATAAATAGAAAATAAACTAAATAAACCTTAATCTGTAGGTTTAATTGATATTTTTAAATGAACCTTAAAACTAACCCTCCACAAACCCTAAAATAAACAAAATCCCAAAATCCTAAAACCTCTAAACCCTAAAAACATAAACCATAAACCACTAAACACTAAACCCGAAACCCTAAAACCCTAAACCCTAAACCCTGAACCCTAAACTTAAACACTAAACCCTAAACCATAAACCCTAATCGTAAAACTTAAACCCTAAATCATAAACCCTAAACCTAAACTTAAAGTTACTAAATAAATAAATATATAAATCTAAACTCTAAAACCTAAAAATCCTAAACCTAAACCCTAAGAATGGGCGGAACCTTGACGGTAGGAAAAACACCATCAACCAGGCTTAGTCTAAATCTGGCAGTGGAGGCGAAGGCAGAGGCAGCGATTATGGTAGTGGTGGTGGTGGATCTGGAAATGCTGGTGGATATGGAGGTGGTGGTCAAAGTAGTGGTGGTTATGGAGTCGGGAAGAGCAATGGAGGGTATAGTCGTGGTGGTTGTGGAGGGTGAGATCAGGGATATGATGGTGGATCTCCATACTCGAGAGACTGGGGTGGTTTTGATGGGAACTAGAGAAACTGAAGAACAGCCTATGGTTATGATGGTGGTTCTACTTCTTATGGAATTATGTCTTTACAGTAGAGACGGTTCTAGTTATCTAAGGTTTTAGATTTTCTCTATGTGTGCATAGTTTTTATTTATGTCATCGCTTCTATCTTAGAATACTTGGTGTGTTACTTAGTTGATGAAATCAAAAAGAGGAAATGTTGAATCTTAATTTTTTCTCTGTTAAAAAATAAAAATAAACCAAAACCCTAAATGCTAAACTAAAACCTAAACCCACTAAAACCAAAACCAAAACCCTAAAACAAAGAATAAAAAAACCCTAAACAACATTAAACCCAAAACTAAACCAACAACCCCAAAACCAAACCCTAAACCCTAAAGCATAAACACTAAATGTTATACCTTAAACCCTAAACCCTAACCCTAAACCATACCCTAAACCTACAAATACCCTAAACACCAAAACCCTAAACCCTAAACCATGAAAACCTAAAACCTAATCCTAAAAAAATAAAAATAAAACTCATAAAAATAAACCAAAACCTAAACCTAAACCTAAAAAATAAATTAAATTAAAAAACCTAAACTAAAATTAATAAACCTAAAATAAATAAACTAATCTAAAAAATAAAAAAAACCTAGATAAAAAAAATTAAAAAACTAAAATTTAAAACTAAGTAAACTAAATAAACCTAAACCTACCAGTTTACTTAATCTAAAAAAACCCAAAACCCTAAATCTTAAACCTTAAACCCTAAACCCTAAACCATAAAACTAACCTTAAACCCTAAACCTTAAACCTAAAACACTAATCCTACAACCCTAAACCCTAAACCCTAAACTCTAAACCCTAAACCCTAAAAGCATAAATCTTAAAACACTAAACCCTAAACCCTAAACCTTAAACCTTAAACTAGAAACCCTAAACTTTAACCCTAAACCCTAAACCCTAAACCCCAAACCCTAGACCTAAACCTAAAGTAACTAAATAATTTTAAAAATAAACCTAAACCCTAAGAATGGGCAGAATCTTGATGGCCAGAACATCATCAACTGGTCTAGATTTGGCGTTGAGGTTATCACAGTGGTGGTGGGGGATCTGAAGGTGTTGGTGGATATAGAGTTGGTGGTCAGAGCAGTGGTGGTTATGGAGGCAGAAGGATCGACAATGCTTACATCTGTGGTGGTAGCGGAGGGAGAGATCAGGGATATGATGGTGGATCCTGCTACTCGAGAGAGCTCGATGGGAACTAAAGCGAAACCATCCGATTCTTTGCTTATGGAATTGTGTCTTTTCTGATAGATGGTTTTAGTTATCTGGGTTTTATTTACTCTATGCATGCTTTTTTTATCTATGCCATATCGTTTGTCTGTAGAACTTGGTATGTTACTTGGTTGACATAATAAAAAAAAAATGTTGAATCAATTTGTTCTCTAATAAAAAATAAAAACCTAAACTAAAACCTAAACTAAAACCTTGAACCTAAACTAAAAACCTAAACCCAAACCTAAACCCAACCCTAAACTTTAAACACAAACCATAAACCCAAAACCCTAAACCCCAAACCCTAAACCTTAAACCTAAACCTTAAAGCCCTAAACTCTAAACCCTAAACCCTAAGCCCTAAACCCTAACCCCAAATCCCAAATCCTAAACCTAAACCTAAAGTAACTAAATAAATTAAAAAATAAACATAAACCCTAAAACTTAATAAACCTAAATCCTAAGATTGGGCATAACCTTGATGGCAAGAACATCACCCTCAACCAAGCTCAGTCTAGAATTGGCAGTGTAGGCAAAGGTGGAGGCGCAGTTACCGCAATGGTGGTGGGGTATTTGGAGGTATTGATGGACATGAAGGTGGTGGTCAGAGCAGTGGTGGTTATGGAGGTGGGAGAAATGACAGAGGTTACTGAGTGTGGTGGCGGAGGACCGGGGATATGATGGTGGATCACGCTACTCGAGGGAGGTGGTTGATGTGAATGAAGAAAGCGAAGAACGATCGATCGATCACTATGGAACAGTGTAGTAGACAGTTCTAATTATCTAGGGTTTTAATTTGTTCTATGCTTGTTCAATTTTTATCTATGTCATCGCTTGTGTCTTAGAAAACTTACCGTGTTACTTGGTTGATGAAATGAAAAAAAAAAGAAATGTTGAATCTGAATTTATTCTCTGTTAAAAATAAAAAAAAACCAAAAACTCTAAACCTTAAACTAAAACCTGAACCCTAAACCTAAACCCAAAACCCAAAACCCTAAACCCTAAAACCTACAACCCTAAACCCTAAACTCTACACCCTAAACCCCAACCCCTAAACCCTAAACCCTAAACCATAATCCCTAAACCCCAAAAAGCTAAATGAAATGATACCTCAAAATAAAATAAATAAATAAACCTAAACCTAAATAAAATAATAAAATAAAATGAAATAAAATACTAAACTAAAACCTAAACCTAAACATAAACCTAAAAATAAAATAAAACAAAAAATAAAAGCTAAATTAAATAAAAGAAATAAAAACCTAAACTAAACTAAAAATAAAATAAACCTAAAAATGAAAGCTAAATGAAAAATAAAAATAAAATAAACCTAAAAATGAAAGCTAAATGAAAAATAAAAATAAAATAAACCTAAATTAAAATAAAATAAAAAACTAAATAAAAACTTAAACCTAGAAAATAAACCTAAAAATAAATACAAAATAAAACCTAAACCTAAACCTTAAACTAAAAGAAAAATCTTAAACCTAAAATAAAAAAATAAACTAAACCTAAACCTAAACTAAAATAAACTAAACTAAATAAATTAAACCTAAGCCTAAACGTAAAATAAAGTAAACCTAAACCCTAAACTAAAAAAAATAAAATAAACTAAAAAAATAACTAAAAATAAACCTAAAATAAAAACCTTAAACCTAAACCTAATAAAATAAAATAAATACCAAAACCTAAACCTAAAAAAATAAAATAAAAATAAAACTAAACTAAAAATCATAAACCTATAAACCTAAAAAAATAAACTAAAATAAAAAAATTTGAAACTAAAATAAATAAACCTAAAATAAATAAAATAAACTAAATAAAATAAAATAAACTTAAATAAAATAATAATAATAAACTAAAATAAATTAAAACTAAACTAAAAAAAACAAAAAACTACCAGTTTACTTAATTTAAAAATAAACCTGAACTAAAACTAGAGTTCTAAACCAAAATCCTATATGCTAAACACAAAACCTTAAGCCCTAAAAATAAAAAATAAAATAAACCCTAACCCTAAACCCTAAACCTTAAATCTAACCCTAAACCCAAAACCTTAAATACTAAACCTATAACCCTAAACCCTAAACCTTAAACCCTAAAGCCTAAACACTAAACCCTAAACCCTAACCCTAAACCCTAAACCCTAAAACCCTAAACCCTAAACCCTAAACCTGAAACCCTAAACCCTGAAAACCTAAAGCTAAAAAATAAAATAAAAATTAAACTCAACTAAAAAATAAACCTAAATCTAAACCTAAAAAATAAACTAAAATAAAAAACCTTAACTAAAATAAATAAACATAAAATAAATAAACTAAATTAAATAAAAATAAAAAATATATTTAACTAAAAATAATTCTAAAATAAATTAAAATAAATATAAAATTACTAAGTAAACTAAATAAACCTAAACCTACTAGTTTACTAAATAAACCTAAACCTACTAAATAAACCTAAACCATAAACCCTAAAACTAACCCTAAAACCTAAACCCTAAAATTAACTATAAACCAACCCACACTAACACCTTGGACCCACCCACCTACAACCCTAAATCCTAAACCCTAAACCCCAAACCTTAAACTCTAAACCCTAAACCCTAATCCCAAATCCATAAAAACCTAAAATCCTAAACTTAAACTAAATGAAACCTAAAAATAAAATAAATAAATAAACTTAAACATAAATAAAATAAAATAAAATAAAAACCTAAGCTAAAACCTAAACATAAACCTAAAATTAAAATAACATAAAAAATTAAAACTAAATTAAAATAAAATAAATAAAAACATAAACTAAACTATAAAATAAAATAAACTTGAAAATAAAAACCTAAATAAAATAAAAACTAAACGAAAAATAAAGATAAACCTAAAATAAAATAAATAAAAAAAATAAAAATCCAAACCAAAAAAAATAAACCTAAAAATAAATTGTAAAAATAAATAAAGAAATAAAACCTAAATCTTATACTAAAAAAAAAGCCTAAACCTAAAATAATAAAATAAAATAAACCTAAATAAAATAAACTAAACTAGCATAAATAAAACCTAAAACTAAACAGTAAACTAAATAAAATAAAATAAACTAAAAAAATAAACCTAAACTAGTAAAATATAAAACCTAAAATAAACCTAAAATAAAACCTAAATCTTAAACCTAAAAAAAATAAAATAAAAAGGTAAACCTAAACCTAAAAAATAAAATAAAAATAAAGATAAACTAAGAAATAAACTTAAACCTCAACCTAAACCTAAAAAATAAATTAGAATAAATAAAAATGAAAATAAACTAAATAAACTTTAAAAAAAACCTAAATAAACTAAATAAACTTAAACTTGACTTAACCTAAAACCCTCAACCAATGACCTAACTCACTAAAAAACTCACCACACCTAAACCCTACCCCCTCCCAGGCCCTCCATATACTGAGCCCTAACCACCACTCCCTATTGGGCCCTACTAATACTATACTGACTCCCCACCCTGGGCCCAACTACCCTACCACCCTAAACCCTGGGCCTCCCTCACTCCTAAACTGACACTCTTACCCTATATCTCAGGCCCTTTGGGCCTAAACCAAAATAAAATAAAATAAATCTAACATATAAATGGCCTAAACTTAACTTCTATCCAAACCCACCATTCCAAATCAAACCACCTTAAACTAAATCCTAAATTGACCCAATGATCACTGAGCCCAAAAACTACATCCTGACCCATCCAACTAAACCATAAACTAAACCAAAAACCAACCCCACCTAAACCATAAACCCTAAACCAACCTAAAGCTAACTAAACCCTAAACCCTAAACTGTAAACCCTAAACTAACCACACCCTAAACCCTCCCTAAATTCTAAACAAATCGTAAAACATAAAGCCTTAAACCTAAACCTAAACTAAATAAAATAAAAATAAAATAAATAAAACCTAAATCTAAATAAAATAAAAAATAAAAAAAATAAAACCTAAATAAAATCTAAACTAAAACAAATTAAAATAAAATAAACTAATAAAAATAAACTAAAATAAAATAAATAAAAACCTAAACTAAACTAAAAAATAAAATAAACCTAAGAATAAAAAAACCTAAATATAATTAAAATTAAATGTAAAATAAATTAAAAATAAACCTAAAATAAAAAAAATAAAAACTAAACAAAACCTAAACCTAAAAGATAAATCTAAAAATAAAACTCAAACCCTAAACTAAAAATAAAAATTAAACCTAAATTAAAAATAAAATAAACAAAATAAAATAAACCTAAACATAAACTAAAATAGTTAAAACCTAAACTTAAAATAAATCATACCTAAATCCTAAACTAAATAAAACAAAATAAACTAAAGTAAAGTAAACCTAAACTAAAAATAAAACAAAAATTAACCTAATGAAACCTAAACCTAAACCCTAAACCCTAAACCTTAAAAAGCTAAAAACCTAAAGCTATAATAAATAAAACCTAAAAATAAAATAAATAAATAAAACTTAACCAAAATAAATAAAATAAAATAAAATAAAATAAAAACATAAACTAAAACCTAAACTTAAACCTAAAGCTAAAAATAAAATAAAATAAAAATTAAAAACTATTCCAAAATAAAATTAATAAAAGACTAAACTAAACTAAAAAAAAAAAAACCTAAATAAAATAAAAACTAAACCTAAAATTAAAATAAAATAAACCTAAAATAAAATAAAATAATAACTAAATAAAAACCTAAACCTAAAAAACAAACCTAAAAGTAAATAAAAGAAACCTGAACCCTAAAACAATATAAAAAAAACCTAAACCTAAAATAACAATAATATAAACCTAAACCTAAACTAAGATAAACTAAACTAAAGTAAATAAAACCTAAACCTAAACTAAAAAATAATACCTAAAAAAAAACCTTATATAAAAACCTAAAAAATTAAAATAAAAGACTAAACCTAGACCTACAAATGATAAATAAAACCTAAACCTACAAAATAAAATAAAAATAAAACTAAACTAAAAAATAAACCTAAACCTAAATAATAAACTAAAATTAATAAACCTAAAACTAAACAAAATAAAAATAAAAATAAACCAAAATAAAAATAAAAAATTTAAAAATAAAATAAACTAAAATAAATAAAAAATAAACTAAATAAACCTAAACCTACCAGTTTACTTAACTTTAAGAAAATAAAAAATTTAAAAAAAAAATTAAAAATAAAAAATCCTAAAACCCTAAACTTAAACTCCACAAAACTGCACTAAACCATAAACCCCCCACTCTAAAGAAACCCTCTAAAACCCTAAACCCAAACCCCAAACCCTAAATCCCCACCCTAAAATCTCAACCCTAAACTTCCCTAAAACCCCCTAAATCCTAATCAAACCCAACCCTACAATAACCCTAAACCTAAACTCTAAACCCTAAAACCTAAAACCTAAACTTAAACTAAATAAAATGTAAAATAAAATAAATAAAACCTAAACCTTAATAAAATAAAATAAACCTAAACTTAAACTTATACCTGGACCTATAAAATGAAATAAAAAATTAAACTAAACTAAAATAAAATAAATAAAAACCTAAACTAAACTTTAAAATAAAATAAACCTAAAAATAAAAACCTAAACAAATTAAAAATAAACATAAAATGAAAAAAAATAAACCTAAAATATAATAAAATAAAAACTAAATAAAATTCTAAACAAAATAATAAATATAAAAATAAAACCCAAATGCTAAACTAAAAATAAAAACTATACCTAAAATAAAAATAAAATAAATAAACTAAAATAAACCTAAACCTAAACTAAAATAGATTAAACTAAAATAAATAAAACCTAAACCAAAACCTAAAATAAACTAAACATAAAACTAAATAAGATAAAATAAACCTAAAATAAACATAAAATTAAACTAAAAAAATTAAACATAAAATTAAACATAAAATAAAAACCTAAAACCAAAACCTAAAAAAATAAAATAAAAACCTAAACCTAAACATCAAAATAGAAAATAAAACCTAAACCTAAAAAATAAAATCAAAAGAAAACTAAACTAAAAAATAAACGTGAACCTAAGCTTAGACATAAAAAACAAATTAAAATAAAAAAAACTTAATTAAAATAAATAAACCTAAAATAAATAAACCAAATAAAATAAAAATAAAAAATAAACTTAAATAAAAAGAAAAAATAAGATAAACAAAAAAATAATAAAAAACAAAAAAATTAAATAAACTAAATCTCTGGGTTTACTGTTTTTTTTAAAAAAACCAAACCCTAAACCGTAATACTAACCCTAAACCCCTAAATCCTACATACAACTAAATCCTAAACCCTAAACCCTAAAACCCTAAGCCCTAAACTCACCTGATCCCCAAACCATAAACCCTCCATAACCCTAAAGCCTTAAACCCCACCCTAAACCCTACTAAACTAAACCCTATAACTAAACCCTACCCAAACCCTAAACCCTAAACCACTAAACTAAACACTAAACCCTAAACCCTAAATCTTAAAACCTAAAAACCCTAAACCCTAAATCTAAAACCTAAACTTACTAAAATAAACTAAATAAAAAAAAAATAAAATAAAGAAATAAAACCTAAACCTAAATAAAATTAAAAATAAAATAAAACCTAAACTAAAACAAAACCTAAAACCTAAAAATAAAATAAAATAAAATTTTAAAATAAAGTAAAATAAAATAAAGAAATACCTAAACTAATCTAAAAAATAAAATAAACCTAAGAAGAAAAAACATTAATAAGATGAAAACTAAACATAAATAAAATAAAATAAAATAAAACTAAATTAAAACCCAGACCTAAAAATAATCCTAAAATAAATAAAAGAATTAAAACCTAAACTAAGAAAAAACCTAAACCTAAAATTAAAATAAAATAAACTTAAACCTAAACTAAAATAAACTAAACTAAAATAAATAAAACCTAAACCTAAACCGAATAAACTAAACCTAAACCAACTTAAACTAAATAAAATAAAATAAACTAAAAATAAACCTAAACCAATACTAAAATATAAAATGTAAAAAATAAATCTAAAATAAAAACCTAAAACCTAAACCTAAAAAAGTAAAATAAAAACATAAACGTAAAAAACTTAAACCTAAACCTAAACCTAAACCTAAAAATAAACTAAAATAAAAAACCTACACAAAAATAATTAAACCTAAAATAAATAAAAATAAAAAATAAACTAAATAAACTAAATAAACCTAAACCTACCGGTAAACTTAATTTTTAAAAAACCCTAAACCTTAAATTTAAAACCCTAATCCCAAAAACTAATCCTAAACACTAAACCTTAAAAAAAACCATAAACTCTAAATCCTAAACCTTAAACCCTAAAAGCATAAAGCCTAAAACCACCCTAAACCCTAAACCCTAAACCTTAAACCCTAAACCCTAAACCTAAAACTAAAACTAAAGTAACTAAATAAATTAAAAAATAAAACTAAACCCTAAAACTGAATAAACCTTAACCTAAACCTAAACCCTAAGAATGGGCATAACCTTCATGGCAGGAACAACACTGTCAACCAGGCTTAGTCTAGATCTAGCGATGGAGGTGAAGGCGAGAGGGGATCTAGAGGTCTTGGTGGATATTGAGAGGTGATGGGAGATGTGGTGATTATGTAGAGGAGGTTACTTCCATGGTGGTGGTACAGGTAGAGATCAGGGATTTGATGGTGGATCCCGCTACTCGAGAGGCCAAGTTTGATCTGATCTGCTACTTATGAAATTATCTCTTTACAGTATAGATGGTTCTAGTTATTTAGGGCTTTTGATTTACTCTATGCATGCTTATTTTTTTTATCTGTCATCTCTTATGTCTTAGAAAACTCGGTGTGTTACCTAGTTGATGAAATCAAAATGAAGAACTACTAAATCTTAATTTGTTCTCTATCATTAAAAAAACCAAAAACCAAAAACCCTAAACTAAAACCTAAATCCTAGACTTAAAACCAAAACGCTAAACCACAAAACCAAACCCTAAACCCTGCCACAAAACCCTAAATCATGACCCTAAACCCTAAACCCTAAAATCTAAACTCTAAACCCTAAACCCTAAACCCCAAACCCTAAACCCTAAACACTAAACCCAAACCCTCAACTAACCTAAATGCTAAACCCTAAACGTAAAAGCTAAAAACTTAAATCTAAACTAAATAAATCTTGAAAATAAAATAAATGAAAAAACCTGAATCAAAATAAAATAAAAAAATAAAATGAAATAAACTAAAACCTAAACCTAAACTTAAAAGGAAAATAAAATAAAAAATAAAAACTAAACCTAAACCTAAACTAAATTAAAAAATAAAAAACCTAAACAAAATAAAATAAAATAAGATAAAAACTAAATAAAAACCTAAACCTAAAAAATAAACCTAAAAATAAATAAAATATATAACATAAACCCTAAACTAAAAAAAAAACTAAACCAAAATAAAAAAATAAAGATAAAACTAAACCTAAAATAAATAAAATAAATAAAACCAAAACCCTAAATGGAATTAAAAAACTAAAATAAACCTAAAGCAAACTAAATAATACAACATAAAAATAAGCCTAAATATAAAAAAATAAAACCTAAACCTAACCCTAAAATAAAATTAAAACTTAAACGAGAAAAAATAAAATAAAATAAAATAAACTAAAAATAAACATAAAACCTAAAATAAACTAAAATAAATAACCCTAAATAAAACAAATAAAATAAATAAAAATAAAACATAAACCTAAATAAAATAAAAAAATAAAATCTAAAATAAATAAAATAAATTAAATAAACCTAAACTATGGTTTTCTTTTTTTTTAAAACCCTAAACCCTAAACCCTAGGAATCCACCCAAAGCACCCTAAATAACCCTACTTACAACCCTAAACTAAATCCTAAAATAAACTCCAAACCCTAAATGCTAAACCCTAACCTTAACCCTTAACCCTAAAAACCTAAAACCTAAACCCTAAACCCTGAGTGACTAAACTCTAAACCCTAAAAACATAAACCTAAACTGACCCTAAACCTAACCCAACATGCTGACCTCCTCTACCTACCCACTAAACTCCCTAAAAACCCTGATAAACTAACAACCTAAACTACATTAAACCTAAACATCCATAAACACTACCTAAATAGACCAAAACCTAAACTAAATAAAATAAAATATAAATAAAATCTAAACCTAAAATAAAAATAAAAACTTAAACTAAAATCTAAACCTAAAACTAAACTTATAAATAAAATTAAAGATAAAAAATAAAATAAACTAAAAGATAAAGAAAACCTAAACTAATTTAAATAAAAAAACAAGAATAAAAGCCTTAATAAAATAAAAAAACATAAAATAAAATAAAATAAACCTAAACTAATAAAATAAAATAAATAAACCTAAACTTAAAATAAACCTAAAAATAAATTAAAATAAAACCTAAAACCTAAACCTAAAATAAAATAAAAAAACCTAAACCTAAACTTAAAATAAAAGTAAACCTAAACCTAATAAAATAAAAATAAAACTAAACTAAAAAATAAACCTAAACCTAAACTTGAACCTAAAAAATAAACTAAAATAATAAACCTAAACTAAAATAAATAAACTAAACTAAATAAAGAAAACCTAAACAAAAATAAAAAATAAACATAAACTCTAAACCCTAAACCCTAAACCCTAAACCCTAAAACCCTAAGACCCTAAAACCCTAAACCCTAAACCCTGAAACTGTAAATCGTAAATGCTAAACCATAAACCTTAAACCTTAAAACATAAAACTTACAACCCTAAACCCTAAACACTAAACTCTAAACTAACCCTAAACCATAAAAGCTAAACTAACCCTAAACTCGAAACTCTAAACTAACCCTAAATCTTAAGAATGGGCAGAACCTTGATAGTAGAAACAATAACATCAACTAAAATCATTCTAGATCTGAAAGTGCAGGTGAAGGAAGAGGCAGCGGTTATCATAGTGGTGGTGGGGGATCTGGAAGTGCTGCTGGATATGGAGGTGGTGGTCAGAGCAATGGTGGTAATGGAGGTGGGAGGTGCAACAGAGGTTACAATCATGGTGGTGACAAAGGGAGAGATCAGGGATATGATGGTGGATCCCATTACTCGAGAGGTAAGGGTGGTTCTGATGGGAATTGGAGAAACAGAAGAACTGCCAATCCGATCTACTTCTTATGGAATTGTGTCTTTATAGTAGGGAAGGTTCCAATTATCTAGGGTTTTTGATTTGCTCTATGGATGCTCATTTTTGATCTATGTCATCACTTGTGTCTTAGAAAACATGGGGTGCTACTTGGTTCATGAAATCGAAAAGAAGAAATATTGAATCTGAATTTATTCTCTATTAAAAATAAAAAAACCTTAAACACTAAACCCTAAACCAGAAACCCCACACCCTAAACCCTAAGCCCTAAAAAGCTAAAAACCTAAACATAAACTAAATAAAAACAAAAAATAAAATAAATAAAAAAACCTAAACCAAAATAAAATAAAAAAATAAAATTAAATTAAAACATTAATTAAAACCTAAACCAAAACCTAAACCTAAACTTAAAATAAAAAAATAAAATTAAACTAAAATAAAATAAATAAAACCAAAACAAAACTAAAAAATAAAAAATAAAGTAAAATCTAAACCTAAACTAAAAATAAAATAAGCATAAAATAAAATAAAATAAAACATAATAAAAACCTAAACCTAAAAAATAAACCTAAAAATAAAACTAAAAAATAAAAAATAGAAAACCTAAATCATAAACTAAAAAAAACCTAAACCTAAAATAAATAAAATAAAATATACTTAAGCCTAAATTAAATTAAACAATACTAAAATAAATAAATCTTAAACCTAAACCTAAAATAAACTAAACCTAAACCTAAGCCTAAATAAAATAAAATAAAATAAATACTTGAATAAATAAAAACTCTAAAACCTAAAATAAACCTAAAATAAAACCTAAAACCTAAACCTAAAACAAAATAAAAAACCTAAACCTAAACCAAAAATAAAAATAAAGCCTAAACCTAAAAATAAAATAAAATAAAACTCAATTAAAAAATAAACTTGAACCAAAAAAATTTAAAAACCTAAACTAAAATAAATAAACCTAAAATAAATAAACTAAAAAAATAAAATAAAAAGCAAACCTATAAAAAATCAAAATAATATAAACTCAAATACATAAAAAAACTAAATTAACCTAAACCTCGGTTTACTTTTTTTTTTAAAAAAAACTTAATCCCTAAATCCTAAACCCTAAACCCTAAACCACTAAACTTACTAAACCACTAACCCCTCTAAACTCCAAACCTTAAACCACCCTAAACCTTAAACCCTAAACAAACCCTAAATCCTAAACCATAAACCCTAAACCATAAAACCCTAAACCTTAAACCCTAAACCCTTAACCCTAAAACTTACAACCCTAAACTCTAAATGCTAAACTAACCCTAAACTCTAAACCTTAAGAATGGGCGAACCTTAATCTAGGAACATCATCAACTAGGCTGGGTCTAGATGGGATGGAGGGAGGTGAAGGTGGAGGCGGTTCATAATGGTGGTGGGGATCTAGAAGTGGTGGATATGGAGGTGGTGGTTAGAGTTGTGGTGGTTATGGAGGCAGGGGGAGCAACAGAGGTTACAACCGTGGTGGTGACAAAGGGTGAGATTGGGGATATGAAGGTGGATCCCGCTACTCGAGAAATGGGGGTGGTTTTGATGGGAACTGAAGAAATTGAACACTGATTGATCCGATCTGCTACTTATGGAACTATGTCTTTACAGTAGAGAAGGTTCTACTTATCTAGGGTTTTTGATTAGCTCTATGGGGGCTCATTTTTTATCTATGTCATTGCTTGTGTCTTAGAAAACTTGGGGTGGTACTTGGTTCATGAAATCGAAAAGAAACCTTAAATGCTAAATCCTGAACCCAAAACCCAAAACCCTAAACCCTAAACAAAAATTTAAGCCCTAAGCCCTAAACTTTAAACCCTAAACACTAAAAAGCTAAAAACCTAAACCTAAACTAAATAAAACCAAAAAATTAAATAAATAGAAAAACCTAAACTAAAACAAAATAATAAAATAAAATAAAAACATAAACAAAAACCTAAACCTAAACCTAAGCCTAAACCTAAAAGGAAATTATAAATAAATAATAAAAGATAAACTAAAATAAAATAAATAAAAAACTAAACTAAACTAAAGGTTGAAAATCTAAATAAAATAAAAACTAAACCTAAAATAAAATAAAATAAGCCTAAAATAAAATAAAATATAAACTAAATAAAAACTTAAACCTAAAAATAAAATTTAAAAATAAATAAAAAATAAAACCTAAACCCTAAATTAAAAAAAAACTAAACCAAAACTAAAAATAAAATAAACCTAAACCTAAACTAAAATAAATAAATCCTTAACCTAAACCTAAAATAAACTAAACCTAAACCTAAACTTAAACTAAATAAAATAAAATAAGCTTAAAATAAAACTAAACCTAAACTAAAAAATAAAACCTAAAAATAAACCTAAAATAAAAACCTAAAATCTAAACCAAAAAAAAAAAAGAAAATCCTAAACCTAAACCTAAAAATATAAAATAAAACCTAAACATAAAAAATAAAATAAAAATAAAACTCAACTAAAAAATAAACCTAAACATAAAAAATAAACTAAAATAAAACCTAAACTAAAATAAATAAATAAAAAAATAAATTAAACAAAATATAAAAAATAAACTTAAATAAAAATAAAAAATAAAATAAACTCAAATTAATAAATAAACAAAATAAACCTAAACTTATCGATTTACTTAATTTATTTTAGGTTTATAAATATAAAAAAACTAAATAACCCTAAACCATAAAACTTAAACCCTAAACCCTAAACCCTAAATCCTAACCCTAAACCCTAAACCCTAAACCCATAACCTAAACCCTAAACTAACCCTAAACCATAAACACTAAACAAACCTTAAAGCCTAAGAATGGGCAAAGCCTTGACGGTAGGAACATCACCATCAACTAGGCCCAGTGTAGATCTGGCGGTGGAAGCGAAGGCGGAGGTGGAAGTTATCGTAGTGGTGGTGGGGGATCTGGAGGTGCTAGTGGATATGGAAGTGGTGGTCAGAGTAGTGGTGGTTATGGAGGCAGGAGGAGTGATAGAGGTTACAACCATGGGTGGTGGAGAGATCAGATATATGGTGAATCCATCGAGAGTCGGGGTGGTTCTTGAAGGAGAAGAACAATCGATCCGATGGGCCTTTATAGTAGAGGCTTCTACTTATCTAGGGTTATTGATTTGGTCTATGGGTCCTCATTTTTTTTATCTATGTCATCACTTATGAAAACTTGGGGTACTGGTTGAAGAAATTGAAAAGAAGAAATGTTGAATTTTTATTTATTAAAAAAACCTTAAACCCCAAACCCTAAACTAAAACTTAAACCTAAAACTAAACTAAACCCTAAACCTAAACCCCCAAACCCTAAAC
The DNA here is from genome assembly GCA_021442155.1 of Cymbidium sinense. Classification (NCBI taxonomy): domain Eukaryota; kingdom Viridiplantae; phylum Streptophyta; class Magnoliopsida; order Asparagales; family Orchidaceae; genus Cymbidium; species Cymbidium sinense. Next base: position 49,660 of record JAKCPB010000254.1, on the reverse strand, counting down.
CCTAAAAAAAACTAAACCTAAACTCTAAACCTAAAAGCTAAAAACCTAAAACTAAATAAAACCTAAAAAAATAAATAAATAAATAAACCTAAATAAAATAAAATAAACCAAAACATAAATAAAACCTACCAAAACCTAAACCTAAAAAAAGAAAATAAAATTAAAAATAAAAACTCAAATAAAATAAAATAAATAAAACCTAAACTAAATTAAAAATAAAACCTACATAAAATAAAACTAAACCTAAAATAAAATAAAACCTAAAAAATAAAATAAAATAAAACTAAATAAAAATACCTAAAATAAACCTAAAATAAAAAAAAATAAATAATAATAAAACCTAAACCCTAAACTAAAAAAAATTAAATTAAAAAAAAATAAAATAAAATAAAACTAAACCTAAACTAAAAATATAAACTAAATATAAAAAACCTAAACTAAACCTAAATTAAATAAACCTAAAAAATATAAAATAAACTAAAATAAATCTAAACATAAACTAAAAATAAACCTAAAATAAACCTAAAATAAAAAAAACCTAAACCTAAACCTAAAATAAAATAAAAACCTAAACCTAAATAAAAAATATACCTCAACTAAAAATAAACTAAATCTAAAAATAAACTAAAATAAATAAACTATAAATAAACTAAAATAAATAAAATAAAATAAACTTAAATAAAAAAGAAAATATAAATAAACTCAAAAATAAAAATAAACTAAATAAACTTAAACTCTTAATTTACTTAATTAAAAAAAAACTAAACCCCAACCCTAAACCCAAACCCAAAACCTAAATTAAACCCCAAACTAAACCTTAAACCCTAAACCTAAAACCCTAAACCTAAAATGATAAACTTTAACCTAAAACCTACAACCTAACTAAACCCCAAACCCTAAAATCTAAACCCTAAACTAACCCTAAATCTTAAACCCTAAACTAATTCTAAACCGTAAGAATGGGCAGAACCTTGACGGCACAAATGTCACCATCAACTAAGCTTAGTTTAAATCAAGTGGTGGATGTGAAGGCAGAGGTGATACTTATCGCAGTGGTGGTGGGGGATCGCGAGGTGTTGGTGGATATGGAGGTGGTGGTCAAAGGAGTGCTAGTTATGGTGGAGGGAGAGGGAGGTTACAGTGGAATGGTAGAGGTGAGATAGGATATGATGGCGATCCACTACTCAAGAGGTGGGGTGGTCGATGGGAGCTGGAGAAACTAAGAATGTCGATCTACTACTTATGGAGCGTGTCTTTACGGTAGGGATCTACTTATCAATGGTTTTAATTTGCTCTATGGGTGCTCATTTTTTTATTTATGTCATATGTCTTAGAAAACTTGGGGTGATTCTTAGTTGATGAAATCAAAAAGAAGAAATGTTGAATCTAAATTTGTTCTCTATTAAAAAAAAACCTTAAACCCTAAACCTTAAATTAAAACTTAAACCCTAAATCTAAAACCTAAACCCTAAACCCTAAACCCTAAACCCTAAAACCTAAAACCTAAACCCTAAACCCTAAACCCTAAACCAAAATATAAATGTAAACTAAACCCTAAACCCTAAATCCTAAACCCTAAACCTTAAACCTAACCATAAACCCAAACCATAAACCCTACAAACTCTAAACCCTAAACCTACAAACCTAAGCCCTAAACTAAAACTAACTACTCCTAAAACCAAACCATAAACCCTAAACTATAAACCCTCAACCCTAAACCTTGAATAAAAATGTCATTATTACTAGATATAAAGAATGGATCCTAACATAGTTATGGTTAAAGAAAATGTCTTCAAGATACTTTCCCTTAACTATTAGAGATTTGAACATCCTAAACCCTAATCCTAAATCACATTATAATACCATATGTTATAGTATAATGTAGCATCATATGTTTGAGCTTGTAGTGATGTGTTTTTTGATGTCATAAAATGTTTTGAAATGTTTAAGTATATTATGGTATTGTGCCCTATAGTCTATATTAATATAAATCATAAAATTATTGATTTAAAAAAATGATGAAATTTATTAAATTTGAATGAGAATTAGGTTGTAGTACCAAAGGTGTGCTATACTTGTAGTCTTAAATGTAAGATTTTATGTTCAAAATAAATATTATATGTTGTTGCATTTTATATATCATAACATCTATATTATATTTATAAATTTTTTTAGATTTTAGAATGCCTTAATAGGTAGAGCATCATCATATACTATATTAAAATATGAACTAAAATATATAGTTTTTATTTATTTTTTTACACTAATTTTATGATTTTTTTATCTTAATCAATCCCTTTTGATTTGATATACAATATAATATAATATAATATGTTATAGTGTATTATAATATAGGATGCCATATAACATAGTGTAGCATCATATTATATACTATTGTGTATTACTACTTGTTGTTTTGCTTATTTTACTTTCTTATAGTATGATGTAGAAGAGTTTGTACTAGTATAATTCATAAAAATACTAATTTATAGGCTGAGATGATGGGATTTGGCCAAATTTAAGGTAAGCTTTAGGGAACATCATTGGGGTGTGCTATGGTGTGTCATTTAATCGAAGAATGCATCCAAAATAATTGTTCATTTTCAACCAAATTTTATACAAAATTTTCTTAAAGTTATTCATTTTAAGGTGTAATGTAATATAATATATTATGTGAAAGCATATTAAAATATAATGTACATAACAATTAACTTCACAGATATATGAATGTCATGGTCTATTACTAAATGTTATTGTACATTTTAGTATGTTTTACTTTAGTTATAATACATTGGGTCAAAACTCACAAAATGTTAATTTGAAGGTTGAGATGGAAGAATTTGGCCAAATTCATGGCACACACTAAGAAGCAACACCAAAAATTATGCTATTTTGTACCATTTCTAATAGAAAAATAATAATTTTACATCCAAAATGAACATATTTCATATTTTGAGAAAATTTTGTTTTCTTTCCTTTTAAATGATTTTAATGAGCCTTATGTTAGACAATATATTATAATATAGCAAATTATAAAATAACATCATATATTATAATATAATATAGTGTGCTAATTCACACTATAATATGTTTAGCATGATATTGAATAGTTAGTTTGAGCTTGTAGCATCACAAATCATAAAATGTTGATTACAATGTTAAGATGATGTAATTTGAATGAATACACTATTTGGCTTTTGGTTGAAGTATTAAAGGTGTGCATAAGAGAAGAAATAAGATTTCATGAGAATTCGATGTCATGGACATAGAGGCAAATCCATTAGGGATCACACATGCATTGGACATGACATGTGAGGGGTCTATGTCGAGGGCATAGAAGAAGAAAATATGTTGGGGATAAGGTTTGAATTTGATTTAATTATATGATTTATGGAAAGAAGATACATTGGGGATAAGAATCTATAATCCATCGGGGATTATGATCGAATCGATTTTAATTTGTTTTGTTTTAACTAATGTGGAGGCATATCTACTAGAGATATGGGCTCGAGTCAGTGGGGATCGGGTATATGAACCTTCCACTAGGGAAGTAGGTTCGGGCTATCCACTGTGATTAGGATTTGAGTTTGATTTCATAGATTTATTTGGGGATATCCACTGGAAATAAGAGTTTGGTTGGATTTCTTTGATTTAGAGTCTACTGGGGGGTTGGTTTAATTTGGCACTAGGAGGTTGGTTTTGAATTTAATTTGTTTGCTTGACTTGTTTATATATGATTTGGGGGTATACTAAGGAGAAGGGTGTAATTTAACTCTAGAAGGGAAAATCATATTGGGTTTGATTTAATCTGAGTTAATGTATGGACCCTATCGGTGTGCAATGGACCCACTAAGAAGGGGCTATATCAGCCTTGACCTACCTCAGGATTGCAAATCCAAAGAGATAGTCTATTGGCTGCGGGGTAGAGTTCACCAACCTAAAGGGTTGCTTTTCGGTGTGCAATGGTTGTGATAGGAAGAAGGCACAACAGACTTACATCTTCCAAAGTGAGGAACAAGCACTGGGGTGACTGTTGGATGCACAACAAATGGGCGACTAGGAACTATGAGTGAATGTCGCGAGACTTATGTCAACTCAAGTAGTCGAGGTTAATTTTATCTTAATTTCATGTAGTTTGATATGGTTTGTTTGGTTTAGTTTGATTTAAAATATCTAATGTGAGCTAAATTTGATAGATTTATGGACTAAAGTGATGGACCTAAACTATATGACTTATCTCAAATTTAAAAATCCAAATGGATAGTCTACCTAATACAAGCCAATTACATACTTCCTTTGATTTTAAAAAAACTAAACCCTAAATCAAAACCTAAACCCTAAATTAAAACCTAAAATCTAAACCTAAACCCAAACCACCTTAAAACCCTAAAACCTAAACCCTAAACCCCAAAACATATAACCTTAAACCTTGAACCCCAAACCCCAAACCCTAAAACCAACCAACCCTCTAAACTAAACCCTAAACTAACCTTAAACCCAAAGAATGGGAAGAACCTTAACAACTACATCACCATACTAGATCTATTGGTGGAGGCAAAGGTGGAGGTGGCTATCACGTGGTGGTGGGGATGCTTGTGGATGATGGTGGTGGGAGAAGTGGTTATCTAGGTGGGAGGAGAGGAGGATTTACAATGGCGGTGGCGAGTGAGATCAAGATGATGATCCCACTACTTGAGAGGCAAGGGGTGGTTCTAATGGGAATTAGAGAAACTAAAAAGACCCGATCTCTGCTATGGAACATGTCTTTATAGTAGAGGTTACATATCTAAGGTTTTGATTTTCTCTATGGGTACTCATTTTTATATATGTCATGTGTCTTAGAAAACTTGGGGTGCTACTTGGTTGATGAAATCGAAAGAAGAAATGTTGAATCATTTATTCTTAAAAAAACCTTAAACCTTAAACTAAAACTTAAACCCTAAACTTAAAACCTAAACACTAAATCCTAAAACCTAAACACTAAACTAACCCTAAATCTTAAACCCTAAACCCCAAACACTAAAAAGCTAAAAACTTAAACCTAAACTAAATAAAACCTAAATTTAAAATAAATCAAACCAAAAATAAGATAAAAAATATAATTAAATAAAAAACATAAACTTAAACTTAAACTTAAACCTTTACCTAAAATGAAAATAAAATAAAAAATAAAAACTAAACTAAAATAAAATAAATAAAAACACTAAAAAATAAAAAAAGCTAAATAAAATAAAATGTAAACCTAAAATAAAGATAAAATAAAATAAAAACTAAATAAAAACCTAAACTTAAAAAATAAACCTAAAAATAAAACTTGAAAAATAAAAAAAATAAAATAAAAAATTCCAAACATAAAATAAAATAAAATAAACTTAAACCTAAACTAAAATAAACTAAATTAAATAAAACCTAAACCTAAACCAAATAAACTAAACCTCAACCTAAACCTAAACTAAATAAAATAAAACTTAAAATAAAATAAACTTAAACAAAAAATAAAACCTAAAAAATTCACCTACTAAAACCTAAAAAACCTAAACCTAAAAAAAATATAATAAAACCTAAACCATATCCTAATAATAAAATATAAACCCTAAACCTAAAAAATAAAATTAAAATAAAACTCAAATAAAAAACCTAAACTAAAATAAATAAACCCAAAATAAATAAACTAAACTAAATAAAAAAAATTAACCTAAATAAAAATATAAAATAACATAAACTCAAATAAATAAAAATAAACTAAATAAATATAAACCTATCATTTGCTTAATTTAAATAAAAATCCTAAACCCTAAATTCTAAACCCTAAACCCTAAAACTAACCATAAACCCCAAACCCTAAACCTACAACCCTAATCCTACAACTCTAAACCCTAAACCCTAAACCATAAACCCTAAACCTTAAACCCTAAATTGTAAACCCTAAACCCTTAACCTTAAACCCTAACCCTAAACCCTAAAATGTACACCCAAAACCTTAAACCCAAAATCCTAAACCCTAAACTGGCCCATAACCCTAAACCCTAAACAAACTATAAACCTTAAGAATGGGTAGAACCTTGACGATAGGAACATCATCGTCAACTTGGCTCAATCATGATCTAGCAGTGGAGACAAAGATGGAGGCAGTGGTTATCGCAATTGTGGTGGGGATGTGGAGGTCGGTGGATATGGAGGTGGTGGTGGTCGAGTAGTGAGGTGGAGGCGAGGAGCGAGGTTCTGATCAGGTGGTCGGAGGGAGAGATCGGGATATGATGGCGGATCACTTAGAGGTGGGTGGTTCTGAATTGGAGAAACTAAGAACGATCGATCGATTTGTTTGCTTATGGAACTGTCATTACATTATAGATGGTTCTACTTACTAGGGTTTTCCATTTGCTCTATGGGTTCTCATTTTTATCTATGTCGCTTATGCCTTAGAGGGTGCTACCTTAAACTCTAAACCCTAAACCTAAACTAAAACTTAAACCTAAACCTAAACCTAAAACTTAATCTAAACCCTAAACCCAAAATCCTAAATCCTAAACCCTAAAAACCCTAAACCTTAACATTAAACCCTAAACCATAAACCATAAACCTTAAACCCTAAACCCTAAACATTAAACCCTAAAAAAATAATAATAAAAATAAAAAACTAAAAAAAATAAAAAAAACTTAAACAAAATGAAAAAAAACCTAAAAAACTAAAAAAAACTAAAAAAAATAAACACAAAATTAAAAATAAAATTAAAAAAACTTAAAAAAATAAAAAAAAATAAAATAATAAAAATAATAAAAAATAAAATAATAAAAATTAATTAATTAATTAAAATAATTTAAAAAAAACAAAAGAACAAAAAAAACTAAAACCTCCTTCCTGCAACGCTCTGGCGATTGCATTTTTCCCTTTTGGAGCATTTTCTTCTTGCGGTTTGGTGATGTTGTGTAGCTCTTGAAGATGGCAGCTATTCTGTTGACCCCGTAGCCTGCTCTATCCTTTTAGATGCAAGCATCAAATTTCTTGGGTATTCCAATCTAATGTCCATCCTATTGCTATTGTTAAATCCTTTAAGGATGCTCTATCTGGTAAGAGCCTTTCCTCTTCTGATTTGTTGAATATGATTTTGACTTCATTTCATGCCCCCATGTGATCATGTGTTCGGATCTTGATGTTGTGAAGCTTGCAAAGCCTTTGGAATTTACTTTGGTTGGTAAATTTTCTTTGCGCCATCCGAATTTGGACAAAATTCATTTTTTTCTTTACAACCTTAAACTCTCGGGTGCTTTCTCTATTGGTTTGATCTATCCTAGACATGTTTTGATTCAACTTATGAATGATTTGGATTACTCAAGGGTTTTCTCTCATCGATCTTATTTTGTATTCAATTTCCAAATGCTACTTTTGAAGTGGTTCCCCTTTTTGACAAAAAAAGAAGAATCACCGATTGTTCCTATGTGGTTGGCTTTTCTGAATATGAGGATTCACTATGTTACTCATCAGGTTTTATTTGCTGTCAGGGCTCTTTTCAGTCAGCTACGTCAAATTGATCAGGCCACCGCTATGAGATCCCGTCCTTCTATTCCTCATATACTAGTAGAACTTGATAGTTCTAAAAACATCTAAGGAAATTGGATTGGTTCAAAAAAGTTTGGTTATTTTCAAAATTTGAACTTTCTACTTTTTATTCACACTATTTTGGGCATGATAACTCCAAGTGTTTTTTTCTTCACCCACATCTAAAAAAGAAAATTTTGAATGATCCTCTACTCTTCCTAATGATAAAGTCAATAAACCTATTGATGTGCCCAAAGCCAACTCAAATGGTAATATAATTTCACTTTGGAATCCGGTAATGTTCTCAATAACTCCCACCACTCAATCGATAGGTCAAAGATATTACTAATGTTGAATCGATGGTTTGTCAATAAATCCTTCTCTACATAATAACTTGCCTTTTTAGGATTATTCAAACTTAAAGGAGGCTGAAAAAAAAAGTTGATTCCCTCACAAATGAATAAATTCAGGTTTCCTTGCCTCTTGTAATTGATGAGCATGAGAATTTTAATGATAATTTGAAAGAAAATTTGAATAAAGTTAAAAATTTGGAACAAAACTCAGAATATAACACTAGTATTTGTGCTCTTAATGGTACTACTTTCTCTCCTTCTCTAATCCCAAGATTGATTGTAATCAAACTTTAAACTTAATCAAGAAGAAGAAGTTGGGATTAGAAATGTTCTAAATATTTTGATCCTATTATTAATACCTATAATCATCCTCTCGATGGTGATACTTTGAATAAAAATCAAACATTCAAACTATTTTCAAAAGAAATCTTTCAAATAAAAAATGCTTCCATAGAACTCATCTACTAGATGGTTCATCCTCTCATAAATAATGGTCTTTTGGCATTGGAGAGGTTGTTTACTCTAAACCCTTTATTTTCTTATTTCCCTTTATTTTATTTAATATTTTTCTTTTCATCCTCTAATGGTCTTTGGCATTAGAGGTTGTTTACTTTCTAAACCCTTTATTTTCTTATTTCCTTTATTTTATTTAATATTTTCCTTATTTAATTCTCTTATTTGGAATGTTTGAGGGATTGGACCTCATTGTCCATAATCATGTTAGAAGTCTTTACCATATTAACAATATATATTTACTTGTTGTTATTGAACCTCTCATACATGCTTCTAAGATCAATCATATTGCTAGAATGTTCAATTTTAATAATTTCTTATTCGGTAATAAAATTTGGTGCTTTTGGAATAATTCCTTAAATGTTTCCATCTTAGATGATCTTACAAGTTGTTAATGTTAAGATCTCTTTTGGTGATTTTTCTATTTTGGGCTCTTTGTTTATGCTTCCTTTAATAAATGGTAAATATTCTTGGAACTATTTGAGTGAAGTTTTCTTAAGCTAAAAAATAGTTGGTTGGGGTGATTTCAACACTATCCTTTCTTCCCCTGAAAGAAGGGGTGGGTGCTCTCCCAATATTCATTCTATGGAAGAATTTTCTAATATGAATCTTGATTTCAACCTTATTAGCATTGGTTTTACTAGATCTAATTACACTTAGCACAACTCTAAACTTTGGCAACACCTTGATAGAATACTTTTAAACTCTCATTGGATTAATCAATGTCCTCTTACCTCTGTTGAACATTTGAGTAGAACTTTGTCAGATCATGCTCCTATTTTGATTTTTGTTAAAAATAACTCTAAAAGATTATCTTCCTCTTCTTCTTTCATATTTCAAAATATGTGGATTACCTCAATTTTTTAAAAGTTGTTGCCACTAATTGGGTTGCCTTCACACCTAATAACTTGGGGCATGATTGGATTATGGTTTAAGCTTAAAAGGCTTAAACAAAACCTAGTTTGGTGGAATAAGCATTGTTTTAAAATCTCTTTGTAATATCAAAAATATAGAGCTTTTGGTTTATAATCTTGAAAATGTTGTTTTGACTGATTCTTCTAAGCTGAAGGATTTGAATGAAGCCAAAGATAATCTAGTTAACTATCAGAATATGGAAGAAACTTACTGACGGCAAAAAGCTGTTAGTAAACATATTGCCGATGGGGATAAAAATACCAGGTATTTTCATGCTTTATTCAATAAGAAGAGAGCTTTAAACTATATCCAAAAAATTAAAAGTGATAATCGAGATTAGATCACTGACACTAATGAGATTAAATAACCTATTATTAACCATTTTAGAAATATGCTTAACAAGAGCCACACTTTAGATGCTATTTCTAACTCACATTTGATCCCCTCTATTACCGTGATGACAATCATTTGCTTACTAGGTTGCCTATGGAGGATAAGATTGGTAAAGTTCTTAATAATATGATTGACTCTATTCTACCCTCAATTTTTCTAGCATTGTTGGCCAATTATTAAGCATGACTTAATTGATGTTGTTGATTTCTTTCTTTTAATCCTCTTCCTAGATTTTTTTCTAGCACTTTCATTGTCCTTATACCTAAAATTGATAATTTTGATTCTTGGAGTGATTTCAGACCTATTAGTCTTTGCACTTTTTTTCATAAATTGATTTCTAAAATGCTTGCTAATAGACTTAGTCCTTTGCTTTAAAAAATTATCTCCCTCAACCAAATTGCTTAGTTGTAGATCTATATTTGATAACATTCTTCTTGCTCAAGAGTGATTCATGATTTGGATGTTCCTACTTGTGGTAACATCCTTTTAAATTAGATATTTCTAAAGCCTTTGACAATATCTCCTAGGATTTCCTTTTAAACATCCTTCATTTTTTTGGATTTTTTGATAATTTGATTTGCCTAATTAAAAATTGTATTAGCAATTCTTGGTTTTCTGTTTTTCTTAATGGTGAGGCCTTAGGTTTCTTCCCTTCTTCCCATGGGTTGGAATACCTCTAGGAGCTTAAATGATCTTTTCAATAACAATCCTAGCATGTACTTTAGAACTCTTGGTGGTATACCTATCTCCCATCTTAGTTTTGTTGATGATTTCATTATTTTTTGTAATGCTTCCATCCATCACATAGAAAGCCTTAAGAATTTCTTAAATATTTTTGTAAAGAAAGTGGTCTTTCTATTAATGAAGGCAAGAGTTGCTCCATTACTTCCTCTAGAATCTCTAGTAATAAAATCAATAAAATCTTGATAATCACTAAATTTAAACACCAACAACTCCCTATTAAATATTTAGGTGCTCCTCTATTCAAAGGTCAAAAAAGATCCCATCTTCTTGATGACCTAATTCAAAAAATTGCTAATAAAATTTTGATTTGGGAATTTCACTTGCTCTCCTTTGGTGGCAGGCTTACTTTGCTTAAGAGTACCCTAAATTTGATGCCTTTATATCTTATTCAAACCATCATCCCTACCAATTCTACCTTAAATAGAATAGACCTTCTCTTAATAAATTCTTAGGGTTCTAACAATTACGCTAAAAGGATGCATTGGATTTCTTGGCATAAATGTTGTGGCACCCTATTTGAAGGTGGGTATGTCTATTTGTGAAGCTATTACTACATTCTCTCATAAACTCTGGTGGAATTCAAGTAACAAAAATAGTCTCTGGGCTAACTTAATGACTATTAAAAACTGCCAGGGTAAGCATCCTCTTATTTGTCCTTATAAAGTGGGTGACTCCCTGGTTTGGAAAAAACTTTTCTCCATCAAATGGGAAGTTGAATCCCTAATTTCTTATGGTATAAATTCAGGATCATCTTTCTTTTTGCAAGACAACTGGATTGGTATTGGTTTTATTGATGATTTATTATCTACTCATTCGACTGTTGCTATTAAAGTGAACTCCTTTAGATTAATAATAATTAGAATATGATAGTAAACTCACAAATTATATTCCTATTTCTCTTTTGGATAAATTCACTAACATTCCTATCATTTCTAATGAGCCAGATTAGATTCTTTTTAAGCTATCTCATAATGGTGATTTTATTCTTAAAGAGGTCCGGAATCATATTAGAGATGCTCATGGTTTCTCTAATGTCTTTTTTTAAACTTTGGAATAACATTATCCCTATCTCTTACTTTGTCCTTACTTGGAGAATTCTAAAAACTTCATTCTATTGATTCTTTGATGTGGGGTAAAGGCTTTTGCCTTCCAAATTTATAGTTGTTTTCACATTGAAAATGTGAATCATGTTTTTGTCAATGGTGTTATTGCCTCCAAATTATTGGTTTGGTATGATGATATCTTCAATACTAACCATTTCCATGGCTCTTTATCTTTACATCAACTTCTTGATGTTTATTTTCAAAAAATTATGAAAGGTCACATTAATGTGTTAATTTCCATCACTCTTATATGGTTCATATGGATGGACAGAAATGATGCTAAACATCATAGTATCTCTATGAACCATAAAAAGATTATTGCTAGAACTAAAGAAAAAATCGTGCTTTAATTTAAACTTAATACTAACACCATTTTGAGGTTACAAATTTATGACCAACAAAGGCGGCCTTCTACAAGATCCCCTTGTAAAGAAGATAGGATTATTTATTCGATAAAACAACTTAACAATATTATCAAAATTAACACTGATGGCTTAGTCTCTCAGAATGCTTTTGGTTGTGGTGGAATTTTTAGAAAGTTTAAAGGTAATGTCATTTATGCTTTTGCTTATCCCCTTAAAGCTTGTTCTTATCTTTGTTGAATTAATGGCTGTTAATAAAGCTATTGATATTTGATTGCAAAATGGTTGGTTCAATATTTGGATTGAAGTGGATGCTCTATTACTCATTGACATGTTGACTTCCAGGTGGGGAACAGATTTATACTACCTTCTTAACCATACTAGAGCTCTACTCTCACAAGTCTACTTTAAAATCACTCACATTTGGCGTGAAGGAAATGCTTGTGCTGATTATCTTGCTAATCTAGGTGCTAGATTAAATGAGCTCACTCTGTTTGATCATTTTTGACCTCATTTTTAGAATGAGCTCCCAACCCCTCCATCTTAGACATAGGACTCATCTTAGATTTTAAGAGTTCCTTAGTCTTAAGACACATCTAGTGATTAGTTGGACACTCCCCTAGCCCTAGAATACTTAGAAGGTTTAGCCATAGGAGTAGGTCATGCCTTAGGGTGTCGGAAAATTTTCCTACCCCTTAAACCATTCCCCACTTTCTTTCTTTCAAGTCAAACTTCAAATCAATTCTATTTTATTTTCTCCAAATTCAAATCAACTCCATATGATTTAAATCCATGATTGAAATCTATGATTGAAACCCATGATCAAAATCCATAAAAAATTCCTAAGTTCAAAATTTTCCTATGTCCTTAACCTTCACTTAAGGACTTAACCAAAACTATGATCTAAACCTATTCAAATCTTTGAGATTTTCTTATACTCCATTTATATTCTCATTTACATTAACATATATAAATGAAATATAAATTCAAACCCATCAAATCGAACTCAAAATTCAAAATTAATTCATGAAAATTTTCTTAAGTCCCTTTAATTTTTCATTAAAGGACTTAGCCAAAATTTAACCTAAACGATTCAAACCTTTTTTAAAACCTTGGGATTTTCTCAAAACTTATTTATAGTCTCATATATAAATTAAATATAAATATAAATCAATCAAATCAATCCCTCAAATTAAATTCTAAAATTAAAATCATTGAAATTTTCCTTAAATCTTTTAAATTCCCTTTAATGGATTTAACCTAAATCTTGATCAAACCTATTCAAACTCATGGGATTTTCTCAAAACTTATTTGTATATTTTATATATTCTCATATATAATGATATATAAATATAAATCAATCAATCAATCCAAAATTAAATTTCAATTTAAAATTTCTTTTAATCCTTTAAATTCCCTTTAATGGATTTAACCTAAATCATGATTAAACCACTTCAAATCTTGAAATTTTCTTTTCATGATCCATTTATATTCTCATTTATATTCACATATATAAATGAAATATAAATTCAAACAATCAAAACCAATTCCAAAAAATCAAACTCAAATCCACTCAAAATCCAATCTAAGCTTTTCAAGTCAAAATCTTGAACTTAGTCAAAACAATAATTTCAAGCCAAATCCTTGATTTTATCTCATGGTTCAATCAATCCTACAATCATGAGCTCATATATAAATCCAAACTTAAATCATTCAATCAAAACCCAAAACTCATTCATATTCTTCCTTTGAATATGAAATTTTCAAATGGATCAAAATCCATTTGACTTGAAACCACTTGTAAATGAATTTATATTTTAATCATAAGTCCATATACAAGATCAATCAACTTCAAATCAAGCTTTGACCAAGCCATTTGACCCACTTAGGCTCACTTGACCCAAAGTGACCTAAAGTACCCTTATGAGCCAACTTTTGATCCAAACCAATTTGGATTGAACCAAACTCAAATATCCATCTCATCATGATCAACAATCATCATGGGATGTTCAATCAACCAAATTGGGTCAAACCAAGTCAAACCTAAGAGTTGACCAAAGTCAACACTTAACCTAAAATGAAACCTTACATAGCCAAATTCCACCATAGGCCAAATTGATTGAAACCATTGATCTAAGTTCACTCATGACCTATGTTTGAACTTGACCAAGCCAACATTTGAGCCAACCTACCCACTAAGTTGACCCATTTTGACCTAAAGGGCCAAAATGTGTCAAAACTTGATCTAAGCCAAATTGATTGAACCAATGGGTCAAGTCCATCCCAAATCACTTCTGGAATTTGACCAAAGCCTCAATTGGCCAACTAGACCCAACCTAGCCCAATTGACCTTAGACCCAATAGGACCTAAAGGGGTCATGTTGAGCCAAAATTGAACTTAACCCAAATTGATTGGAAACAAAGATACCACTCTACTCCATATGACCAACCTAACCTAAACCTACCCTTGACCCACCTCAAATAGGTCAAATGGGTCAAATAGGTCAACATGACCCATTTGACCTAAATGAAGTCATATGAGCCAGAACCAAATCTATACCAAATTGAATCAAACCAAAACACCCAAAATATTTCAAATGGTCATATGAACTTGACCCAACCTTTAGTTTGACCTAGTTTGACCAATTGGTCAACTTGACCCAAGTTGACCCATTTTGACCTAAATGGGTCAACATGAGCCAAACTGTATCAAATGGATTCTAAATCCAATGAAACTTGGCCAAACCTAGTTTCTCTAGATACCCAACATGTCCAAACTAGAAAAATAGCAAAATGACCATTCTACCCCTAGGCCACATAACAAATTTTGGCTTAGCCCATGGGTAATTTGGTCATACCCTCTTAACAATCACTTAAGGCTTTCCTAAAAGGTCAAGGGGAGTTACTGATGAGTGGTGCACCCAACCCAATGGGTTTGGGTCAGCCCATTTGGCCTCTAGACCAAACCTGACCACCAGCCTAAAATTGAAATTTCAAATTCCCTCTTAAGCTCAATTCGCACAGTACATGAAGTTGGCAATCCATTCATCAAACCCACCATGTGCACACTCAAAATAGCCTAAAAAACCTCTCCAATTTGAGCAATTGGATAAAAATGGCAAAGGAAGTGTCGGCCTTCCTTACCATGTGGGAGATATACTCCCCTAATTCAATGAAATTTTCACTTGCCCTCTGTCGATTGAAGCCTAGACCTAGAGAAATCATCAGAGAGCACTCCCAAGCTTCTTAGAGAGGATTTGAATTTCTATTTCTCGCTTTGCAGTGCAAAAATAGAGAGAGCTCAATCCATTAGTGAATTTCTTCCACACTTGATTTCTTCCCAACTGCTTTTGCAAACTTCATCTAGGAGCTAAGTCGAGCTTGCCTAAGCTTCTATTGGAGTTCCCATAGTAAGGAAGGATCAAATTCAATCAAAGCCAAAGCCCGAGCAAGAAGGGGCTGGTCCATCCATTGATCCACTCAATCCCAAGGTTTAGAATTTCAACAGGGCTTCATCTCCACCGTAAGCTACCTCATCGATCTTGAGCAGTGAACCTGTGAGGTATGGAATTTTTTGATCACTAAACTCAATGTGGTGTGGAGCTTTGTGAAAGAAATTTTCACCTCATCAAATTTTGACCATTGAATTTGCCGCTCTATTTATCTAGATGGTGTGGGTAAAATTTCGTGTGATTCCAAGCTAGATCGAGCTTGGATCTTCCCCTTGATCATGGACGGTCTCTATTAATCAAGAGGAAGAACATGGCTCATCTCAGCCGTCCATCTATGCATTTTAGATTGATGACTGAGATTATTTAGCACGTTTAGAAATCTAATTATCCTTTGTAAACCATGGGGGAATACTAAGCTATCCAATCTTTGATCGGACGACCAAAAATATAAGCACGTGCGCCATCGTCAACTTTGTGAGGTGATAACTTAAGTTGTCCCCTCTTGGCACGACATGTGTAAAGCACACTGATCGCCGCCGCCACACTATGCCATGAGCTAAGGATTAACTAGGGATTAGTTAAGTGTATTAATTAATTCCTAATTAATCTATGGATATTCAGAAATGCATAACTCTTCATACAAAAATCAAACAAATATAAAATAAAAAGTTATGTATAGATAATTAAATTTAGAACATTTTAAAATTAATTTTAAGGAATTTTGAATTATGGTTTTATCTAAATTTTAGTTTTATTAGAAAGTATATTTTGTTAATTACTCTTATATTTGGCCTCTGATTAATCTCAAATTTCTTGGATAAGTTTTAAGGGATGACCTCTACCTCCCTAATTTTCTTGGGATTTATTGAAGGCTTGATTAGAGTAATTGCATATGGTTTCTTTAATTACCCTTCTCATGTAATTAAGCATAATTAGGGTATGATTAGTGGTTTTACCCTCGATTAGGGTTGATTAAGATCTAGTAAGTAGGAGGTTTATGGAATAATTTTGGGGCCTTCCACTAAGCTATTCCTTAAACCCCTCTCTCCTTAATCTCCTCTTAATTAAGGGTTAATTCATTAATTATCCACTTAATCAATTTTCAAAAAATTCTAAAAAAGTTCTAGAACTTAATTAATCTACCTTGGGTAGATGCTTAGTGTATAAAGTTCAATTAAGGAAATCAAAATCCAATTCACATTTGTGAAAGGGTATTTTGAAATTACTTAAGCTAAACCCCTTAGCTTAATTAACTTTTAATTGTGAGCCATATTGCATTAGGCCTTTTCATTATTAGGTGCATTACAAATTTAAATTCCTTGTGGATTTTATGTCATCTCATTGGCTCATAATTACTTAGTTCTAATTCTAAGGTGGTGTAGGGTTAATTAAGTCACTTAATTCATACCTTAACCTAATCAACACCTAAAAATGGATCTAATTACCTAAAAATTAAACAAAAACATCAAACACATGTGGGAATGGGTTGGGAATAGGAAACTCCTCTCACCTTTTCAAAATTAAATCAAACTTCAAATTAAACAAAAATTACTTTGAAAGTCACTTTGATTTATTCTGAATTTTCTCATTCTATAAGAAATTCTTTAGGATTTAAGTGAAGTGAGTTTGTTTACATGATTTCATTGCTTTGGATCTTTCCCAACATGTTAAGTTGTATGCCATGTGATTTCATGCATTCATAATTTCATGTTTTAAATTTTAAAATGAAATTGTTTACTTTATGTCAAATGTGCATGTCTTGGCTAAAGTAAAATATGAGTGGCTATTATCACTACTAAATCCAAATTATTTTAAAAATACATAAATTAAATACCAAATCTAAAAGTGTGCTATTCATATCTTAATTATAAGCTTGCATGTGAAATATTATAAAGGTATGCTTAGTATAGGTTTCCTTTCTTTCTTACGTTGGTATAGTTTTGAATAGGAATTTTGGTGAGATATAAGGTTCATTTGAAAAGGACCTAATGCTCACCTAATTTCATATCCTATTCATCCCTATGCTACCATCTAAGAAGGTTTACCTACACTTACATAAATTTGCATAAACAAAACAAATCTATTAAACAACTTTTGCATCTTCCTTTTCTATTTCATTTCTTTTATATACATGTTTGTACTTAAGGAAAGTGGTATATTAGTCTGGAAAACCTTGAGGTTGAGAGGATTTAAGTAGCCCTAAGTAGGTCTTGTACCTTACACCTGGTTAACAATGCATTGTACTCACTTATGCCTTTCTTACTTTCATGTATGTATGTGAAATTTTGGATAAGGAAAACCTTTTCTACTTAAGAAAAATCATGCATATTCAACTTCTAAATTTTCTTAAATGGATTACTTAGCATGCATCATAAAGTGTGTTAACTACTCATTTGCATGTATAGATATGCTTAGGGTCCATCCATATGCATGTTATATATGTTGGGGAAAGAAATGAAGTAATGTGTGTTATGTGAATTTTGATTCATTTTATTTAATCTTAAAATGCCATTCTTTTTAGATAGGTTTTTTTAAAGTTTATCTAAACTTAAGATTGATTAAAAGATGTAATCAAAACATTCACCTAAATGAAACTAAAATATGAACCTACTTTAGAAAATTACTTAAGGTTAGGGAAGGAAAGAGAAGTTCTCTTCTTTTTCCCTCTCTTCATAACTTAGTAATTAATTGTAGGTTTCACTTAAATCAAATCAAAACATGAAATAAAATCAACCAAAAAAAATTAAACAACTTAAATGAAAATTTGAACCTAAAGCCTAAGCTAAGCATACCACACGAGCCTTCAAAGCACACACATTAGCCTAAGTCACCACTTCTAGCTTTAGGTTAGGTTTGTGCATGGTTTCATGTTATGTTTTGTTTTGTGATATATTTTTTAAACTATATGTTAGGATATGTGCTCATAGAATGAATGGTAAATGCTCTTAGTCTAACTATTCTTTCTATAGGGATTGTGCTTCTTATCATAAATAAAAATATAAATGCTTTTGTTTGCGGTGTGCTTTATACCTAAGCATAATCCATAGTGGATACTTAGTCACCTATGTGTGGGGTGATAAGTCCAATATACATGCTTGGGATGTGTGTGGTGTGATTTAACTAACCTTTATTTTGCAGGTGTTAGTTAGATTTCCACTTTTCCTTTTCATGTAAAAATTTATATAATTAGGTTTTTTTTGGAATGATTTGTTATGGGGATTAGGATGAGCATTGGTCATAAGATCTCATCTTATGTACCATGTGAAGTCTTGGAGCATCCACCTTCCAACCTTCCAAAGGAGGAACCAAAAGAAGAAAGAAGAAAGAAGAAAGAAGAAGAAAGAAGAAAGAAGAAAGAAGAAGAAATAAAGCTTCAAGACCCCCATAACAATGAATTCCTTTGCTTAAATGTAATATTCATCTGTAATCTGGGTTATATAAGGGTAGAGCTCAACTACCCAATTTGATATTTTTGAGTTTGTGTGGTGGTGCCCGACCAGAATAGGCATTTATTATTTTTATGATTAGCTTTATAAATTGATTGATGATTTGGTTAGCTTTTGCATTAAGTGGCATGATTTTCCTAGTTTCCTTGCTTTATGTATGGCCTAGGATGTGGATTAGGCTCTTTAGAAAAATAAATCTTTTACCCAACTTAATAATTCAAATTAAAATTAAACAACTCATAACCTCACCTAAAGCTTAGTTTAAAATCAAGATAAAAGAATTAGCAACCCTAAGCTAGATGAGCATTTCTTTATAATATCATGCACAAATGCATCTTATTTCACTCTTGATTGAGGGCTTCCACCTTGCCGAGAACCCGCTTGACCTTTGAGGGCCATGGTGGAAACTCACCTCCTCCCTTCTCACTGATTTTGGCCAATAACCTTCTTTCTCATGCATTAGTCATAAAAATCCTATTAGCTCGAGTCAAGATGATTGTCCAAAAATAAAATAAAATAAAATTTAAATTGCATTAGATTTAGGTCATTTGAAGCATAACTTTACATGATCTTCTCTCTTTAGGGAGTGAGTTTAAGGACTCAATCTTTTTCTAAATAATAAATCTAGCTATCTCTTGTATTTAGAGCATATATGTATTTACTTAGATTTAGGTTGTGCTTTTTGGCCCTCGGCAAAGCTCCCTAGATTTCAGATGAGGTTGCTTTTTCCCTTTGTGGCCATAAGCATAATTCCTCACCTCTTAGGCATTTCTTAATCTTGTGTTAAGGAATCTTAAGTCCTAAAATTCTAATGAAAATATAACTCAAACAAACTAAATCAATTTCTAAAATGTAAAGCCCAACTATAGATAGATGCTGGGTTTCCTAGCATCGTGAGCATCTCCAACTTATTTCCCATTTTCTCGATAATAACTCCCTCTTTTGATCAATCCTATTTGATCTTCAAACATAAACCAATCATTGATAGTCCTTCCCTATTGAAATTTTTAGACAACAATCATTTACTTAATCGAGAGTTTTCCTAAGGGATCCCCTTAGGATGTAATTAACTATGGGGCCCCCATAGGGAACTTAACAACCCGCTTTAAAATAAACCCCGCTTTACTTTTCCATGTAAAGTAGGGAAGAATCTCGTACATATGCACCCATCATCTTTAGGAGTCCTTAGGTGATTGGTTCCATTAAAGGGTAGTGACTTCGCCTTTTGAGATAGTATACTATTCTTGATGATGTACTGATCACCTAATAAGTACATCTCATGGATCTGGTGGTGTCTTACCAAGAAAATTTTTATAGTGTCTTTCTTTCTTTCTCCCCATAGATTTGAAGTGACTCCCAATAGAATTTTTCTCCATGATTTTCGACTCATTGGGATGGTTCCTGTCTTCATCTTTGGTAAATGATCATTGTCTTTGGGTATTGATTGTGGGTTTGTACTTTGGTATGAATCCAAGACTATCCTTTTTTTTTTGTTGGCCCTTAGCTCATTTCATTGTTGAGTTAAGTTCGCCAACCTCTTTAGGTTTTAGGACCACATTCCTTATTGGTCTTAAAACCCCCGTTGGGTTCTCCAATGGGTAAAATGAAAAGATCTAAATAAAAGAGAAAATATCTTTAAGACTTCCTCCTTACCATTTTCATGATAAGGAAAGGTTCATCTTAAAATAATAAATTTCCATAAAGAACTTTGTTTTTCAAAAGCACCTTTTCAAAAAATGCACTTAATAAAACATTTTCCACAAAGTTTTGTCACCCTCATTTAACAATTCACATAATTGTTACATGTAGGATTTTAAAAATAAAACTAATAACATTTTTTTTTCAAAAGCACAAATGAACATCTTTCAATTCACTTTGATGAAGATTTCATTTTCAAAATAAAATGAACAATCATGTTTTCCAAAATTGCAATCATAATCATAAAGTTTTCAAAAGCACATCTGAATCTTTCTATTTCAATACACTCACACTTATTGAATAGAAAGTTCATTTGTAAACAAAATTAAAATTTTCAAAAAAGCACACATGAATCTTTCTATTTCAATACACTCACACTTATTGAATGGAAAGTTCATTTGTAAAAAAAAATAAAATTTTTAAAAAGCAACACATGAACACCTTCATTTAATATACTTAAATTTATTAAATGAAGATTTCATTCCTAACTAAAAATAAAATATCATTTAGGAAATCCCACTTAAACATATCCCACATATGTTTTAAGTTGGAATTCCTCCCTTTCAAAAAGCAACAATCACACACAAAAAATTTCATACTTCAAAAATAAAAATTGATCTCCATTCTACATACTTAAATTTGTTGAATGGAGGTCCTCTTTTCAAAACATTAAAATCAACAATCATATTTCAAAATTTTCTAA
Organism: Cymbidium sinense; assembly: GCA_021442155.1. Taxonomy (NCBI): domain Eukaryota; kingdom Viridiplantae; phylum Streptophyta; class Magnoliopsida; order Asparagales; family Orchidaceae; genus Cymbidium; species Cymbidium sinense. The sequence goes on along the minus strand of JAKCPB010000254.1, from coordinate 28,441 downwards.
ACACATTTGGAACCTCCTTAACATACCCAAATTTGTTATGAAGTCCAAATTCAAAATCCAAATTTTTTTTTCTAAACACATTTGAACCTTAACATACCCAAATTTGTTAAGTGAAGTCTCCAAATCCCAAAATTCAAAAAATTTTTCAAAACACATTTGGAATTTCATTTAGCATAATCAAATTTGCTAAGTGAAGTTTCCAAATCCAAAATCAAAATCAACAATCATATTTCAAAATTTTCAAACAATATTTGAACTTATTTAACATACCCAAATTTGTTAAGAGAAATTTGTTAAGTAAAGCTTCCAAATCCAAAACTCAAAATTTTCAAACACCTTTTGAACTTCTTCCCTTAGCATACCAAATTTGCTAAGGAGAAGTTTTCATTTTTCAAAACCAATAATGAAATCAAAATTTTAAACATACCATTTGGAATCTCATTTAGCATACTCAAATTTGCTAAGTGAAATTTCCATTTCATAAAACAAAGTGAGACTTCATCTTTACCATACCAAATTTGCTAAAGTTGAATCTGCACTTTCAATCACCTTAAAAAAAAAACACTTAGGATCCCCTTAGCATACCAAATTTGCTAAGGATCCTATCCTTTTCAAAAATCAAAATATTCCAAACAAAAATGAAACACTTAGGATTTTCTTAGCATACTTAAATTTGCTTAGGATCCTATTTTCAAAAATTAAACAAAACACACTTAGATTCATCACTAAGCATACTTAAATTTAAGTAAGAATTCTAAGTTTTTCAAAATCAAAACAAAACTCAAAAAGAAACAATCACTTTTACTTCACTTAGCATACCTAAATTTGCTAAGTAAAATTCCAAAATAATCAAACAAAATAAAAAATCAATTTGACCCTTACTTTATCATACCCAAATTTGTTAAAGGAAAGGGTCCTCAAATCAAAATCAAAATTTAAATTCAAACAACAATGAACCTATGGAAGCATCCTATCAAAATTTTGAATCCATATTTCAACATACCTAAATTTGTTGAAGTTTGGATTCATATTCAAATTTCTCTTTCAATCAATCTTTCCAAATTCATTTGAACCCCACTTAACACTTCCAAGTTGTTGGATGTGGGTTCAAATTTTCAAAATTCAAAATTCAAAATCTATGGAGACAAAAATTAATACAAGTTCATTTCTCATTGATTCTTTTCAATCAAGCGGTGCTTAGTGTTAGTTTACTACAGCAAAAGGCTGGTTCTCAAATTTTTCTTTACTTTCCCCATGATATGGATCTAGATTTAGATTAGGATGACTTCCCTCGCCTAGACCATACACACTTGATCCACTTCTGTCAGGGATTTGAGTGGACCAAAATCACTTATGAGGGCATTCCCCTCACCACGAGGAAGAAGGTGTAGTTTGATCATCAGGATAGATTTACCATCTGATTCTGATGTCTCCTCACTAAAGAAGAAAGCTATGGTAGTACCACAGACTTCATCTATTATAGTTCTAGTAGTACCGACAGTATTGGTTCCAGTTGCAGTTCATCCTAGAGTTGCCCATGTTGCCCTAGTGTGGGCTAGCACCCTACCATCTGTACCCTCCAAGGGTAAGGCTACCCTCATTTCAGGGCTTGCCTCCCCCACATTTGAGTATTGGTCTAGCTCGTACTCCTCTCATCCTACTCATACCCAACATAGGAGCAAGAACTGTATGGTCAAATGGTTCCACACTCGAATAGCTAGAGAGCTAGAGGCAGTAGCCAGATCATCCATGGATGAGTCTCCCATGATCACTTCACCACTGGTTACAAAAAACTAGTTTCATCCTCTCTCGGGATCAGATAGAGAGGATGCCAGGAGGATCCATTCATCACCTCCTCCAGTGGTGCACTTGCAGCTAGCAGTTTCTAGGAGTAGAAGGGCGTACGCCGCCTCCACACCATTCTACGCCAAGTAAGCAGAGCATACGGACGCTCAGAGTTTGGTACCCAGTTTGATCTTTAATCTGTTATCCCCCACAGCGTAGGGAGGTAGACTCATCAAGAGAGGGCCCGTGAGACCCATACATCACACATTACTAGTAGAGAGTGACGGAGGTTCAACCGTCTGTTAGCCGCTTCTCTTTTGGTTGATTTTCCAGCTCGACGTGCTACCCACGCCGACCACACTGATAGGATTCCCCTCATGGGGACTAGCCACCATAGGAGGGCAGTTCATGTACATAAAGAGTCAGTGGTGTCTCCACCCCATCGCTCTACCCCACATCCACCATCGCCAGTGCAGGTTTCAACATCTCCCATTCCATCTAAGGCCATGAAGGTCATATCCGGGAAAAATGTACCCCGTTGGTGATCCGGCTAAGGCCAAGGGATCATACTCCTCCTACACCACCCATTAAGTTCTTCCTCGCCGACCTTCTACCCTAGTGGTGGTGGAAGGAGTGGTGACCAAGCATCGTGGTGCTCCTTCACCAACTCCATATACCGGATGGAGATGGTGATGGTTATCATAGATATTCTAGATGACATTTTAGTCTCAACAGTGGTAGAGGATCATCCTAGGATTGATACCCCTCTTACAGCCAGTAGTAGTCAGAGTATCATTCTTCTAGTGAGTACAGCCCACGTGATTGACTCCCAATGATAGAGAGGTCCTGCCTCTTAGTGCATGATAGATCACACCGGCCCCAAGCTATACTGCCGAAATGATCGATCTTAGATGAGATAGTTGCATGCTATTTTATGGAAAAGAAGGAGGTCTTAAGGTATGCATGGTCTGATGAAGAAAGAGTCGATCCCAATGAAGATGACTTGTTGGGGATTCACCGAGTATGCATGGTCGATACCAAAGGTTCTCTTCTGGGATCAAGCCATGGAAGGTGATGAGGTTGATCAAGGAGACACCATAATCAGCCCATCACCTCTGAGAAGTTAAGGTGGAAAGATGAGCAAATTGATAAAATGGCACAACGCACAGACTTGTTAGTAGTAGTGTTGCTTCAAAATAAGCCCTCTAGCTCATCCTATTATAGTCAATGTCAATCAGCCTGAGTTAGTGCATGTCTTAAACCTAGTTAAGACTCTACCTCCCATTGAGCAAGGTAGCACTAGCATGTATGGAAGGTAGTGGATAGTACCTCCATACAGAAAAGATCTAAAATCCATGGTTGAAAGCAAGTGAAGGAAGCTTTGGCTCAAGCCCGGGAGATCATTTCAAAGGGTAGACCATACCTAAAGGAATTCGATGCTATCCAATATCCCAAGGGTTTCATGCCTCCTTCCTTCAAGAGCTTCAATGGCAAGTCGAGGCAAGATATAGCTCACTTCAGCTATGTAAGTACGTTGATGCTTTACTCTTTAGACTCTTGTCAAGAGTGGTATCACTTTTGGTTGGTATGTTGAACTACCCAATAGTTCAGTAAAGGCATTTGCTTAGTTAGAGAAACTCTTCATCAAGAGATTTTTTGGAGCTCAATAAAGGGTTATTATAGGTGATCTAGTTGTAGCCCAACAACACTCTAGTGAGTCGCTTGTTGATTATATTCTCTGATGGCATAACCTGAGTATGAAGTGTGAACCACAGCTATCTGAACAACATGCCTCTTGAAGAATATCCATGGCCCGATTGTCTTCTTTCTTATGGGCTTCACTATAAAGATATTTGAGAAGCTAATCAACAATATGACTACTCTACAAGGAGAGGCTAAATAATTTCCTTTTCCAGATCAATTTCCCAAGTAGAAATCCCAAAAGGTCAATGAAATGAAACCTGGAGCAGTAGTAGCAGTTGACAAGGGGAAGCAACTAGCTAGAGATCAGTCCGAGTGACCATGACCTCAATAGCCTCCACCTCCTTGCCACCACCGAAGCCATACGCCTCCACCAGCCTCCATGACCAAAGACACACCGCCCATACCACTAAAAGAGTGGCATGCATATCGCCACCGTGTATGGTGGTCCACCTACACTTTTAGATAAGTTAAACAAACCTTATTATTTTAAGAGGGAGGTAATCGAAAATCATTAAGAATCTCTTAAAGAAACTTGAATTTTAGCTACCCAAGCCTAGAGATCAAAGAAGTAGGCAAAAGTCATGATCCAAACTTTGCCCTTACCACCGTATGCTAGGCCATTTTGGAGGATTGTTTACATTCAAGGACCGCTTGAAAAAGGAATACCTTGTGGAACAACCTTCCGCCCATTAGGGTAATCCTTGGGGATACAAGTGATCCTACCAAAACCAAAGAAGGTTGGGATATTTCTTTATCTAAAACCTCTAAGAAAATAATTCAGAAGATCAAGAAGCTTTCCTTTCAGGTGCCTGAGTTAGTTCAAACCTCCAACACCAAGGAAGGTTTGCAAGTTGCCAGCCAACTCTAGGAAAGTGGGAGCTCATAGTAGCGATGTGTCACCGAGATAGCCCTTTAGCAGCCCACCGATCATTTCGACTCCAACCTCCAGAGCTTCCACGGACTTCTTCCATCCATTTCATAGCTCTTTCATTTCTTCTACTAGTAGAACTATTGTATCAGCGGATAAGGGCTTCAAATCCATTACTCCACTCACTCTACTTGACTTCTACTTTGTATCACCAAATACTTCCAAGAATTTGAAGAATAAAGCTAATTTAAATTACATCTGTGTCTCTTCTAATGAGTTATCATTTTCTAATTAACTATAACAATTCTGATCTTCCACTTTCTAATTCATAGTCAGACTTTCCACCTTTGAATACTATGGGTTCACCTGAGATAGACTTGAAGGAATCATCGAGAGAGTCCCATAAGAGAAGCTATAGGTGAGCCTGAAGTGCAGGTAGAACTTGCCACCACCTTTCCTCAAGAGATTGCCAAAGTCAACCTCTGTAGTGGCAAGGTTCTACCTCCTAGGAAACACTTCTAGATAGAAGGAAACAAGTCATTGGTACTGAAGATTGAGAAGCCCTTCCACAGGATGCTCCACCCTTGGATATGCTTATGGAAGACCAGCCGAAGGTGAACTACAATGTCTTTCTCATCTAAGAAAGTTACCATCTAAGCTAAGAATATATGATTCCCTTATCTTATCCAAAGAGATGATGGAGTCATTAATCAAGACCCTCCTTAATCTTAAAATATGCTTAGCTCATGACAGGTGAGGAAGCACATTATGCAAAAGAAGCCCAAGGGATCACCTTCATAGATGAAGACCTTCTATAAGACTTGGAGCACAATCCCCATACATCACAAATGACATGGATAGGTTCAAACTCGCCAGGGTTCTCATGGATTCAGGTGCATCAGTAAACATTATGAGTCTAAAGACCCTTGCCTACTTGAAGATCGACATCTCTACTCTCCAAGAAGATAGGATGATGTTGAGAGGATTCAATGATCAAGATGAGCGGGCTTTAGGTTTTATAGTGTATCATTGGAGATCGGTGACTAGAAGACTGAAGCCAAGTTCTACATCATTGGTTCAAATACTTCATTCACTGCTTTACTTGGGAGGCCTTGGATACATCAGAACAAGATTGTTCGATCCTCCTTTCATTAGTGCATCAAGTTCAAAAAAGATGGAATTGAGTACTGTGTCAATGGGGATGAAAAGCCATTTTCAGTTAGAGAGGTTGAGATTTATGAGGATGCGACCTACTATCTTCCTCAAAACACCCTTTCTTGTGAACTTGGACAAAATTTAAATGCAAATAAAAAAGAAAATGAAGCAAAAGAAAAGATAAAAGAAATGAAAAGAAAAGAAAAGTCCAAGTGAGCAAGAAAGAGAATTGAAGAAGAAGTGGATGATATCACATTCCACCCAGCTCATTCCATCATATGTACATGTGATGGCTCAACCTCCACCAGGCAGAGGTAGAAATAGAGGCGCTCTAGAGGATCCCTAGTTGTCCTTCAACCAATAGAGGTCGTGTTCCAGTTCATAGGAGTATCCCTACTATTCGCATAGACTTGGAATCCATCTCAGAGGATGAGTCCAATGTGATTAGTATACCAACCCCTCTCAGGTTCCATTGGAGGTGACTTTTGATCCCCAGATGAAGACCGTGCCTCCAAAATAAAGTATTTGAATTTGTTTATGGAAACTAAGGCAAGAGTTGGGAACCCTAGCTCTTACCTCACTTACATCTAAAGTTGAAGGTTTATTAGTTAAAGAAGTCCCTAAGTCTTCCAAAGGACATGAAGAAGAGGTTCTTTTTTCATCATCCTCAAGTCCGAGTCGATGTAGACTTGAGAAGATACTATAAAGAATTAATGGAATTACCTTTTAATTTTACTCACTTGTGTTCAAAATCTTATACATAAAGGTTTAATTCCTCACACATGGTCCAAGCACAGTCGAATACTTCAAAAAAGCTATGAAACAATACAGGGAAGCATAATCAAGAGAAAACTAAGATTGCATGGGTCCATCAATGAAAGATTATTGCCTATATACCAACCTTTTGAGTTGATAAGTTCTTCTCACACATCCCCAACTCTTATGATAATGTGTGTTTAGAAATTTTAGATGATCCAGATGATCTCCAACTCAAAGAGGCATTGCCAAAGTTTGAAGAGGAGATTTATTCAATAATCAAAGAGCATAAAGAAATCAACCTCGGGACAGAAGAAAATCCTCACCCGACATACATTAGTTTGTTGCTGAATGAAGAAGAAATCAATGACTTAGTTAGGCTATTGACTGAGTTTAAAGAATGCTTCACATGGAGTTATGAAGAAATGCCTAGATTATCTCTTGATGTAGCAGTCCACAAGCTAGCAATAGACCCTAACATTACCCCTATCAAGCAAGCTCCTAGATGCATGTGATTAGAAATTGAATAATAGGTCATTTCTGAAGTCAAGAAATTGATTGATGCTGGTTTCATCAGGGAAGAAAAATATCCTACCTAGTGAGCTAGTGTCATCTCGGTTTAGAAGGAGAATCACCAAATTTGCATATGCATCAATTTAAGGGACTTAAATAAGGCATGTCCTAAGGATGAGTTTCCTCGTCTTATACTAGAGTTAATGGTAGACATCGCCTCATCTTATGAAGTCTTCTCTTTCATGGTTGGATCATTTGGATGTAACAAAATCAAGATGTCTCCTAAAGATGAAAGAAACACGCTTTGAACCCCGAATCTCTTTTGTTATAGGGTCATGCCTTTGGCCTTAAAATGTGCTACATACCAATGACATGAATCAAATCTTCAATGAACTCATCCATTATCAGGTTGAGTGCTACGTTGATGATCTAGTAGTCAAAAGCAAAGAAAAGGAAGACCATCTCTTTGACTTGATAGTAGTTTTCAAATGGTTAAGACAATATAATCTCAAGATGAATCCCCTGAAGTGTGCATTCAGAGTCACTTCAGGGAAATTCCTTGAGTTTGTTATTCAACACCGGGGAATAGAAATAGATACTAAAAAGATTAAAGCTATCTTAGAATTTCTACCTACTAAGAGTTTAACTCAACTCAGATCCTTTTAAGGATGGTTGGCATATCTAAGATGCTTTATCTCAAACTTATCAGGAAGATGCAAACCATTCTCAGCACTTGTCAAAAAGGACACCAAGTTCAAGTGGGATGATAAGTTTCGATGCTTCAGGATATCAAAGAGTACTTGGTGAAGTGCCTAGTAGCTCTATCCTGTGCCAGATCCTTTACATCGATGCATTGATGACTCTCTTAGCTCATTGGCCCAAGCCAATGAGGGGAAGGAAAGCACTCTATTACCTCACCATCATCGATCCTAGAAGTAAACTATCCACCTATTGAGAAACATTGCCTAGCTTTGATCTTTGCATCTAAGATATGACACATGCTTTCTCATTAGGTGAACTTGATCTCTCGAACCAATCCACTGTAGTATCTCATGACACAACCAATGCATTCCAGACATTTGGCTCATTGTTCCATGATACTCTCGTAGTTTGATATCACATTTGTACCCCTTTGTGCGGTAAAAGGATAGGCACTAGCAAGCACACCCACTTTCTATTGATTCTTCTCTTAGTGATGATCTCCCCGATGAACAAATCATGAACTTAGGGAAGGCTGACAACTATCGATGGGAGATGTATTTTGATGGTGTAGCTTCTTTTCTCAAAGGGGAAGCACCACTATCTATTCTTCCATGAACTGGAGGGGTAAGAATAGTTCTTCTAACTCCAAATCGCGATGTGATGAGATTCTCAAACTATCTTTCCAACCCCTGCACCAATGATGAAGCTGAGTATGAGGCTTTGATTGTCAGTTTAAAGTTAGCCATCACTATCAATGTCAAGAGCATCAACATCTTTGGATTCTTGGTTATCAACCGATTGCAGGTCCATCCAGGTTCTCCCAAGCTTCATCATTACTATGGTATACCATGAAGATGGCTAGATTCTAAAGTCACCATCTACAAGGTTCCCAGTAGAGAACATAGTGATGCCTTGGCAAACTTGCCAAAGAGATGTTCAAGATGAGTACATTTCAATAAGGGTCCAAAATAGACAAGTCTTATCCCTTATTGATTCTAAACTCATCAAGAGACTTTCTCTTGAAAGGGAGGTTGCTATTGCCAAAATGGAAAAGGAGCTAGATTGGAGGCAACCATTCATAGATTACTTGAACACTGGCAAACTACCTCAAGATAAATCATAAGCCCATCAGGTGAAACAAAGAGCTCTCTCTTATGCCCTTGTTGATGGCACCCTGCACCGCTGGTCCATTGACCAAATGTGGTTATGGTGTTTGAACAAACACGAAGCCCTTTCTTTCTTCTAAGCGATATAAATCTCCCAAGTGGCATAATAGCGTCACTTAGGTCGATAGCATGAAAGAGACTATCTGATGCTCCTCATGGAGGATGTAAGTCCCAAGCATTCTTCTAGGTGATTATTGCAAACCGATGGGCACCTTAGTTGGTTGATGTTTCTACCGACATCGACTCACCCAGTGCACCTCTGGCAAATATGAGTCTATTTTTTCTCCTTGAGTGGAAATACCTATCAATTTATGACTAGTCATGTGATTTTCTCTAGGGTTTTAGATTAAGCCCTTACCAGGCCCATCCCCTGTGGGCACTCTATTTAGATCATGTCTTTTGTGACAACATTTAGACACTACCCGGGTTACTTTTGGATTGGATAATACCCCTTTCCTAGTAAAAAATGGTTGGAAAATTTCTTCTGCATAAATTCTCCATTGGTTCAAGAATCAGATAGGTCAAAGATATAAACTCCTTCTTAGTTTGATACTTTCTAAACTAATAGGGTCCATGATAAAATAAACTAAAATAAAATAAATAAAAAGAGATTCACTGGTGGATTAGGAATTCAAGCCCCCAAAGGGCCCTTTCTGGGCATCCTATCTTTAAGGTGTCAACAAAACTCCCCATAATTTGCACACCGAAAGATAAATCCCTAGGTTGGTACTCACTCTGTAGACACACTTAAGTCAGGTTCAATCTATTTTCCCACAAGTCAGTTACCCCAAAAGTCATTCTTCTTTGAAAGATATAAGACTATGATGCATTCTTTTTAGCATAATTGTCGTAAACCAACGGACAGCCTTAGGTCAGGTTTGATTTGTTGTCCAAAGTAACCGATCACCCCAGTGGTCTTTTCTAATGAAAGATGTAAGCCCTGGAGCTTTCTTCCCTTCAATTGATCATTGCAAATTGAAAGGCACTACTTTGGTCGGATAGTTCTCCTATCGACCGGGAAGCTACTCCCTTTGTTTCATTAAATTTGAGATAGGTCTATGATTCTATAAGCTCCTTGTCAGTGTGATCCATCGTAAACCAACAGAATCCGTCAAAAAAAATTAAAAATGAAATAAAGCTTGACTACTTTTGAGTTGATCTAAGTCCCCCATTGGCATTCACTCAATAGTCAGCCTTAGGTTGGGTTCAATCTGTGCCGTAAGATTACCCAGCAACTCCTTACTGGGATATAAGTCTACTATGCTTTCTTCCTACATTTGATACTACAATCCCTTTGGTGGCTAACTACATGTTTAATAGACCCTTTGGAGTAAATCTAAGCTAGGTCTTAGCCTTCATGGCTCTTTCATAACCCATGAAACCAAAGGTTCATCTAAAATTCAAACCACAAAAATTTAAAACAAATTTAACCCTCTTCTAGTGGAAAAATCAAATCTTTTCTCCTCACTAAGAATTAAATCAAACCTCTCATCCCTGGATGATTTGAACTGCTCCCCTAGTGGAAGGTTCACTCATCCCTTAGTGGATTTTACCTCTTATGTCTTGGACATAAGTAGAGCCACATTGCACTAACCTGATTCTTTCTTTTCCTTGGGTTAAGGATATATTATTTCAGTACTTGATCTCTGTTGTTGATCATTTTCAAGACAATATGTCGTGTTTTGTCACCACACCACACCTATTGCCTTTATTGACCTCATTTTTAGAATAAGCTCTCAACCCCTCCATATTAGACTTAGGACTTCTCTTAGATTTTAAGAGTTCCTTAGTCATAAGACACATCTAGTGATTATGTGGACACTCCCCTAGCCCTAGAAGACTTAGAAGGTTTAGCCATAGAAGTAGGTAATGCCTTAGTGGAAAATTCTCATACCCAGCTTAAACCATTCTCACTCCTTCTTTCAAGTCAAACACCAAATCACCCTATTTGATTTTCTCAAATTCAAATCAACCTATGATTGAAATCCATGATTGAAATCTATGATTGAAACCAATGATCAAAATCCATCAAAAATTCCTAAATTCAAATTTTGTCTATGTCCTTAACCTACCCTTAAGGACTTAACCAAAACTATGATCTAAACCTATTCTAATCTTTGAGATTTTCTAATAATCCATTTATATTCTCATTTATATTCACTTATATAAATGAAATATAAATTCAAACCCATCAAATCAAATTCAAAATTCAAAATTAATTCATGAAAATTTTTTTAAGTCCCTTTAATGTTTCATTAAAGGACTTAGCCAACATTTAACATAATCCTTGATCAAAGCTATTCAAAATCTTGGGATTTTCTCAAAACTTATTTATATTCTTATATATAAAATATAAATATAAATCAATCAAATCAAACCCTCAAATTAAATTCTAATTTAAAATCTTTGAAATTTTCCTTAAATCCTTTAAATTCCTTTAATCGATTTAATCTAAATCTTGATCAAACCTATTCAAACTCATGGGATTTTATTAAAACTTATTTGTATTCTTATCTATATTCTCATATATAAATGAAATAAAATAAAAATCAATCCAATCCAATCCAAATATGAAATAAAATTTCCCTAATCCCTAAACCCTAACCCTAAATCCTAAACTCTAAAATCCTAAACCCTAAAACCCTAAACCCTAAACCATAAACACTAAACCCTAAATTGATAAACCCTAAACCCAAAAACCTAAAACTTAAAACCTAAATTGAAACTAAATCCTAAAAATAAAATAAATTAAAAAACATATATCTTGAAAATAATAAAATAAAATCTAAACTAAAACCTAAACCTAAACCTAAAAAATAAAATAAAATAAAAATAAACTAAAATAAAATAAATAAAAGCCTAAACTAAACTAAAATATAAAATAAACCTAAGAATAAAAAACATAAATTAAATAAAAACATCAAATAAACTATACCTATGAATAAAAATAAATCTAAATAAAACCTAATCTAATAAACCTAAAAATAAACTGAAAAATAAATAAAAAATTAAAACCTAAAGTCAACTAAAAATAAAACTTAAACCTAAAATAAAATTAAAACAATAAAATAAACCTAAACCTAAACTAAAATAAATAAAACCTAAACCAAAACCTAAAATAAACTAAACCTAAACCTAAATCTAAACCTAAACTAAATAAAATAAAATAAATTAAAACAAATCTAAACCTAAACTAAAATAAAGCATAAAAAATTAACCTAAAATGAAACCTAAACCTAAACCTAAAATAATTAAAAAAACCTAAACTAAACCTAAAAATAAGAAATAAAATCTAAACCTAAAAAATATAATAAAAATAAACCTCAACTAAAAAATAAACCTAATCTTAAAAGTAAATTAAGATAGAAAACCTAAACTTAAATAAATAAACCTCAAATAAATAAACCAAACTAAATAAAAATAAAAAGTAAACCTAAATAAAAATCTAAAATAAAATAAACTTGAATAAATAAATAAAAAATTAAATAAGCTAAATAAACCTAAACCTACCAGTTTACTTAATTTAAAATAAAATCCCTAAAACAAAATCATAAACCCTAAACCCTAAACCTTAATTCCTAAAACTAAACCTAAACCTTAAATCCTAAAATCCTAAACCCTAACCCCTAAACCCTAAAAGCTAAACCCAAAAACCCTAAACCCTAAACCCTAAACCCTAAAAGCCTTAATCCTAAATCCTAAACCTTAAATCCTAAACCCTAAAACCTATATCCCTAAACCCTAAACCCAACTAACCTTAAACCCTAAACCTTAAACTAACCCTAAATCTTAAGAATGGAACCTTGATGGTCAAGATCATCATAACTAGGCTTAGTCTAGATCTAATGATGGAGAAAGGTGGAGGCGGTGATTATCACTGCTGGTGGACTAGAGGTCTGGATATGGAGGTAGTGGTCAAAAATGGTTATGGAGGTAGGAGTGATGGAGGTTACGCCCATGGTGGTCAGAGGGAGAGATCAAGGATATGATGTGACCCTACTCAAGAGTCTAGGTGGTTCATGGGAACTAGAGATATGAAGAATTTGATCTCACTATTTATGGAACTATGTCTTTAGAGTAGAGAGCCTACTTATTTAGGGTTTTATTTTTTCTATGGGTACTTATCTTTGATCTATGTCATCGCTTGTGTTTCAGAAAACTTAGGGTGCTACTTGGTTGACGAAATTGAAAAGCAAAAATGTTGAATTTGAATTTGTTCTCTGTTAAAAAACAACCTTAAACCCTAAACTAAAACTTAAACCTTAAAATTAGAACCTAAACCCTAAACCCTACACCCTAAATGATAAACCTTAAACCCTAAAAACCCTAAACCCTAAACACTAAACTCTAAACCCTAAACCCTAAATGTTAAAGCCCTAAACCCTAAACCCTAAACCATAAACCTTAAAACCCTAAAGCCTAAACATTGAACCCTAAAACCCTAAACCAAAAAGCCTAAATCGCAAACCCTAAACACTAAACTAACTCTAAACCCTAAACCCTAAACCATGAATAAATATGTCATTAGGAGTAGATCTAAAGAATGTCCTAATCTAAATAGTTATGGTAAATAAAGAAAAATGTCTTCAAGAGACTTTCTTCTATTAGAGATTTGAATACCCAAACCCTAACCCTAAATCATACTATAATACTATATTATAGTAAATATACATCATATATTTGATCATGTAGTGATATGTTTTGGATGTTATAAGATGTTTTGAAATGTTTTAGTATATTGTTGTGCATTGGCTAAGTAAGAAAGGAAAGCACATGACTTACATCCTCCAAAGCAACAAGACCACTGGGTGATACACTAGCGTGGTAGCACGAATACCTAGAAACCTATTGTGTGAGTGTCCAGCTATCTCAACTCAAAGTATCCCGATAAAAAAGATATGTGTTTATTTTATATGTTTGTGTGTAGTTTGTATTTGTCTTGATGAAGGATAGGATGCTAGGTTTCCTTGCACCTACCCCAAAACACATCATAGATTCATAAACAAGAATACTTTCAACATGGAAGAGATTGAACAAATAGAATTTTCATTATTGATATATTTTCAAACATGATTTATAATATTAATTTAGGTAGAGCCCATTGAAAGCATTGGGTGCTCTCCTTATGATTAATTCAAGATCCTCCTTGGTAGGCCTTCTATGAGAAAAGGCCTACCAAGGTGAGTTCAAATTTCCCTCCCATCTATGGGCATGCCTCCTTAGAACTAAAAATAAGCTCTCCTTCTTGAAAAGCTCAGGACTAACAAACTTATTAGCTTGAATAATTTTAGCTTTATACAACTTGAGATTTTGGCATGCACAAGCATCTCTTCCAAACCTTGAGCTCTTCTGTGCAACTTGGCATTATGCTCTTTGTGATCTACTCAACTATCGTAGTGATGGGAGTTAGACTTCAATGTTAGAACATTTGACCCATACACTAAAGTGAAATGAGTAGACTGAGTTGGAGTTCTATATGTGATGTGGTAGGCTCAAGGTCAACTAATTGCTCATGCCACTATCACTTATTATTGTCAGTGTCTTAAGTATTTGGATGAGAGTTTTGTTGAAGGCTTCTCCTGGTTGCATCAGTTGATGGTAGAATATCTCTAATCTATGTTGTGTCCACATAACCATATTAGTTGGCTCCACATAATCCTGAGTGTACCTCAGTCACGATCTTATGGGCTTCTTTGTCAAAACAACATGACCATATATGATCAAAGATTTTGCATAAAGACACCATCCACAAATGTAGGAAAGTGCTCTCTACTTCATCTGATAGGCTTGGGACTTCTCTTGAGGTAGTTTACCTTTATTTAAGTAATCCATGAATGGTTGCCTCTAATCTAATTCCTCCTCCTTCTTGGCAATGGAAACTTCCCCTTCAAGAGAGTACTTTTTGATGAGTTCAATATCAATAAGAGATAAGCCTTATCTATTTTGGACCTTTATTGATATGGACTCATCCTCCAGATATGCCAACTCTTTGGCAAGCTTGGATAAAGTATATGTTACAACATTCTCTTATTGAGCAATCTTATAAATGGTAACCTTTAAGATTTTAGCTAACAACTCTATAGTGTACTTGTGGTAGTGATGGAGCTTGGGCTTTTTAACCTTATAAGACCTAGTGAATTAGTTGATAACTAGCTGAGAATCCCCGAAGATGTTGATGTTCTGGATGCTTAGAGTAACAACTAATTCCAGACCGGTAATTAGAGCCTCATATTCGACTTCATTGTTGGTGCAAGGATTGGAAAGATGATATGAGAATCTCATCACATCGTGGTCCAGAGTTAAGAGAACTATTCATACCCCTACCTTTCCTAGAATAGTAGATTGTGGTTCTTCTCCTCTTTGAGAGAAAGTTGCACCATGAAAGTACATCTCCCAATGGAGAATGCTAGTTTCCCCTAAGTTCATGATTTATTCATCGGGGAGATCATCACTAAGCGGAGAGTCAGCAGAAGTGGGTGTGCCACTAAGAAATTCACTAGTGCTTATTCTTTCACCGCACAGAGGGCTATAAAGGTAATATTAAACTGTGAGAGGATCATGAACAGTTGTGCCAATCATCCAGATAGTGTCGGCCATGTCATGAGATATTATAGTGGATTGATCCTAGAGATTAAGTTCACCTTATGAGGAAGCATGTAATGCTATAACTTTTAGGATGTAAAGATTAAAGCTAAGCAATGCTTCTCAATGGGTGGATAATTAGCCTCAGTAGAGATTAGATGACCGAGGTAGGGTGCATTTTCCTTCCCTTCATCATTGGCTTGGGCTAACAAAGCATCAAGGGAGTCGTCTAACGTAGCAGTGTAAAGTATGAGCATCTTGCTCGGGATAGGGGCTACTAGAACTAGCTGCATTATCTAGTAATGCTTGATGTCTTCGAAGACATGCTCACACTTATCATCCCACTTAAACTTAGCATTCTTTTTGATAAGTGCTAAGAATGGCTAATATCTTCCTGATATGTTAGATATAAAGCATCTTAGATATTCCAACTACCACTAGAATTATCTAAGTTGAGTTAAACTTCTAGGGGTGACATTTCTAATATCACCTTGATCTTCTCCTGATCGATTTCAATTCCCTTGTGTCAGACAACAAACCTAAGGAATTTCGCTGATGCTAATCTGAAGTTCTAGTTTGCCATTCGATCTTCTAGTTTGCCTTCTAATTTCAATGCACACTTTAGAGGTTCATTTTGAAGTTAAATTGTCTTAACTATTTAAAACTACTCTCAAGTCAAAGAGATGGTCTTCCTTTTCTCTACTTTTGATCGAGATCATCGACATAGCACGACTTGATGATGAATAAGTTCATCAAAGATTGAAGCACCACCGGAATGTAGCACCCACAGTTTTAAGGCTAAAAGGCATGACCTTATAGCAATAGATTCTGATTCGGATTCTAAAAGTAGTGTTTCTTTCATCTTCAAGGGCCAACATTATTTAGTTATATCTAGATGAGCCATCCATGAAAGAGAAGACTGCATAAGATGAGGCAATCTCCACCATCAGCTCTGAGATTAGTTGTGAAAATTCATCTTTTGGACATGCCTTATTTAAATTCTTAAAATCGACGCATATGTGAATTTGGCCATTCTTTTTCCTAACTAGGAAGACGCTGGCCAACCTAGTAAGTTATTTTACTTCTCGGATGAAGCCAATATTGATAAGCTTCTTGACTTCAAAAATGATCTGTTGTTCCATGTTTAATCACATGCATCTAGGAGCTTGCTTGATAGGGTTAGCAGTAGGCTCTATTGCTAGTTTATGGATCGCTACGTCAGGAGCCAATCTAGGCATCTCTTCATAACTCAATGCGAAGTAGACCTTAAACTCAATCAATATCTTAACTAAGTCATTAGTTTCAATTTCATTCAATAAAGAACTGATGTATGTCGTGCATGGATCTTCTTCAGTTTCTAAGTTGATTTCCTTGAGCTCATCGATGGTCGACTTGATCTCTTCTTCAAACTCTGGATGTGCATCTTTAACTTCAAAATCATCTAGATTATCTGAAGATTCTAAGCACCTCTCTCATGACTTAATGCCATTAAAAATAACCTATCGATTCCAAATGATTGGTGATGACTAGCAGAATGGCCATCATCATTGGACCCACCGTATCAAATCCTAGTCCCTGTCTTGATTGAAAGCTTTTGCATTTATTCTTCTATATTCTTTCGAAGTAGTCTAACTTATGCTTTAACTAAGTATGTGGTGTTAAATTATGAATACAAGGCAAGTACCAATCAAAAGGGAATTTTATTAAATCTTTATATGAATCATCCTCAAGTTCTACATCAACTTCTTAGCTTGAGGATGATGCTCCCAGGAAGAACCTCTGAGTCTTCACACTTGTGGATGACTTAAGAGCTTCCTTAACTACCAAACCCTTAGCTTTTTTAGGGAAAAGTTAGGTTAGAGCTAAGGTTCCCAACTGAAGCCTAACTATTTCACATATAGACTTGGATAAACTTATGCTTTACTTTTGAGCCTGGTCTTCATCACTATCTGGCTCAAATGTCACCTCCAAGAGAATCTATTGCCGAGAATAGGTAACCATATATAAGACTCATCCTATGAACTAGATTCTAAGTCTATATGATAGGTGTATTCTGGTAGGGACATATCTTCATTGGGTGGCCAATAAAGAGGTTTTCCACCCTAGACCTCTAAACTAGCCTTTTCCTCTACACGGTGGAGGTCATCATCTATCCTTATGTTCAAACGAAGTAACGAACTGTTGGTGGAATCTAATGTCATGCTCCACTTCCTTCTCCAAGTCTATTTCTGCCCCCTTTTATTTTATTTTTCATTCTCTTTTTTTGTTTTCTTTTATTTATTTTTTTATTTTTAAACTTTGGACAAGTTTGTGAGAATAGACTTCTGAATTTCAGTATTAGAAGCAATACGTAACCGGAACGAAGTCTCATGAACTGTAAATGGCATGAGATCTCTTTTGACATAATAGATGATCCCACCTCTCACAAACTTCATACTCTAGTGTATAGAGAATGGAACTATGTTGTTCTCATGTATCCATGGTCTCCCAAGCAAAACGTTGAGATGTATCCAATTATAATGTGAAACTTTGCTTGGTCTTCCAATCATCTATCTCCAAGGGCAACTATGGA
This sequence comes from Cymbidium sinense, assembly GCA_021442155.1. NCBI lineage: Eukaryota > Viridiplantae > Streptophyta > Magnoliopsida > Asparagales > Orchidaceae > Cymbidium > Cymbidium sinense. The sequence goes on along the minus strand of JAKCPB010000254.1, from coordinate 10,638 downwards.
GCTTATGGCTTGACCTCACTTTTGGAGTCGATTCAATCTTCCCATCTTAGACTTATGAGTCTTCTAGACACTAAGACTTCCTAGTTAAGACACTTCTAAAAATTAGGTAAACACTTAACTAAGCCTAAAGACTTAGAAGGGTTAACCATAAGATTAGGTTATGCCTTAAGGATTAGGATAGTCACCTACCCCTAACCCAAATCAAATCCATGTTCACCTTCTCAAACCTCAATTCAATTCAAACATCAAATTCAAATCCAAATTCAAACCCAAATTCCAAAACCAAATGATTGAAACCCACAAACTTGAAACCCTTTGACCTTCCATGGACTTAGCCAAATCTTAATCCAAATCAATCCAAAATCAATTTTCTAATAAATTTATATCTTCAATCATCTTCCTAAATATAAATCAAATCTACATTCAAATGATCAAAACTAAATCAAACTAAATCAAATTAAATCAAAACCCTTCACAAGCCATATGATGGGTTTAATCTTACTCCAATTCAAGTCAAACTCAATTGATTTTCTCACAAATCAATCATATTTTCAATCATCTTCACAAATTTAAATGAAATATACGTTTAAATCATCAAAACTAAATCAAACAAATCAAAATCCAAACTGAACCTTGAACCTACTCCATGGACTTAGCCAAATTCCTTCATTCCAAAACACAAATTCAATTGATTTTCTCATGAATCAATCATACCTTCAATCATATTCACAAATATAAATAAAATCTACAATCATCAAGCCAAACCAAAATCAATCAAAATCAGCCCAACAACTTTTTGACTTGAAATGTTCAAATGAACCAAAACCCATTTGAAAGCTATTCAATTGAATTTATATATCAATCCCAAATCCATATACAAACTCAACTAAATCAAACTCAACCCAAAATCAAGCCAACTAAATGCAATTGGTCCACTTGACCCATAGTGGCCAATTTGACCTATTTGAGCCAAGTTTTAATCCTATCAAATTGGATTGAACCATGCCCATCAAAATCTCCAATCATGATTGTTGATAACCCTAGGTTGATCAATTGTCACAAATTGGGTCAAACCAAGTCAATCCTTAAATGTACCCAAACTAGCCAAATTGCCCAAAGCCAATGATTCATACTAAATCAAAATCAATATTTGAATATGACTTGACCTTGAATTGAAACCAATTAATTGGCCCTCTTGACCCAAGTTGACCCAAACTGACCTAAAAGTCTAAATTGGGTCAAATCAAAATATAAACCAAATTGATTACAACCAATGACTCAAGTTCATTTTAAATTGATTGTTGAACTTGACCAAAGCCATGATTGGACCCAATTAAACCCAATTACCTACTTGGCCCAAATTGACCTAAAGGTTCAAGTTGGCTAAATCAAAACAAATCCAAATTAATTAAACCAAAGCCTACAATCATCTTCAATTAGTCAACTAAACCTAAACCAACACCCAACCCAAGATAATTTGGCAAATTTAGTTAAATTGGTCAACTTAACCCATTTGACCCAAATGAATTCAAATGAGCCAAAATCAAATCTAAGCCAAACTAAACCAAACCATTGAACCAAAACATCCCAAATGATCATATGAACTTGAGACCTTGGGTTGGTTTGACCAATTGGTCTACTTGACCCAACCTAACCCAATTTGACCTAAATGAGTCAAATTGAGCCAAACTAACCAAATCAACTCCAATTGACTTGAAATTTGGGCTAACCCATATTTGGATCATTTTAAATATCAAATCCAATGCTAAATGATCATTCTATTCTTAGGACAAGGGCATCATGTGACAAATCACCCATGTGTAGTCATTTCCATTCCTTGGCCACTTGGTACTTCTCAATGGTCCACTCCTAGGCCCTTGCGACCCCAGGGGTGGTTGGTGACCAATGGGAGGTGAAATCACCTCACCCTCCCAAGCATTTGAAACCCATAGGACACCCATGATTCCTCCTTGGCACCTTCAACCAACCTTTTGAGCTAACTCACCTCTCCTCCACCACCCAACTCCACGAGATGGGCGATAGCCAATCCCATTTGATCAAGATGAAGGGTATACACCCCTCATTTCCACTCAAACACATACACAAAATCATTTCTCAAAACCTAGCTACCCAAGATGAGCTTAGAGCCAATTCCCTAAGCTCATTCCACATTTTGAAAATGCCATTCCCATCCATCACGAAATAGGACACTCCCATTTCCTAACTCTCCCAACAAACTCAAATTAAACGTAACTTCCTTCGCCTTGTAGCAAGAGCAGAATCATCATAAGGACTTGATCAAAAGCTAAGCTCCAAATCATTGGTTCATGGCCTTCAGAGTCAACATTGAGGAATTGATCCAATTGCTTCTCAACAGGGCTTTGTCTCCACTAGATGAAGCTTCCTCAATCATTCAAGCTACTGGTCTTGAGCTCTAGCAAGGTATGTTTCCAAAATCCGGAAAAAAAAGTTGGATACCCTTGATCGATCATGAAGGTGTGGGATCCTTTTGGAGTTGATCCGAGCTTGGTAGCTTAGATCAAGTGAGCAATGGACAGACTCATTCATTCTCTCTAACTCTCATGATGTTAGATCACACACCATCCATTCCACATGATCGAAATGGACGGTTGTGATTAGATCTGCTAGATCAATCTGATTTAATCCTATTAAGCTATGGGATTAATCATAGTCGATGTTAGATCGGACTGGTGGAAGAAAGCTTGCTGCCATGAGCACTAGTTAGATAAGTTTTAAGTAGCCAATCTCATGATGCCATGGAAAGTGTGTGCATTAGCATGCCATGGCAATAGGATTAGGCTTAATTGGGCTTAATTAATCATTTTTAATGGCTAAAACTTATAAAATCATAAAATCATCAGAAATAAGAAAATACAAATAAACTCATTTTAAAGGTATTTTAAAAAAATTAATTAAAAATGATCTTAAATAATTTTGAATAGTATTTTGGTTTAATTACAAAATTTATTAACTTATTAATTACTTTAGCAATTAATCTGGGTTAATTTGGTGGGATGACCTCACCTCGATGATTTTTTTTGGGATTTATTTCTCACTTAGGAATATTGACTAATTAAACCTTAACTACTCTTTTTTAATTAATGATTAATTAATCCCATGAATAATAATTGGTTAATTAAGTTTATTAATCATTTTCAATAGTAAGTGAACTGAAATAAGGTTGGGACCCTTTCCTTAAGTTTTTTAAAAAATGAAATTAATTAAGATTTAACTAATTAATTAAATCACTTAACCAAATTGAAATCATAATCATCACATGACCTTAATTAATTAAATCAAGGTAGATCTTTTGGTATTTAACCAAAAGGAGTTTAATGAAATTATGGTTAGTCCACATGTGTGGAAAACCATAAGAGTAATTAATTAAGTCCCTTAATCAAATTAACTATTAGTCATGAGCCAATTGCATTAGGCCCCTTTTATTTCCTAGGATCATTGCAAGTTTATTTTCCATGCATCATATTATTTAGTTAATTACTTGGTTATAAGTAAGGTAATTATTCATCTAATTAAGGGTTCAACTTAATTAACCCATAAAATCAACTTAATTACATTTCATTAAATTAAATCAAATCCCTAATGTGTGAATGGGTTTAAAACAACAAGTGATGATTTCTCTTCTCCTCTTTAAATCAAATAAAATCCAAAACTTAATTAATAAGAAGCTTTGGTTTGCTTTAAATAATCTTATTTGATTTCATTATCCTTAAGAACTAGTTTGGTTGAATGAATCACATGCTTATATTTGATAGTCCTCTTTCCAATCATGTTAAATTTGGTATGTCATTTGAATTCATGCATCCATCTTTTCAAAATCAAGTAAAATAAAATCCATCTTTTTAATATATGTGTGGCTATTATCACTATTAAATCCAAATGTATTTTTCAAAAGCTTATAAATGAATAATAATATGTGTTATGATGCTAGTTATGAATACATAAGAAATGCATGTGCTTATAGCATAAGTGTATGAATGTTGAGTTCTCTTTCCTCTATTCATGTGTTATATAAGATTGAATGGTAATGAGTATATAGTCTGGACATCCAGGAACATGATTAAGCTAGCCCCAAGGTCATTTGATTACCTCACTTCCCAAGTTTAACAATGACGCGTACCCATTTGATTTCATTCCTATATATTTAAACATTAGAATTTGCATAGGGCTTTAATTCATATCTATAAGTGATTAAATCAAACAAAATATACTATCTTTGCATGATTTTCTTTCCCTCATTTATGTACATCCATGTGTGTCCAAGAAAAGTATATAGTACATCCCAGAATATGAGGCTTTAGTTAGATGGATGTCATTTGATTACATCACTTCTGGTTTAATTAACATGACACATACTTTATATCTTGTACATGTATATATGTGATTAGTGAATGAAAATCCATTTTACATCAAGATTGCATGCATTCATAATTGACTAAGTGGTTGAATTGATTAACCATATTATTTGGAGCTTACTTCCTATGTTCATGTATATTAATTTACATATGTTTGAATGCAAATTGGTATATAGTCTAGACATCCCGAGAATACAAGGCTTTAGCTAGCTCCAAGGAGATCATTTGATTACCTCAGTTCCCTGATTTAACAATGGCACATGCCTATTTAATTTCATTCTTATGTCCATTTTGTATAAGAATTTGGATAAAGTTTTAAATTAATATGTTTAAATAATTCAATCAAATAAAATATAAATCATACACAAATTCATCATTTAAGTGTGCTAAAATATGTTGCATGTATAAATACACTTAGGATTAAATCATATGCATGTTACATGTGATGGAAAAAGATTTAATATATGTCATGTGGTATCAATTCAATTAAATTAATCTTATGATGCCTTTCATTTTGAGTAGGATTATTTAAAGTGAACCTAAACTTAGGATTAATTAAATCATTTAATAAGCCATTCACTAAAGAGAACTAAATAAAAATTAATATACTTTAGAAAGTTACTTAAGGAAGGATGAAAGGGCAATCCTTTTTTCCTCTCTTTATAACACGTAGTTGCTAAGTGTAATCAAATGAAACAAAAAAAAACACATTAAAATTCTCAAATCGGTTAAACTACTTCAAGTGAAATCAACGTCATGTTAAATTGAATCCTTCTACACTTAGAAAATACAACACTAATGCCTAACAAGACTTACCACAAGCCTTAATACACACATTAGAATTAAGTCACCAGCTCTAAGTTGGGATGGTGTATGATGTGATGTATGTTTTATTTATGATGTATTATTTTAGATTGGATGTTAGGGTGTATGCTTAGACTAGATGATAGGCCAATATTAGCCTAATCATGTTTTACGAGGATTATGCTTAAGGGATGCTTAAAATAAATGTGAATGCTCTTTTTTGCGGTTGCTTAAATCTTTAAGCATAATCCAAGTTAGGATAGGTGGGCTTAGTTACCCATGTAGGGTCTTTAGTCCAATACAACCGCTTGGGATTATATGTATATTTAGCTAAACTCTATTTTGCAGTAGTTAGATTTACTTTTCCCATAAATGTAATTTTTATAATAGGAATTAGGATTAGTGCTATGGGAGATTAGGCTTTGTCTGGGTGCCCGCTGCCTTTAAAGCAATCCAAATCAAAGAAGGAACCAAATCAAAAATTGAGATATGATGAAAGAAGACCCCCATAGCATTTAATATAATTATAATTTTTTTTTTATATTTTAGGTTGTATAAGGGTAGAGCTCGGCTACCCATGTTTTCTCTCTTCAGGTTGAATGGTGGTACCCGACCGCATGAGACTTTTATTCTTTTATGATAGTTTATATAATTGTTTGATGTTATGTTTACATTGTGCATTAAGATGACATGCTTTTCATAGTTTATTAAATGATTAATGCTTTAATGTTTGGCTTGGATACGATTAGGCTCTTAGGATAAAAAAATACTTTTCTACCAATCTAATCACTCATAAATAAATTGTAAACAACTCATAACCTCATCATAAAGCCTAAGACATAAATAAGATAATTGAAGATTTAGCAACCCCTTATAGTATGGTTATATTTGTTTCACATCATGCATGCATATTCTTTCTCCTTGAACATGAAGGATCTCCATCCTTGCATGATAAAGGAATGCTTGACTATGAGGGAACCCTTGTGGTGGGAACACCTTAGCTAGTTGATTTTACCCATAACCTTTTAATCATGCATTTAGGCATAATAAATCCTAAAGCCTCTATCAAAATGATGTGTCTAAAATGAAATAAAATTTGAAAAGATTTTGCATCAATAGATTAAGTCATATGCTCATACTGCTTTAGTCTCTTAGAGGTGTGTTTAGGACTTTAGTCTCTTTCTAATTAAATAACTACCTTAGCTATCTTGCAATTCATAAAACTGGACTACATGGTTTTAAAATCATAGGAAGAGTTAGGAGCCACCACTCAGCTTATAAGTCAGAAGTGGACAATTTATTCTCTCTTGTGGAGGTAAACATGTCCACAGAATTTAGGTCATGCTTTTGTAAAGCACCCTAGATTTAGGATCTGAGGTAGCTATTTACTTCATGCTACGAGCATAAATCCTAACCTCTTAGGGATTCCCACAACCTTGTTGGTGGATTATAAGCCCAAGTAATCTAATTAAATTTCAACTCAAAACATATAATGTAAAGAGGTTCTTTCGGTTGTCCCAGGAGTAAGTCTTCATCTTGAATTTAACTCTAAGATGTCCTTGAGTGCATGCCTCCTCTTTGATCGGTTGAGCTAAGCATATCTCTAGATCAAGTAAGGCCATGATTAGAGATTCCCCATCTCTTTGGATAAGACAAGTGCGTCGTATATGCTTAGCTTAGCTTGAAACTTTCTAAGGTGAGCTAGGACATTGTAATCAATCAATGCTTGGTCCTCCACAAAGCATATCCATGGGTGGAGCATCTATGGAGGGCTATCTGCTCAAAAAAATGAATTGCTTACCCATCCCAGGTTACTACCTACAGGAGGTAGAACTTTGCCATAGTAAGTTGACTTTAATGACTTCTTGGAATGATGAGCTTACGGAAAGTTCTACCTTCTCATCATGCATACCACAGCTTCTCTATGATTCTCAGTGAGTTGACTCCAAGTCAATCTCAAAGGTGAACTAAAACCTAAACCCTAAAACCTAAAACCTAAACTCTAAACTAACCCTAAACCCAAAAAACACTAAATCTAAAACTACTCCAAACCTAAAACCCTAAACCTAAAAGCTAAAAAAACCTAAATCTAAACTAAATAAAACCTGAAATAAAATAATAAAACCTAAACCAAATAAAATAAAATATAAACTAATAAAATAAATAAATAAATAAATATAAAATAAACCTAAAAATAAAAAATCAAATCAAATAAATAAATAAAATAAACTAAATAAACTAACTGTCGGGTTTGCTTAATTTAAATAATAAATCCAGCCACAACCTGAGCCCTATCCTAAACCTACTAAACCTAAACCTAGCATTAAAAGAGCCAACCTGACCTTAGGCCACCAGGCCACTGAGCCCTAAATAAACTGGGCCACAACCACTGAGCCACTGAGCCCTGACCCAACTAGGCTCTAAGCCTTAAGGCATATGCCTAGCCTAGCCACCCCAGGCCTAGGCCTTACCCTAGGCCAAAGATCCATGACAGGCCTCTAACAAAACCTCAGATGAGACTTGGACTCACAGGCACAAAACCTGGACCCTATCTTAGGCCCTGGGCCATAAACCCTGACCTGAGCCACGGCCTGGAAGATCCTGGGCCCAGACCCCACTAAGGCCACAGGCCCCTGAGCCTGAGGCCTAGCACTGAGTACTGGGCCCCAGGCTCTGGGCACTGGGCTAACCACAACCTGAAACTGGGGCCAGATACTAGGCACTCAATCTAAAGGACACACTAAAAAATATATAGACTCTAAATGGCTGAGCCTAAAGATGATTAGATAAAAGGCCTATAGTGGGCTTAAGATAGATAAATATAAAAGATATGAATCCTGGTTAAATAAAAATAAAAATAATAGATAAACTAACTAAAATAAACTTAAACTTATTGGTTTGCTTGCTTTAAAAAATCCTTAAACCACAATCTTAGGCCTACCAAAATAAACCCACCTAAACTCACACTAAACCCTAGGCTAGCACCCTAAACCCTAAACCTAACCAACCCTAAAACATAAAGCATAAACCACCCCAAACACTATACCCCAAACCCTAAACCCAAATTAACTAAATAAATTAAAAAATAAACTTAAACCCTAAAACTTAAACTAAACTAAACAACCTAAACCTAAAGCTAGGAATGGGTTGAACCTTGAAGGCAAGAACATCAACCAGGCTGTCCCAGATCTGGTGGAGGCGTTGAAGAGGAGGCATTTATCGTAGTGGTGGTTGGGGATGAGGTCTTGGTGGATATGGTGGTGGGTGGTGGATGAGGAGGTGGGGAGGAGGAGGACCAAGGTTATAGATGTGGTGGTGGCGAGGGAGATTAGGGATATGATGGCGGATTCTCTACTTGAGAAGCGGGCTGATGGGAAAAGGAGAGAAACAAAAGAATGACCAATTCAATCTACTTCTTATGGAACTGTGTCTTTACAATAGAGACTTGCTCTTTGTGTGCTCCTTTTTAATCTATATCATCGCTTGTGTTTTAGAAAACTTGGTGTGTTACTTGGATGATGAAATTAAAAAGAAGAAATATTGAATCTGAATTTATTCTCTGTTAAAAAAAAACCAAAACCTCAACCTAAACTAAAACCTAAACCACAAAACTAAAACCTAAACTTTAAACCTAAACCTATGTAAACCCACCCAAACCTAAATCCCCAAACCTAAAATAAACCCTAAAACCCTAAACCCAAAACACTTCTAAACTGACCCTAAACCCTAAACTCTTAACCTGACCTAACCCCCCAAAACCTAAATACAAACCCCTAAACCCTACCCAAACCAAACTAAACCTAAACCCACTGAGCCTTACCCTCCCTAAACCACAGGCCTCACTTAGGCCAAAACAAACCTCTAAACCCTAAACCTGGGCCCTAAATCTGAGCTAAACCCTGGGCCAAAACCTGACCACAAATCCACCTGGGAGGCCCAATCTGAGAAAACCTATACATATAAAATAAACTATAAATAAATAATAAAATAAATAACAACTAAACTCCTAAATAGATAAATGGTTATAAATAAACTAAATAAATAATAACCTAAACCTAAATAAAATAAACTAAAATCTAAATCCTCTAAACTAAAATCCTAAATCCTACAAATCTAACCCATAAATATAAAACCTACTAATAAAAAAATAAAACAAAATAAAATAAATAAAAAACAAAACTAGATACTGGACTAAAATCATAAAACCTAAACTACCTAAAGGTAAACCAAACTAAACCTAAACTAAATAATTTAAAATAAACCCTAAACCCTAAACTAAAAACTAAACTAAAAAATAAAAATAAATAAATAAAATAAAATAAACTAAACTAAAATAAACTAAACTAAATAAATAAACTAAACTAAACTAAATAAAAACTAAACTAAACTAAACTAAATAAATAAAATAAAATAAACCTAAACTTAAATAAAATAAAACTAAAAAAATAAACCTAAAATAAAACTAAAATCTAAAACAAAAAATAAAATAAAACCTAAACCTACTAAAAAAAATAAATAAAACATAAAATAAAATAAAATAAAACTCAAAAAAAATAAACTAAAAAATAAATAATAAAATAAATAAAATAAATAAAATATACTAAACTAAATAAAATAAAAACAATAAATTAAAATAAAATAAAAAATTAAATAAACTATAAACCTAAATTTGCTTATCTAAATAATAAACTAAGCTAACCCTAAAATACAAATAACCAAAACCACAAACTAAAGCCAACATTAAACCCTAAAACCCTAAACCCACCCTAAAACAAAACCCTAAACCCTAAACCTGAGCCACAAACTAAACCCTACCTAAACACTAAACCCTAAAAACGTAAAAACCTAAATGTAAACTAAATAAAACCTAAAAATAAAATATATAAAAAAACTTTAACCTAAATAAAATAAAAATAAAATAAAATAAAACAAGAACTAAAACTAAACATAAACCAAAATAAAAAAATAAAATAACAAAAATAAAATAAAATAAATAAATAATAACTAAACTCAAAAATAAAATAACCTAGAATAAAAAACTAAATAAAGTAAAAAACTAAAGTAAAATAAAAAATAAATAAAATAAATAAACTAAATAAAACCTAAAAAAATAAATAAAATAAACTTAAACCTAAATAAAACTAAACCTAAAATAAAATAAAGAAACCTAAACCTAAACTAAATAAACTAAACTTAATAAATAAAACCTAAACCTAAAATAAACTAAACCTAAACCATAAGCTAAATAAAATAAAATAAACTAAAATAAAATAAACCTAAACTAAAAATAAAACACAAAATAAACAAATAAAACCACAAACTAAACCAAAAAAAATAAAAAATAAAATAAAAATAAAAAAAATAAAAAAAAAAATTAAACCTAAAAATAATAAAAATAAAACTAGACTAAAATTAAACAAACATAAATGATAAAAAGATA